>BPTQ01000001.1:268316862-268850287 GCA_019973895.1 Chrysanthemum seticuspe
ACAGGGACATGGGGGAGGCTGATGTTATCCTTGGTATAAGGATTAAACATGAAAGTAACAAAATTTCTATCTCTCAGTCTCATTATATTGAGAAGGTACTGAGGAAATTCAATTACTTTGATTGTACTCCAGTGAGTACACCTATGGATACTTGTGAGAAGCTGATGCCTAATCATTGCAAGGCTGTATCTCAAATTGAGTATTCTAGGGTAATTGGCTGTCTGATGTATGCCATGACTTGTACAAGGCCTGATATTGGTTTTGCAGTGGGAAAATTGAGTAGGTATACTAGCAATCCTAGTGCTCATCACTGGCAAGCAGTTCAAAGGGTACTGAAGTATTTGAAGAGAACTATGGATTATAGTCTTTCATATACTGGTTACCCATCAGTGTTGGAAGGTTACACTGATGCAAGTTGGATCAGTAACACTGAAGACAATTCGTCTACCAGTGGCTGGGTATTCCTACTTGGTGGAGGTGCAATTTCTTGGGCATCCAAGAAGCAAACTTGCATCACCAGTTCAACAATGGAATCTGAATTTGTGGCTCTAGCAGCTGCTGGTAAAGAAGCTGAATGGTTGAAAAACTTGCTTCTTGAGATTCCATTGTGGCCTAAACCTATAGCACCTATTTCTATCCGGTGTGATAGTGCAGCTACATTGGCTAAGGCTTATAGCCATATGTACAATGGTAAGTCTAGACACTTAGGTGTCAGGCATAGCATGATTCGTGAGCTTATCATGAATGGGGTGGTATCTATAGAGTTTGTGAGATCTCAACAGAACTTAGCTGATCACTTGACGAAGGGTTTGGCTAGAGACTTGGTTATAAAGTCTGCTAAAGGGATGGGTTTAAGTCCAACTTAGTCACTGAATGCTAGGACACCCAACTCCCTCCTAAGGAAACTTGGGAGCTGAGTTCAATGTGGAAAGCTAAACATTCAGTGGACTGGAGAACATGTTTTATTTACATCCCAAGGTTGTGCTCAGAACCTGCTGAAAGGAGGATGAAGTCTATACTTCTTAATGGTTATTTTTTCTTTGAAAAAGTGCTTGGCAGGAGCATGAATAAAGAGGAACCACCTATGTAAATGTTGAAGTTTTGCCGCTTCAGGAAGCTTTGGACTTTTAGCTTTTACAACATTTATGAATTTGGATATGGACACATGGCTTGTGTAGTGTCAGGAACTTTTAAGTGTTTGAAAACTTGTGTGTATTTTATCTTCAGGTATTCAAATGGGTTAAAGGGTTCAATTCTTAGAACACCCTGATTCTCGAATATTTGAACGTGTAATTTACTAAGATGGAAATTCAATCCTCAGGACATTTTCGTTTATGCACATGTTTTGATTGATGTTTAATTTTCATGCAAAGGTAGTGAACTAAATTTGGGGAGGATTGTTGGAAAATTTAGCGCACTTGTGGGATTAGTTCACACCTTGTAATGGGTTAGGAGGTACGGAGTGTACACCCATAAGGTCCATGAACACCCTGACTCTTATAGTGGTTTGTATTGGTAGTACTGGTGAAAGTACTGCTTGGTGAAAGTACTGCTTGTGGAAAGTACTGCTTGTGGTTTCCACTGATAAGCAGTGTTTCCACTTATAGGCAGTGTTTCCACTGAAGTGGTGTATCCACTGATAGTACTATGAAAGTACTGATAAGCAGTGTTCCCACTGATAGGCTGTACTTCCACTATAAGTGACAGTACTGCTAGTGGAAAGTACTGCTTATGGAAAGTACTGCTAAATGGCAGTTACAACTTCTTTATGACCACGTTTAATTGGTCATGTAACCACTAACGGCTATAATGGGGATAATTAGGAGGCTATTAATGGGCCGATTAATACTCATAATTCCATTGGAATAGCTTAAGAGTAACCTCCTATATATAGGAGATCTGAACATGCATGAAAGACACACAGAAAACACTAAACACTTATTAGCGAAAGGGTTATAGAATTGTGCCTAATTCTCTAACTGCATTTGGTCTTATCCCAAGTAGATATTCGTGATACCCAGACATTAGGGTCGAATAGTATACTTTGGAAAGTGATCACACGATTCCAAGTGATATCCGGTAACCACCAAGTGGTATTTGTTATTAGTAACAGTTTGTTTGTTTCTGCTGAAGAGTTGCACATTTCTGCTGAATTGATTATCTTACCCTGTTCTGGGAGCTAACCGCCAACAGATTAGTCATCACAATTCTTACAAAATATCTTACCAAGTATACTAGTATTATACTTTAACCAAACACAAATTCACTTATTCATTTGAAAATACAAGATCAAAACATATCTTTCTCTTTTCTCTCTTGCAACCGGCCAACCTAGATCAAAGGAAGGATCATCTCAAAAAAAATTCAAGACAAGGTTTTATTACACTCTAGTATCACTTGTTGTAAAGGTTTTGCAATAAAAACCTAAAGTGATTAGGAAAAACCCATTGTCCTTAAACCTCATCATATTTCTTGTAAGCATTCATATTCATGTTGTTATTTCACATTCATTATTATGATTATATCATTTTATTGAGAAACATGCAAGTTATGTGATGTTTATACCACTTTTTAAGGTTTTTAAGTGTTAAATATATATAATCCATCCTATAAATTACTCCTTGTTATATATTAGTTTTGGTGATGCCTAGGAAACCATGACACCCTAAGAAGGTGTATGGTAGGATTAGAATAGCTTCGGAGTTGTTTTGAATGGGTTAGAATAGGTTTGGCGCGAGAAAAACTCATTTCGACGAGTTTGAAAAAGGGTCTGTCCTTATTTTCGAAATCTGGAAAATCCGACAGTAGGTAAAAATTTTTGGCCTAGATATTTAGAAAATATACTTTAAAACGAAACCGTGGCCGCTTGAACGGATTAAAACGGAGTTATAACGAAGAAGTTATGAATTTTTCAAGTTGGCGCCGAAAAATATAAATTTCTGGAATTTCAGCAAACATTGTTTATTTTGTACGAGTCAAAAATGAAGCTTGGGCGTTGTAAATTATGTCGACTTGTCAAAGATATGTTAGTATACATCGATACAAAGCTAAGGATCTTTAAAACGTAGAAAACGGATTTATAACGATTAAATTATACACGTTTACAAAAGTTGCCGTAACTTTTATCATATAAGAAAAACTATCTTGATTTCTATTAGGCAAGTTTTGCGGCAAAAACTAGTTACCAAGTTAAAGGTTGTTTTTAACATTGAATTAGAATTTTTTTATAAAGTGATGTCTTCTAGTAAAAGTGAGATCGCCAAGTATATTTATCAAAATGTCCGACCGTTTAATTAGCGGAGTTGTAATGAATTAAATACGTTTACTCAAACTTTGTCGAAAAACCATCCTTAAACTATATTTTGGGACATAAGTACCATATTTAACCTCTATTTTTCTTTATGTTCGAGACCTTTAGGATGGAATCTTAAATGCTAAAACTTTGAGATAATGATACAAGCTTCCTAAAACCGTTGAGTTTGCTTCCTAACACTCGACGTGCACCATTTTACGTCTAGCTTTAGAGGCTGTTTTAGTCACTTTCATAGAAATTTCAATGACATTATATTTTCAACGAAAAGTATTGTTTTCAAAAATTCATAAGTGGTATAAATATCATCCGAATTGCATGCATAACATTACATCATGACTTATTACATATCATATCATTCATAATAGGTCAGTTTCGAGATTCACGCTACATTTCGGTGTACACACTTTTGTCATCGCATCAATTCATCAAGTGAGTAATCACATCCCCTTTTTGCCGTTTTACTATATTTTGGGGCGAAATGCATGAACCATATTTGAACTAAATTGATTTCTAGTTTATGAACTCATTATGTTTGAACCTTTCAACTTGAATCAAACCCTTGAACTTAATTACGAAATTATGCCTTGTTTGAACTTATTGAACCGTACGTGTTATGACCTTGACCTAAAGTCTCCCATGTTCGGAGCATCACTATAAAGTCTCCCTTGTTCGGAGCATCACTATAAAGTCTCCCTTGTTCGGAGCAACCTAAAGCCTCCCCGGTCCGGAGCAGAGTGTCTCACTATGTTACGGAGCGTTCTCAAAAATTCTCGCCTTATTGGTGGAGTGTGCAAATTCTCTCTTGTTCGGAGTGTTCTTAATTGTATATAATAGTTGTATGATGTACTGTTCGTACATTCGCATTGTTAGTCTCCTATTAGTAGGTAGTATGGATAGCCCTATTAGAGGTCGGCCAACCTCTCGTCCACTATGTTACGGGACGCATATTATTTATTCTAGGGGCTTTGCCTGGCATACATTATTATATACGTGGTACTATATTGTGAACTATTATGACCACTTATACTTGACTACTTGATACGCTATATTTTGTGCAATGGGTTGTGAACACACAGGTTGCAAGTTTTGTATGGGCGGAACTTGGAACTGAGTGGATTTACAATGCCTTTGCTTTGTGACCTCATTTGGCAATGTGTGCATGAACATAAGCTAGATATACTATATTTTTGTGCAATGGGTTGTGAACACACAGGTTGCAAGTTTTGTATGGGCGGAACTTGGAACTGAGTGGATTTACGATGCCTTTGCTTGGTGGACTATTTCCGATGACCGAAACCTTTGTCTCTTTCTTACGAGTTTTCTTATTTTACGAAACGTGTATACTCACCAACTATTTTCATAGTTGACCCATTTTTCTCTCATGTATTTCAGGTGATCGTTAGTAAGCTTTTTCTACCAGGTCTTGCATAATGAAGTTTTCACTTGTCACTACAAATCGTTATGTAATAAAACGCAATATTTTGGAATCTAAACTTTGTAATATATTTGCCGATGTCGGCTAAACTGGTATTGTAATGGTGTACTATTTCTTTTGAATCTTAACGTTGGTATGTTCTATTATCTTGTGCTTATGTTCCTTCCCGTTACACCTCGTGTTTCCGCCTCCGGCGAGGGTGTGACAGATTGGTATCAGAGCCAAAGGTTATAGAGAATGCCGATTTTTCAAAAATAAAAATCACAGCTATAACCGGAATAAATTTTTATTTTTATTAAACATTGAACACCATCCGAGTCAACTAGTCCTATCGTTGCATCGTTAATCATAAATTATACATAGCCTGATCAACTATGTCTAATTTATGAAGAACCATGCAATAATAATAAGGGTAATTTTAAATCATGTTTAGTCGAGTCTTTAGAGTCTGGTCACCTGAAGTTGCATTGGTCGGGTGGGTATGCATAGCATGTTTTTACGTTCATGTCTACATTACCGTATCTTATTTATACCCCCTCCTTTCCATCTTTCGACTTGTTAGACATAGCATGTCTCTGTTCCTGTCATATTTCGATCACTAAAACACATTACCACTGTTCTAAACCTCATCTGCCTTCGTCCGAGTGTCATTTACTCAACCCGATATTTTGGTCCATTGCAGGATCATGGCTGCCAGAAACACGCTTAGGAGTCAACAACAACGACAACCCAAACAATAATGACAATCCAAACAACAACGCGACTGGAATAGCGGATCTACTCACCCAAATTATGACGCACCTTGATGCTAGATGAACCAACAACGGAGAAGGTACTTCAAACACTGGTCATGGGTGCAACTACAAGACTTTCATGACATGCAAGCCGATGGAATTTTATGGTACTGAGGGCGCCATTGGACTGTTAACCTGGTTTGAGAATGTTGAGTCGAAACTTAGTATCACGAAGTGTGCTGAAGGAAACAAAGTTGAGTTCTCTGCTGGTCTACTACAAGGTCGAGCATTGACCTGGTGGAACAACCAACTGCAGACTAGAGGAAGAGGGGCTGCAAATGCGTTATCTTGGGAAGCATTTAAGAAACTACTAACTGATGAGTACTGCAGAAAAGATGAAGTGCAAAAGCTGGAAGCGGAATTTTGGAATCACTTGATGGTAGGAGTAGAGGTCGACAAGTACACGATCCGTTTCCACGAGTTAACTAGGATGGTTCCTCACATGGTTTCCACTGTGGAGAAGTTGATCGACCGATATATATGGGGATTGATACCGGAAATTAGGAGGGACGTCACCTCATCGAACCCAACCACTCTGCAAGCCGCTGTGGGCATGGTGTATCGCTTGACAAATGATGTGATCAGGTCTGGAGAACTAAAAAAAGCAAACGACAATGGACGGAAGCGACAGGAGGATCGCCAGGGAAGTCGAGACCAGGATCAGCAAAACAAGAGGCAGCGAATAACCAGGAACTATGGAGCGACCACTCAGGAGCGCAAAGGATATACAGGTCCACATCCTATGTGTACTCGATGTAATTATCATCACTCAGGAGACTGCTCAAAGTGCCACAAATGTGGACAGACGGGCCACATCGCGCGGAATTGCTCAAACAGGACTGGGAACTAAGGACAAAGAAAAGCATGTTACGAGTGTGGAAGTCTGGATCACCTTCGGAACACCTGCCCAAAGTTAAAAAGAACACCTAACCAAGAAGGTAATCGTCCAAACCTGGCGTTGGCAATAGAAGGCCCACAAGATCAGAACATTGAAGTTCCCCCCGCACGTGGTCGAGCATTCTATCTGGGTACCGAGGAAGCCCGCAACGCGTAACGGGTACATTCTTTCGAACAACTACCTTATTTCTGTACGACATGATTTTGAGTGCATAACTTCCTTCCAATTTTTACCACGTTCACGACATTGATTAATTTGAGACCTATCGATATTGACTTTAGTTGTATATTATGTTGTTGATTTGATTTGTGTAAGCAAATCCAAGAACGAACGGATCTTTCAAAAGACTTCATTCAAGGATGTTGAATCCTATCATACTAACAAATTGATTCCTAGCTTGATCTAGTGACAGTTCTTGTTTGATGAGTTGCGAAAATCAAGCTAAGAGTCAAGTATTTACTCAAAAGGTCTTTTGAGGGATACGTTCGGTGTTGGGTAAGTTTACCCTATCAAATCTAATCACGAGCATGTATTTAGTTGGATGAGGAACCCATATGCATAAGCATTGGCATGATCATTTAGACTATTCGTACGAGCACGAACTTTTAGAACCTTTGTCGCGGTTCGTACTATAGTATCATTAATCGAATCACGAGGACGTGATTCCGCTGACATGGGAAGAAGGTCACAATTCTCAATTTCCGGTCATTTCTCACATCTACTATTTCATCGTTTATTGTAAACTAGGTTTACAAGTATCAAATTCACGTAACCGTAATGGTTTAGCTGTGAATTCATGATCATATCATCGAGGATATTTCATATAGACTAAGTTTAGTCTACATATCATTAACATCATTGTCATCATATTAGTTCATGCATGGTTTTGCATTTTACATTAAAGGTATAATTTTCATATTAAATAAACGTTATCGCGTAATTAATTATTTTGAATAATTGATCCATTAATTCCAAAAACTATCCTGATATATTTTTATACTCATATTAAGTTTATAAAATAATATTATGAGTTTACCCAGTGTTTTAAATTTATTTTGTAACTAAATTGTTGTATTTATATAATTATGACGGTTTTCTTAAATTCTACACGATTATGATTATTTCACTCAAATTGTGCAAGAAATGTATTTTTATAATTTTTATGACCTAAATATATTTTATCTTGACCCGTGAAAAATTATTTTTATCTAACGCTACCCTAAATATTCAAATGGGTACACAATTTACCACAAGTCTTCAATTTACTTACAAGTAACTACACATTATACTCATAAAAATATATATATATATATATATATATATATATATATATATATATATATATATATATATATATATATATATATATATATATATATATATATATATATATATATATATATATAAAATACTAAACAATTATACCCCCTTGTCGACACAAGGGGGATTAGTCATCACAATTCTTACAAAATATCTTACCAAGTATACTAGTATTATACTTTAACCAAACACAAATTCACTTATTCATTTGCAAATACAAGATCAAAACATATCTTTCTCTTTTCTCTCTTGCAACCGGCCAACCTAGATCAAAGGAAGGATCATCTCAAAAAAAATTCAAGACAAGGTTTTATTACACTCTAGTATCACTTGTTGTAAAGGTTTTGCAATAAAAACCTAAAGTGATTAGGAAAAACCCATTGTCCTTAAACCTCATCATATTTCTTGTAAGCATTCATATTCATGTTGTTATTTCACATTCATTATTATGATTATATCATTTTATTGAGAAACATGCAAGTTATGTGATGTTTATACCACTTTTTAAGGTTTTTAAGTGTTAAATATATATAATCCATCCTATAAATTACTCCTTGTTATATATTAGTTTTGGTGATGCCTAGGAAACCATGACACCCTAAGAAGGTGTATGGTAGGATTAGAATAGCTTCGGAGTTGTTTTGAATGGGTTAGAATAGGTTTGGCGCGAGAAAAACTCATTTCGACGAGTTTGAAAAAGGGTCTGTCCTTATTTTCGAAATCTGGAAAATCCGACAGTAGGTAAAAATTTTTGGCCTAGATATTTAGAAAATATACTTTAAAACGAAACCGTGGCCGCTTGAACGGATTAAAACGGAGTTATAACGAAGAAGTTATGAATTTTTCAAGTTGGCGCCGAAAAATATAAATTTCTGGAATTTCAGCAAACATTGTTTATTTTGTACGAGTCAAAAATGAAGCTTGGGCGTTGTAAATTATGTCGACTTGTCAAAGATATGTTAGTCTACTTCGATACAAAGCTAAGGATCTTTAAAACATAGAAAACGGATTTGTAACGATTAAATTATACACGTTTACAAAAGTTGCCGTAACTTTTATCATATAAGAAAAACTATCTTGATTTCTATTAGGCAAGTTTTGCGGCAAAAACTAGTTACCAAGTTAAAGGTTGTTTTTAACATTGAATTAGAATTTTTTTATAAAGTGATGTCTTCTAGTAAAAGTGAGATCGCCAAGTATATTTATCAAAATGTCCGACCGTTTAATTAGCGGAGTTGTAATGAATTAAATACGTTTACTCAAACTTTGTCGAAAAACCATCCTTAAACTATATTTTGGGACATAAGTACCATATTTAACCTCTATTTTTCTTTATGTTCGAGACCTTTAGGATGGAAACTTAAATGCTAAAACTTTGAGATAATGATACAAGCTTCCTAAAACCGTTGAGTTTGCTTCCTAACACTCGACGTGCACCATTTTACGACTAGCTTTTAGAGGCTGTTTTAGTCACTTTCATGGAAATTTCAATGACATTATATTTTCAACGAAAAGTATTGTTTTCAAAAATTCATAAGTGGTATAAATATCATCCGAATTGCATGCATAACATTACATCATGACTTATTACATATCATATCATTCATAATAGGTCAGTTTCGAGATTCACGCTACATTTCGGTGTACACACTTTTGTCATCGTATCAATTCATCAAGTGAGTAATCACATCCCCTTTTTGCCGTTTTACTATATTTTGGGGCGAAATGCATGAACCATATTTGAACTAAATTGATTTCTAGTTTATGAACTCATTATGTTTGAACCTTTCAACTTGAATCAAACCCTTGAACTTAATTACGAAATTATGCCTTGTTTGAACTTATTGAACCGTACGTGTTATGACCTTGACCTAAAGTCTCCCATGTTCGGAGCATCACTATAAAGTCTCCCTTGTTCGGAGCATCACTATAAAGTCTCCCTTGTTCGGAGCAACCTAAAGCCTCCCCGGTCCGGAGCAGAGTGTCTCACTATGTTACGGAGCGTTCTAAAAAATTCTCGCCTTATTGGTGGAGTGTGCAAATTCTCCCTTGTTCGGAGTGTTTTTAATTGTATATAATAGTTGTATGATGTACTGTTCGTACATTCGCATTGTTAGTCTCCTATTAGTAGGTAGTATGGATAGCGCTATTAGAGGTCGGCCAACCTCTCGTCCACTATGTTACGGGACGCATATTATTTATTCTAGGGGCTTTGCCTGGCATACATTATTATATACGTGGTACTATATTGTGAACTATTATGACCACTTATACTTGACTACTTGATACGCTATATTTTGTGCAATGGGTTGTGAACACACAGGTTGCAAGTTTTGTATGGGCGGAACTTGGAACTGAGTGGATTTACAATGCCTTTGCTTTGTGACCTCATTTGGCAACGTGTGCATGAACATAAGCTAGATATACTATATTTTTGTGCAATGGGTTGTGAACACACAGGTTGCAAGTTTTGTATGGGCGGAACTTGGAACTGAGTGGATTTACGATGCCTTTGCTTGGTGGACTATTTCCGATGACCGAAACCTTTGTCTCTTTCTTACGAGTTTTCTTATTTTACGTAACGTGTATACTCACCAACTATTTTCATAGTTGACCCGTTTTTCTCTCATGTATTTCAGGTGATCGTTAGTAAGCTTTTTCTACCAGGTCTTGCATAATGAAGTTTTCACTTGTCACTACAAATCGTTATGTAATAAAACGCAATATTTTGGAATCTAAACTTTGTAATATATTTGCCGATGTCGGCTAAACTGGTATTGTAATGGTGTACTATTTCTTTTGAATCTTAACGTTGGTATGTTCTATTATCTTGTGCTTATGTTCCTTCCCGTTACACCTCATGTTTCCACCTCCGGCGAGGGTGTGACATAATAATTTCACCAAAGGTTCGGTCAACCCTACTCTTTTTATACAATATCACGGGGCACATATCTTAATTGTTCAAATTTACGTAGATGACATCATTTTTGGGTCTACACATAAAAAGTACTCAATCGCTTTTGCAAAATTAATGAAGAAAAATTTTGAAATGTCAATGATGGGTGAACTTACGTTCTTTCTAGGATTGCAAGTTCATCAATCACCCCGTGGTATTTTCTTGAGTCAGTCCAAATATGCCCTTGAATTGTTAAACAAATTTGGAATGAAAACCGGTGACACTTATGCCACACCAATGACTCATACCAAGAAGCTAGATGCTGATTTAAATGGGAAATTAGTGGACCCTACCAAATACCATAGTATTATTGGGTCTCTAATGTACCTAACAGCTAGCAGGCCTGATATTGTCTTTGCCGTTTATCTATGCTCCCATTATCAGTCGAGACCAACTGAAACCCACCTCTCTGAGGCTAAAAGAATCCTCCGATACATCAAGGGAACCATTAACTTGGGGATCTGGTATCCGAAGGATTCTGGTTTTGAACTAATCGCTTTTTCAGATGCTGATCACGCAGGATGTTTAGATTCACGAAAAAGTACTTCAGGAGCACTACAATTTCTTGGTGATAAACTGGTGTCTTGGCAATCGAAGAAGCAGGATTGTACATCGCTGTCATCAACCGAAGCAGAATATGTAGCCATGTCCGCATGTTGTGCTCAAGTCATCTGGATGAGAACACAACTCAAAGACTATGGTTACGTATTTGACAGAATCCCTATGTACTGCGACAATCGGAGTGCCATTGCGATCTCGTGCAACTCAGTTCAGCACTCGAAATCAAAATACATCGATCTTCGCTATCATTTCATCAAGGACCACGTGGAACAGGGTACAGTTGAATTATACTTCGTGGGTACAGAATACCAATTGGCAGATCTTCTCACCAAAGCCTTGCCTCCCGCTAGGTTTAATGAGTTGGTCCACCAGATTGGTATGAGGTGTTTGACTCCAGAGGAATTGGATGACCTCCTAAAACAGTCTTAAAAACCTGTCAAACACCAAAATATCTTTTGTAAATAAGTTTTCAAAAACAAAATACAAAAATATAAAACCTCATAAAACAACAAAAATATTCTTCTAATCTATTTTTCTTTCAACATGGCAAGTACATTTCTTTTGTCAACACTTTAATCTTTCAAAATTCAGTGTTTTTCCGATCAAGTGTTGAGGGGGAGAAAATAATCACTTAACTGTTTCAAAACATCTGTGTACTTGCATGTTATCATATCCCGGTTGTTTCTCTTATCAATGGTGGTAAACTTTTCTGGTTAAACTGACACTCCTCGGTCTAAAATTATAACATTTCATTATTTTCTTAAGTCAAGGGGGAGTGTCGTCAAGTTTCTTTCTTAAAATCTTTGTTTGATAACCAAAATGGAAGTTAATTGGCTTTAAATGAAAAAGGAAAAGGTGGAGGGACCAAAACTGTCAAAAGATGAAAGTTATTTTAATAAAACACCTTCCACCAAATTTTCACTTCACATTTATTACTCATAAACCTAACCAATCCTACGCACAAAATTCGTTCTTCAAATCTGTGTTTCTGATCATCAATTTGTAAGTTGTTTCATGATCTTAACGTATTTACAAACATAGGTTTTGATTTTTACACGAATCCAACAGTCAAATTTTTGTCTATGATTGTTTTTGTGTTCTACGTATAAGCATAAGAACTCACAATCAAGAATGGGTGTTTGTGGTTAAAAGGATTGTGTCAAAACATGTCTTTAACATCAATGATACTAATTTTATCCTCTAAATCCACCCAGAAACACGAATTGATGGTTTTTCAAAATTAGGGTTCTTAAGTCGAATTGGGTGTTTTCAAATGTGAAGGTTTTTGGTCAAAAAGATTGTTATGAGATGATGCTCTTATGATGAATTGATCATATCTATGCCTTAAAACAACCCAGAAACACTAATTGATGATAAATTAGTAACTAGGGTTTAATGTTCTTGAGCTTTAGGTATTATTGATTCTCTGCGAATTAGATGTTAATACTTGGTTAACTCTCTCATGTAACATCTTAGAACTACCAGAAAACGTTTGGTGCAATTTCCATGGTTAGAATTGTTATGCGTAATTCTTGAACTGTTAGGGTTTTGGTTTGCGCGTAAGACTTTCTACGCGTAAACTGTCAAATGTGTTTTCATGCCATTATCTGTTTCAAAACTTCTATACATGTTAAGATTGCTGATATGATGACTTTATTTCAGGTTTGCTACGCATAAAACTCAGAATCAAGGTCCTTGTTACTCTACGCATAAGGATCACCTTACGCGTAGAAAGTTATGCGTAAGAGAAATTTTACGCGTAACTGTTACGCGTAAGGTTCTACAATGGGACTACGCGTATCCTGTGAAGGATATGCGTAAACAGTGACCTCTACGCATAAGGTCTACTCTTACGAGTAAGCCTTACGCATAAGGTTTATATACGCCTACGCGTAAGCTCTACGCATAAGATTCCTTTTTTTTTTTTTTTTTTTTTTTTTTTTTACGCGTAACATTTCTTACGCGTAAGTAAGGATCCTACGCATAAGCTTGCGCCTACGCGTATACCACTCCTGTTTACGCGTAACTTTATCATTTCTACGCCTATGCCTGGATTGACCTTAATTTTGAATTGTTACTTGTACAAACTTGTAAATAAACTAATCATATCATCACAAAACCAATAATGTCACTAATAAACTTAAACGTTTGATATGTTTTGAACTATAAGTGATAACATAAACTTTAAAACTTAAAGTTAACTAACTCACGAAATGTTTCACGACGTCATTGGACTATTGGACAAACAAGTGACTTAGGACTCGTAACAATCATTAACACTGTACATTCAATAATTAGACAATAAAACCTTCTGTTGACTAACATTATGTCTTTCGATATGTTGGTTCTTTTGGCTAATATTATTTCAGATCACGACATGGCTGCTCAAATGAATATGGATGCACCAGAAGTTCTCACAATTGCTGACATCTTCCCTAATGGCTATCCGAGAAAGATTGGAAAGAACAACCTTAGGGTTGACTTTGAAACCCTCACATGCTCAGAATCTTCTTGTCTCATTACTATGGATATTCTAAAGAATCATCCCTACCAGAACATGCTCTCACACTCTGCTACAGTACCGGAGATCTACATTCAGCAATTCTGGAATTCAATGCAAAGGATCAAGGGTCAGAGTGCAGTAACTGTGACTCTCAATCACAAACAAGTCACCATCACTCATGCAGACTTACGGGCTGTTCTTCTCATTCCAAAAATCGTGCCAACTGACTTCTACGCCACACCTACTGAGGAGACAGTTCTTCAATTCCTGATTGATATTGGCTATGATGAAGCTTCAGGAATCATCACTAAGCACTCTCATGTGGAGCTTAAGAACATTCCTCAACCGTGGAGAACACTCTACAGCATCATCACCAAATCGGTCTCTGGTCGTGACAGTGGCTATGAGCATCCCAAGCTCATGGAACTGCAAATCTTCTGGTCATTAATCAACAAGAAGGACATCGAAATTGAAGCTCTGATATGGGATGACATGATGACATTTCTCAAAAAACTTGGCTCAAAGATTCCCTATGTCAGATACACAAAACTGTTGATCCAGAGAGCACTTGGACTTCATCCTGATATCCCCAAGAGGCTCAATGACCCCGACAATCACGCCATGTTGACTGAGCCTATCCTGTCTGTCAGAATCAAGGAATCGTCAACAAAGAAATAGGGTGCTGTGTTACCTGATCACCTACTGACTAACGAAATCAAGAAGCTTGAAACGTACAAAAGGTATCGGGTAGCAGTAAGAGAAGGCAAAGTTGGTCATCTCGATGAAAAACCTTCTGGAACACCTACTCGGAGAACCAGAAGAGGAAGTGCTGGAAGTGCAGTAAGCACAGAGAGTCAAAGGAAAGTCCCAAAGAGGAAACCTACTCCAAAGAAGAAAGTTCCCTCTCAGGAAGCTGTTCCTATTCCTACACTTGAACCACCAAGAAAGCTACTGGACGAAAGCTCTGAAGATACACAATCAGATGAGGAGGTCCACTACTCTGAATCTGCAACCGAACCACCTCCCTCAGTAGCAAAACCTCCTAGTCCTCCAGCTGACCTAGAAAAAGGGAAGACTCCTGTACTTGTGCCATATGAAGAAAGCTCTGAAAGTGATGAAGAGCAACTGGATAAATCCTACAGGAAGAAGTTTAACATCGTTAGACACCTTCAAAAAGCTAAAGAATTTGAACAAGATAAAATGCGTGGCCCCGGAGGGTCGAGTGGTGGTGTTCACTCTTCACCAACTCCTGATGCGGTTAATCAACCCGATAAGGGAGCTGGTGCCACCACTCTTGTGCAACAGCAAAAGCTTGTGGAGGAGTCTACTGAGTATAACATTGAGGAACCAGAACAGGATAAGACTGAGAAAGAAAAGACTGATGAAGAAGCTCAGACTCAGACGGAAGAAAAAGCTAAATCTGAACAAGATAACGAAGAGAATTATGATGATTATCTTCTCAACAGTCCAACTCGTTCCAAGGAGGATACTTCTGCACCTCCAAAGGACCCTGAGCCTCCTCATGTCTCCTCATCATCAGATTCATCATCTCATTCTTCACCACCACCATCTAAAAGATCAACCAAATCAACATCCAAATCAGTGAAGAAGCCACCTCGATCTTGGATTTCTCATACTCATAAAAGAATTGTGAATGCCGTCAAACAGGTTAGAAAGAAAGACATGCTTTACAAAAAGCTAAATTTTATTGCTGACCAGTTAACGTACCTTCATGACGAGAATGACAAGAGAATAGGTGAAAGGGAGTACATGCAGAAGCTGAAACAAGATCTGCAAGGGGAACTGAACAAAATGATCGACAGGTACACTCACAAGCACCTTCTTGACATTTTTCCTAAAGTTACAAAGGAGTTATTCACTAAACAACTCTATCCGAATCTACTTCATCTGGCTAAGCAAACCATGAAATCAACTCCAATGCATGTTAACATCAATCCAGTTGATCCCATAATCTTCTCAGATGCTGAATTAGTTGACCGGCTGGTAGCTCAAATGTCCAAACGTTCTGCAACACTCGCCTCTCACGAAAGCAAATTGTTGGAAGCATTGCTGGAATACCAACTCAAAACGGCATGTAGAGAAGAAGCTGAAAGGCCAAAACGTCCTAGAGACGATGATGACAAGGATAAGGATAAGGACAAAGAGCCCAAACGCCCAAAGAAGTCTGGTGAATCATCTTCCATGCAACCTCCTCCCCAAAGGACTCCAGCCTTACAAAGAACTCCTCCTAGCTCTTCTACTGATAAACCTCAGGATTCTGAGTTACCGCCCGAGACTCAGAAAACCGGTGATCACTTTGAGTATACGGGTTGTGACGATGAGGAAGTCCTTGAGCCCCTAAAACAACCCACCTCTCCCAAACAAGTACAGAAACCAGAGTCATTATCTAGGCCTTCGAAAAAGAAGAAGAAGACGCCTCAGACTGACGTTGTATCATGGCTAGACGATGATAAAACAGAGGAATTTGAATGGTTCTCTACACTTGTCAACTCAACTCCCTACCCTGAAGAAGGTCAAGATCTGGTAGACGGTAACACATTGGAGCATGCTAAAATTCTGCAAGAAAAGTTCCATGTGAAGAAGATGACGAAATCTGAGTTGAAGCGAATCAAGAATGAAGCATTTCAACTGTTAAAAGACAGCTCCGAAAGTGCCCTCGAGGTCGAATATCACCTTGACAACATTGCTCGAGCATTGTCTAACAACATGGATTGGCTCAACCCAGAAGGAAACATCGACTTCACCAAACGGGACAACCCTCCATATTACACCGACTGGACTAAACCTCTACCAACAATTGGCCAACCAGATGAACCTAGGATTCCATTCAGATATTTCTTCAACAAAGACCTGGAATTTCTTCTACATGGTGGCGATGGGTCAAGGAAATACGCTACATCTTTGACACTTCCATTCCCAGCAGCAATATACTCAAACTGCATAGCTATCGAGGAAAGAGCTAATCACTTGTTCTCTAACAAAGTGGAAGCTTACGACCGAGATGCATTGTACGGGATTCATCATTGGCCGGAACGCCGAAGAATCTACTACAGAAGCTGCCAGGTTCAGAAGTCTCAACATGCAGTGTTCAGTACTAAGGATATCGTTGCCATCAAACACGTTGATCTGTCATCTAAGTGGGACTACACCTTCCTAAAGAATATCGTGGTCAAACGACAAGATGAAAGGGATTATGCATTCTCTGAAGCTGACTTTGAGAATTTGTCTATCAACGACATTGAAGACATGTACCTTGCCAAAGTACAGGGTCGCATGAGACAATTTTCAACTGAAGTACAACGTGAATTCATCAAGTCAC
This sequence comes from Chrysanthemum seticuspe, assembly GCA_019973895.1. Taxonomy (NCBI): domain Eukaryota; kingdom Viridiplantae; phylum Streptophyta; class Magnoliopsida; order Asterales; family Asteraceae; genus Chrysanthemum; species Chrysanthemum seticuspe. The sequence goes on from BPTQ01000001.1 coordinate 268,333,983, forward strand.
TGCTCATCTTCATCAGACGAATAGTCATCAAAGAACGTGTAGAAGATCTCCAGCTCGCAGTTGAATCATATCAGACCCGTGTCAACTTCACTCCACCTCAGCTTGATCTTCCCGACATCAACCAGCTCTCATAATATACACTCATCAGCAAACCATTCGGCGTCGTTTACCGCAGTGAACTTCAACGAAATTGCTTAATGGCGTGTAGTGATCTTCACAAGTTTGGCGATCACACTTTGAAGATGGTTAGGGACGGATTGGCTTACAGGTTGAAGGATATACGTCAAAAGATTGGATCTCCTAAGCGATGGAATTCTCAGGATCGAAGGGATGTGAGGAGGATCATCAAAATGATTAATGAAAGGTTGTCTCGAAGGGATCAGTTCAGAATGTTGGAAAGCTTTGTTGGTGGTCGACCCAGGATTAACATCACCGGCTATCAACGCCCTGTTCGCAATCTTGGAAACATCACTGCACTTCCTGGTACCCCTTGAACTGCTTCTTTCATTATAAATTTGGATGTGTGATTATAATTGTCAATGGCTTGTGCACACATAACAGTGTACAACCCGTTCTTGTCAAGAAAGGACCCTGTGGTACGCTTCAGTGCCACAATCCTTATAAAAGGAGCGAAAGCTTCTTACTTTTGAGTAAAACCTATCAAACCTTTCATTTTTCAAGGTTTTGCTCAAAAGGGGGAGTGTTTGAATTAAAACTTTGTTCACAAATTGTTTATAGTGGTCATCTTCCCGCAACACTCGAAATGGTCATATTTATTCTCAACTTTTCAAAAATAACATTTTATATGCCATTTTTGAGGGGGAGAAAATTATGTGATAAGAAATATGTTGTGTAAATGCAAAATGAATTTTTGTGTAATAGACTTAACCAACGAATTGACGGTACTAAACTGTTAGTAACTCGAAAAGACTTGTCCGGGACGGGTAATAATTTCAAGCTAGTTCGCTAGTAATGTAAACGTGTCTCGCAAAGGACTTGTCCAAGTAGAATGTACCATTCGAGAAACTCTTGGTAGACATGAACTCTGACGGGTATAACAACCTTTCGAGGCTTGTCTACACCTTCAAGGTAGTTATTAGAGCTAGTTGTCACCTAAAAGCTGACAATGTAACTCTTTAACTATGCAACGTAACAGTGTCTCGCGGGGGATTGTCTATCTTGAGTTGATCAATTCATAAAGTGCGCGCTCTTTACTCACTGTGCAGATTTCTGTAAAAACTCTTAAGCACATGTGGAGGGGGAGTATTTCTGAAAAATCTAAAACTCTTGAAGTGTTCAAACATGTTTTTCATTCACAAACACTTTGAGAGATTTTCTTGAAAATTGGTTTTATGGCAACATAGGTTAGTCATGGAGTTATAAGGTGACTAAGGTTAGGAATAACCGTCCTATGATCCGCCAGAGCCGGAGGGATCTACCCAAGGACATCACAAACAGTTAGCATTTAGAAGTCCTTAGGTACGATTATAAAAAGGAGAAAATGAGAATCGGAGAAAGAAGGAGTTGAAGAATTAAAAAGAAATGCAAAGAAAAGGGTGAAAAGAAATAGCCCTCCAAATTATTCAACTTAGGGCAGACACCGGGTTCAATTCATATGCTACTGGTTGTCACTTGATGACACCGGTATTGAAGATTAAAAGTCGTCATGGACCCAGTGACGCATGCACTAAACCTTCTTAGCCACTCAAGTTTCTCTCTACAGAAGCTTGTTTCATTCTCACAGGGAACCCTACGTAAACTATTGGCTTTCTCTTAGAGATCGCTGGTATTGAAGAAGGAGACCCTCTCCCTAGTCTCCGCTCAGGAAAACCAAAACGCACTATTGAGTCTAGAGCCACGAGATTCATCAAAAGATCTCTTAGGTACACTTGACATTTCATCACTTGATGTTCAACAATAAGAACATCAGTGGTACATTATCGAGTCCTTCACAGATCTTAGCAATCTGTCGAGAACATTTATGAGAGGTTCACAACTGTGATCCTCAGTGATTGAATGGAAACTCCTGCCAGGGTCAACATCAAACAGCCCTGACAGCAGGTCACTTCGGTAACTCCTCGTGGATTACGCTTAGTGTGTCTCAAACGGTCTACAGTCGTGAGGTGATGCTTTGGTGTACCTCAGCGACTCATCTGAACTGTAGGTGTACTTCGGTACATCGCGTTATCTCACTTGTGGGACTCCAGTTCAGGAATGGCCTTTGTGAGAATTAGAGTTGTGTTTTCACACTATGCTGTTAACACTCTCGAAGTTCGAACCTGTAAGTCCCGGAATCCGCTTATTACTAACTGTTTTAAATGTTTTCTTCTTATGGAAGCTCCGGAGCGGAATGATCGTGCAGATTCTTCTTATGCTCACGCCAACTTCATCACTAATGAAAGTTCTATTCAAAAGCAACACAACAGTCAGAATGATTCTTCGTTAAATCAAAGAATCTAAAAAGTTAAAGACTTAAAGAACTTCATCAGTACTGAATTCCAACGTCAAAGAGCGTGTGAGCATGTTGAAGAATGACGTGGAGACACTGTAGCAGCGAAGCAGACCTGAGGCAGACTTGATGCAGACAACAACATACTATCACTTCCATCACAAAGAACAATGATCAAAGAACAAAGTTAAAGATGACGTCAAAGCAAAATTGTTCAAAGAAAACTATCTCTCTACACTGGGGAGATTGTTCAAATCGAGGCAATTCTTCTCACAAGAAAGAAGAATGTCAGAAGACGTCAAAGCTACTATTACATCAACGCCTTCACCATTTTTAATCACCAACACTTGAGGGGGAGATTGTTGGAATCACTCCTAAACTATAATTCAAGTGTTAGTTATTCTTATGTAATAGGTAGCTTATTATGGCCTTTATGTTTGTTTAAGGTCAAGCTTATGTAGAAGGCCCATAAGCTTAGGCCCATGTCCAATAAGGAAAGGATGGAAACTAAGAGTGTTGCCCTAGCTTTCCTCCTATAAATACCTCATGTAAACCCTCACTTGAGGGTTGGTTGTTCAAGTTATTTCTTTCACATACATCTACGCCTAAACCGTCTTGATTATTGTGTGTGTGTGTGTGAATCTTGTTCAATCGCCTCTCTATCTCTTTCTATGTTGCTTGTGTTGTAAAACTAGTGACCTAACACACTGGTTGGTTCCACTTAAGAAAGAAAACAAGAAAACAGACAATGCTTAAAGTCTGTGTGATTGTCCCTTTGCTGGTTTGAGACATAGGAAAGAAAAGCAAATTGACCATATTTAGAACTTGTCAATGTCCTTCTAGTTCTAACAGGTGATAGAGCATCACCAATAACATTAGATTGAGGATGAGCAATGTTGATCCTTTTTGTAGTTGTGGGGTTGACTTCAATAGATGTATCAAGATTAGTCACAGTTGGTTCAAAATCACTGTCATAGGAAGGTGAGGTGAAGATTCCAGCTTTGGGTTACTGGTTACCAAGATCTGAAGGACTTGGAAACCGTGTATAAGGTTCTCCAAAGTCTGTGGACACTCTAGTAGAAATGGAAGTAGAAACAACAGGTCCATCAGCAGATTTGGTGATGTTGGGAGAAACAGGATCACTATCAGAAGAATCATGGTTTCCACTGACTGCTTCTCTTGCAACCTCCCCACCAAGTCTCTCAGCTTCAATATTAGCTGCAGGTTCTTCTTTCTAAAGCCTAGCAAGGTCCTTTGCATAGTGTGACTCATCTTCACTCTCATCAGAAGTAACTTTAGAATTATCACCTGCAAAATGGTTAGGGGAGAAGGAAGGTACAATAATAGGTTGTTCATCATCCTCAAACTCACTATCTGAGTCAACATCCATGGTACCTGCATTGTCAGTGGGAGACTCTTGTGTACCTGTGATAACGCTACACGCGTCGTTCGGGGTCAAAGGAACTTCCTTTTCGTCGAGCAAGTTTTTCAACACCCTAGGCAGTGAACCTAATCGTTGTAGTGTAGTATTAGGGTAAGCCACGGGTATTGATATCGTTCTCTAGGGGAATAGGAATGCTAGTGAGAAGTTACTACGCTAAGGTTGGGGTTGAGGAAGATTATTTTTTATCTTTTTATATTCTTTAGGAAATGGAAAGATACGAATCTCAGGGTTTGGATTTGGGGGTTTGGTATTTCTACCGATTACTCTACTATCTAATTATCTAGTTAACTAAGGTGTATGTAGTCTATGTCTATTGTTGTGTGCTCGTATGATAGTTAAAGATGTGTTTACCTAGATGCTACTACTCCCTAGTTATCTCCTATTGATGGTTGAATTGTCATGTCCTTATTCTTAACGCGTTGTGTTTTCTAAGGTCGTAAGGTGTGCATTACCTAAATCTTTGAAGTCACCTTTAAGTGTAGTAAACAAAATCCACTAAGTCATTCATAAACTAAATTTGAGGTTATCTTTGGGTTTAGTAAACGAAATCCACTAAGTCATTCATAATCTATCAAAGATTTATCAAGTATTAAACACAACGATAGCCTAGTCGCACTCCTAAGCCAATTACAATTAAGATAAGAGACAACCTAACAATAATTAACAACTAGGTTTCATATATCTAAGCAAACACACAAGTAATTTAGCCGGACATGGTAAACATGCAAGCATACACACAAATAATCAAAGACATAATTGTATTAATGAAGTAAAACACTTATCTTGGTGTAAGATAGGGTTTGGAACCCTAAAATACTGTACAAGACAGCCTTGGTTCGGTTTAGGTTTTTACTCCAAAAGACTACACACTTCATACTGAAAAATTCAGATTCTATATATAATATTACATATGCGACGGCGTCACCTTATGATTTGTGACGCCGTCATTAGGGTTTCGTCTTGGCCACGTTAGACTTGCGACGGCGTCACCTTATGCTTGTGACGCCGTCCTCTTCAGCTTCTGACACCGTCTGGATTACATCTAGGTCGTCTGAGTTGCGACGGCCTACTCTTTTATAACTTGACATCGTCACTTGAAAATAGGAGTTTTGGCTTCTGTCCCGTCACAAAGATCTTCCGACGGCGTCGCAATTAACACCTGACACCGTCACCTTATGTTTTCAGCAGCTTTGAGTGTCTCGATTCTGACTTTGGCCATTTTCTTCGTATAATCGCGCCTTTTCGTCCAAATAAGTGCCATTCCAGCATTTTGCCTTCAAGAGACCTAAAAAGTGAAAAGGAACGATATTAAGCAATAACGGATACAAAAGTGATCAAATAAGGGCTTAAACGACCCCTCAAAAATGTACCTTTTAAAACCTTATCAAATATCCCTACACTTGGTATTTGCTTGTCCTCAAGCAAATGTGCTTTTAGCCAATTAATTTATAAGTTAGGGGTCATGAAGCATTCGTTCAAAACGGTCCACAACACATATAAGCCCCGAAAAAGTCATAACAAGCACATAAATTACATACTAGCACCTCACATGGGGTGTTTGGATACTCACATCTCTCTCGGGTGTATATATGAAATATAACAAATTGGAAATGGAAGATAAACACTCGTTAACCGGTCCTAGTACATAGATTACCATAGGCTTGAGAATAGATCAAACCTCCATCGCTTTGGCGTAAGCACCTAGGAAAGACTATCAAAGAGGTCTTTAAAGGGTTGTAACGTTAGGCTTATGGTAGGGAAACAAAGGGTTTGGTGGGATAGGCTATATAGTGGTGGCAAGTCAAAAATCTCTTATGTTACAAGCATACGAAGAATGACGTTGCTAAGCCAAGACTTGACACTCTAAACTCTAGCTAACAAACATAAAATTTAAAGGATAGATGTGAGATGGTAGCCCATATGTTTTTTTTTTTTTCATACACTTTTACTCTACCATCCTCTACGGTAACATCAAAATGGTAGGGATTTATAGGCACATCCCTACACTTGAGTATTTATTACTCTAACACTAATTTGACCCGAATTGAAAAGATCAAAACACTTGGGGTACATTATTATGCAAACAAAGGGAATTTGAATTTAACGTTCCCTTCCCATCATCTCATAAACTTTAACTTTTCCCATGAATCCCAATCGTCCCAAAACTGTGTAGAAAGGATATGACTCGACTTAGCAACTCATGCAAGCAACCAGATAATTGAACTAAGGGTTTAGGGTGATAACAATAATGCACTAAAAGTGAGTGCATACAGGGTAGGCTAAGGCGATTTGGGTGTATATTGGGGGGGGGGGAGTAAACAATGCTCTTCATTGATATTCCGGAAAAACCGAAACATCACGAGAACCGCGAAAAGGATAGGCTCTGAGGGGTTAACTAGGGGTATCGTGTACTAAAGATGAGCACAACGCAAAGGGTGTGGGGGAATTACTCAACCGATGTGGAAGAAGTAATTATATTACGGGTATCAAACAAGGGTTATCCTAGTGCCTCTTATCATTTAGTTATTCCTAACTACACAAGTGTAGTCTTACTTGCGATCTCGGGATGCATCACAAAACAAGTTCTAGAATCTAATATAGTACCGGTTCACACTCTAAGCATTAAAGATGAATGCTTTTAATTCCTACTAATCTAAGGGTGATCCTCACATTTTGGGTGGAATTTTGGTGGTAAAGGGTTTTTGTGCTAGTCATGCAACTTCCTATCCGTGAGACGCTTTTGTTAAGACTAATGGCCCACTCCTATATGTCATGAAAAATTTTAAATTTGGTGCCAAAATTACCCTAACCGACATTTTCTCATGGTTTATTACACAAATACAATTGGACAAAGCAAATAATCAAGATTAAGCATAGTTTCAAAGTTCCCGTTTTATTTTCTCTCCCTACACTTAAACTGAACATTGTCCCCAATGTTCCCCGAAAGTATCAAAGTTATGATAATGGAAGGTAATTAAAAATGAAAGAAACTAGTACTCCCCTGATTTGCTCGGTAGGATCCGTGTGAAGTGGTGGTTAAATCCTTTCCAAGAAGAATTTATGCGTGAAAAGCTCCTTCCAATCTTATGTAACTTCTTCTTGATAAATTAAACCTGCACACTTGAAGAAACAAACGAAACCTTCGCGTAAAATCGGCGGTAATAATATATATAAGACTCGATTTAAACTAGGATATAATGCTTGTGGAATGGATGTTTACAGAATTTCTGGAAAATTAAGACCTGGAAAATTCCAAAAATTTATAAGAAGCTCAGAAAACGAGAAAAAAGTAATATGTTGTTTTTACTCCTTCCTGACACCGTCAGGTTGCGATCCTAACGCCGTTAGGTTATCGTGACAAAAACTGGTCTGCGATTTTCTGGAAAAAATTCTGGAAAATTTACATCTTTAGAATCTGGAAAAATTTCTGCAAAACATCCATTATGACTCGATACAAGCATTTGACTCGAACAAACACAAAAATATATCTTTTAATGAATTGTTATTCTCATGTTTACGTTTCCTTGAAAACGTGTGTAATCCTCCCTACACTTATCCCTTATGTAAAATACCTTTATATGCAATTAAGACGAGGTTAAAGACAAAATAAAGCATTTTTACAAATTCAAACATGAGAATAAACAATTAATAAAAGATATACGATACACAAATGAACATGAAAAACAAATACACATGGGTTGCCTCCCAAGAAGCGCTTGTTTTTGTTCGAGTCACGAGCCTGACTCTACCATTATTTAACGGATAAAGGGGAGGTTTTCCCTACACTTAAGTTTAAGTGCGGGTGATAGTGGTGATACACACCCTTAGGGTGGAAATTTGCTACGTAAGGAGAGGGTGATGGGTGATTTATGTGCTCAAATGAGTGTGCTCCATTCATTATAACCTTACCTAATTCAATTGGTGTAGTGGGTGAATCAAATCTCTCTCCTAAAAATGGATCATCTTCTATCAACTTCAAAAGATTATTAGTTAAGGATCCATCTTGACCTAATAAACCCGGTTTAAACCCATAATGTTTCTTGTTATCAACCATGAATGGGTGATATAAGTGTGTAAGGTCATGAGTTACTCCTATATTAGCTTCCACTCTACATGGCCTAGAATCTACCACCTTTATCAAGCAACTACCCGGACTATCTATTTTGATGGGTGGATTGGGGCCTAATTCAATTCCAAGATTCACATCTAAAGACGGAACATTGGGTAAGGTTTTTGGTTGAGGCTCCGGTTCATTAAAATTAGGAACTTCCCTAGGACTAAGAGAGAGGTCATGACAACAAGCATCTAAACCTACATTCTCTAGTGGCGTTTGGTCCAAAGGTTCTCTATCAATAGGGGCTCCTATAGTCTCTTCTACTCCTTCCAGGTAAGTTATAGGTGATGTGTGTTCCTCAAGTGATGGTAGGGCTTGTGGGCTTGGAGTTTCCACCTTTTTCTCCATTATATCTAGATCTCCTAAATGTTTGAAATCTATCCCGCACATGCAACTAGGTATTTTAACTATAACCATCTCACAATCTTGTTCGGGTTTAGGTTCCATGTTCTTAAAAACAAGGTCTTTTTGATCATGATGCCTAAGGTCAGATAAATCCTCCATACCCATTTCCTCAAGTTGTAACAACTGACGGTTTATACTTAGGACGCTTTTCTTAAAAATTTTCCAGAGGGTTTCACTAAAAGGAATTGATTCTAACAATGATCGTTGAATAGAAGCCACACAAGCACAAAATTTATCAAATCCATCCAACCTTATACCCGTCTCCTTTTGGATATCTCTAAGATCACTCACAAATTCATGAGAACACCAATCTGCTAAATTCAATTGTTCCTCATTTGTTAATGATTCAAATGCAACTTCACTTGCCATAGCGACAAATGAAAAGGGTTTTACGAACACAAACACAAAGAAGGGGGATAGACTAAGAGAAAGCTAAAAATGAGAAAATTTTACTTGATAGGAATCAAGTAAAGAAACCTAAACGAGGTGGACTACTAACTAGCTATTCTATTCCCCGGCAGCGGCACCAAAAACTTGATAACGCTACACGCGTCGTTCGGGGTCAAAGGAACTTCCTTTTCGTCGAGCAAGTTTTTCAACACCCTAGGTAGTGAACCTAATCGTTGTAGTGTAGTATTAGGGTAAGCCACGGGTATTGATATCGTTCTCTAGGGGAATAGGAATGCTAGTGAGAAGTTATTACGCTAAGGTTGGGGTTGAGGAAGATTATTTTTTATCTTTTTATATTTTTTAAGAAATGGAAAGGTACGAATCTCGGGGTTTGGATTTGGGGGTTTGGTATTTCTACCGATTACTCTACTATCTAATTATCTAGTTAACTAAGGTGTATGTAGTCTATGTCTATTGTTGTGTGCTCGTATGATAGTTAAAGATGTGTTTACCTAGATGCTACTACTCCCTAGTTATCTCCTATTGATGGTTGAATTGTCACGTCCTAATTCTTAACGCGTTGTGTTTTCTAAGGTCGTAAGGTGTGCATTACCTAACTCTTTGAAGTCACCTTTAAGTGTAGTAAACAAAATCCACTAAGTCATTCATAAACTAACTTTGAGGTTATCTTTGGGTTTAGTAAACGAAATCCACTAATTCATTCATAAACTATCAAAGATTTATCAAGTATTAAACACAACGATAGCCTAGTCGCACTCCTAAGCAAATTACAATTAAGATAAGAGACAACCTAACAATAATTAACAACTAGGTTTCATATATCTAAGCAAACACACAAGTAATTTAGCCGGACATGGTAAACATGCAAGCATACACACAAATAATCAAAGACATAATTGTATTAATGAAGTAAAACACTTATCTTGGTGTAAGATAGGGTTTGAACCCTAAAATACTGTACAAGACAGCCTTGGTTCGGTTTAGGTTTTTAGTCCAAAAGACTACACACTTCATACTGAAAAATTCGGATTCTGTATATAATATTACATATGCGACGGCATCACCTTATGATTTGTGACGTCGTCGTGTCGCCGTCATTAGGGTTTCGTCTTGGCCACGTTAGACTTGCGACGGCGTCACCTTATGCTTGTGAAGCCGTCCTCTTCAGCTTCTGACGCCGTCTGGATTACATTTAGGCCGTCTTAGTTGCGATGGCCTACTCTTTTATAACTTGACGTCGTCACTTGAAAATAGGAGTTTTGGCTTCTGTCCCGTCACAAAGATCTTCCGACAGCGTCGCAATTAATACCTGACGCCGTCACCTTATGTTTTCAGCAGCTTTGAGTGTCTCGATTCTGACTTTGGCCATTTTCTTCATATAATCGCGCCTTTTCGTCCAAATAAGTGCCATTCCAGCATTTTGCCTTCAAGAGACCTAAAAAGTAAAAAGGAACGATATTAAGCAATAACGGATATAAAAGTGATCAAATAAGGGCTTAAACGACCCCTCAAAAAGGTACCTTTTAAAACCTTATCAACCTGCATTTTGGTTAGCCACATGTCTAGAATATCCCAAGTAATCAGTTAAGTAATCCAGGTCAAAAGACCAAACATGACCTTGTCCTTGAACATTAGGTTTGTCTTCTAGAAATCTCAGGTTCAAAGTCTCCTCAATCTTCTTAGCAGTTAAATTGTATACCCTATAAGCATTACTATGAGCTGAATAACCCACAATATATCCCTCATCAGCTTTCTCATCAAATTTACCTAGTGGATCACTTGTATTCAAAATGGTCACTTGATATCCAAAAGGTTTGAGGTAATGAATAGCAGGAACTTTCCCAGTGAGAAGTTCATAAGGTGTCTTGAAATGAGTTCTAGTAATGGATACCCTGTTCAGTACATAACAAGCTGTGCTAACTGCTTCAGTCCAAAACATAGTGGGTAATTTAGAGTCTGCAAGCATGGATCTTGCTGCCTCTATTAAGGTCCTATTCTTTCTTTCAGCTACCTCATTTTGTTGTGGGGTTCTTGGAGTGCTATAGTCCCTTTTTATCCCTTTAGACTTACAGAGTTCTATTAATATAGCATTCTTGAACTCTGTCCCATTATCACACCGAATTCCTTTAACCTTTTTGTTCAACTGGTTTTCAACAAGGGTAATGAACTCTTTCAACACTTGAGATGTTTCATCTTTAGTCCTCAGAAATAATACCCAACAAAACCTGCTATAGTCATCAGTGATTACCAGACAAAAGTACTTGTGATCAATGCTTCTGACTTGGGTTGGACCAAAGAGATCCATATGCAGCAACTGAAGAGGTTCTGAAATAATGCTCACAGCTGTAATGGCTTTTTAAGAGGCTCTGTGTTGCTTTCCTTTGTTGCAAGCAACACAGTTATGTTCATTGGTGAAAACTTTGGAAGGAAGTCCTTCAACTAAACCAAGTTTAGAAAGCTTGTTTATGGTCTTGAAGTTCACATGAGCCATCCTTCTATGCCATTTTGTAGACTCATCCAGGGATGCTTTAGCCACCAAACAAGTTAGGTCACCTTCTGGTTGAACATCATTCAAGTTGAATGTGTATAGATTGTGATTTCTAGGAACTCTCAGTAGAATAGATGTATCTTCTGGTAGTTTGAAGTCTTTAGATAGCACAAGACATTCATCCTCAGAGAAGAATACTTTGTTCTTGGTGTCACAAATTTGTGAGACTAAGAACAAGTTGAAGTGTTGCAATTCCTTTACATAGTACACATTCTCAAAATCCAGTAGAGGTGTTTTGATGGTACCTTTCCCAGTGATTCTACCATCACTTCCACCAAAAGTCACATTGCCTCCTCCTTCTATGGGTACAAAATTATGCATCATATCTCTGTTTCCTGACATGCTTCTGGAACAACCACTATCAACAATGCCAACTTCCTTATGCTTAAGAGGATGATCCTACAACAACAACAAAAAATATATACAAAATATTAGTACACTATGGAGGCTCAAGTCATCACTGACTTACGCCTGCCTTGTGGATCATAAGATTTAGGCCATGTAGATGTAGAAGATCCACCATTGTTCTTGGTCCTCCATTGAAAATTAGGTCCCTTTTTAGTCCAAGAACAACCTGCTGAGGGCTTCACAGTAGTATCACTATATCACTTCCCATCATACATTGAGTCAACACATCCAGGCCAATAACCATGCTGAAAATATGAACTAGTTGGTTGCACATATGGTCTAGCAACAGATCTTCTCCAAGGAAATGGAGAAGGTTTATGATTTGCTTGCGGAACAAAAGATGGTATATCATTAACATTTTTCCACATTGGTCTAGGTTTCTGTTGACTAGCACATACACCCATTCTTTGCTCATGAAAATTACAATCCTTAATCAAATGAAATTTACTTCCACAAACAAAACATGTCTTCCTTTTAGAAGATTTATTCAAAATGAAAGATGTTCTATTACATGCAGAAGTATTCAAACCACAACCATTAACATAATTGTTTTTAACAGAATGAAGGACATTATTTTGCAAAGAATTAAAAGACAAGTCTTCAGAGGAAACTGTCTTGGAAGTTGATTCCTCAGCAGCAACTCTAACAGGCTTGTAGGTAGTCTTGGGTGTAGGCTTGGGTGAGGTCTTAGGAAGGTCTGACTTATCACTTGAATCACAACTGGTATATGTAGTAGACCCTTGGTCAGAGGACTTGTCACTCTCAGAACAAGAGACAAAGTCATTAGATGAAGAATCAAGGTCTGACAAGTCTTTTAACTTTTTGCCATAAAGATGGTGTGATCCATCAAAGTCAACTGTGATGGACAGGTCAATGGGCATATGTTCACCTCTAATAGGTCCACGTACAGCATGTAATTTACCCTTTTTTACAAAATTAGCTAATCCTGCTGGTGTAGATTTACGTGTGTCATCCCTAGCTTCTATCCTTACATATTTCTTAAGGCCTAAACCTATTGCAGTATTAGGATTTTGACTAGCATAGATATGACTAGCTAACTTGTTTCCATTCATTAACCATTCTTTATGCCTAGCTCTTTCCTCATCTAGTTTCTCTTTCAGCACTTGGTTTTTAGAAACTACATCAGCTTTTTCTTTCTCAGTGCGTTTTAAATCAATTTTAGTACATTCTAGATCACTTTATAACACCCTTATCTTTTCATCATAGGCCATTTGATTCTTTTGAAACCAAACTTTTTGTGTTTCTAATGTTTTTAAAGCCTGTTTATAAGCCTCAACTTCGACATAACATTCATTAAATTTAGGTTTCAATTCATCATAGGCTTCTTTAAGTTCATTATATCTTTCACTACAACCAAAAACACAATTATGTACCTGAGAGATGCCCATCAAGGCAACTTGATCATGCCTATCCTCTGAAGTACAGCTTGCCAGCAATCCAATATTCTCAGAACCAGGACCTTCATCATTCTCATGCTCATGCACCTTCCAGTCGACATGATCATCCATAGTGACAAGAGCTGTGGAGGGTCCAGCCTTCGAAGTTCCAGCTTCCTTCTGAATATGTTGATAGGAAGAATATCTCACCTCATCACCAGCCTTCCTATCCTTGCATTCTCTAGAGAAGTGACCCATCTGCCCACAAGTAAAGCACTTGACCTTGCTTCTGTTAAATCTTGATGGATCTCTTCCCTGGAAACCAAACTTTCTCCCAGACTTACTCTCAAACTTCTTGATGTTCATTGAGAGCATAGCCAGTTGCCACTTCAAGTTCATCTTTTCCATGTCAAATGGATCCACTTGTTCAAAGTCCTCAAAGGCTAGTTGCTGCTGAGTGTTATAATCAGCAACAAAAGAGTGAATCACATCTTCCAATACACCACTAGATTTAGGTTGAGAATTTGATGTAGTGGTGGTGTATGATGATGATGTTGAGTAAGTTGGGCTTGGAGCATAGGTCATCTTATTTGAGGAGGCCCCAACAAATGCTGTGTGACTAGGAGTGGATGAACGAAAGGGACTTCTGACATCAGGCTCAAGAGATTTAAGTCTGTTGTATAGTTCATCAAAAGTGAGCATATCTAGCCCACCTTTAGCTTTGAGGGCAATGCTTACTTGCAACCAAGATGAAGGTAAAGATCGCAAGAACTTTGAATTGCAGTCATCATTATCTGGCTTTGCCTTCAGCTGATTCAATTGACTCAATATCTTATGAAACCTGTCATACCCCTTGTGGATACCTTCCTCTTCAGAGATTTGGAATTCTTGAAACTGTTGTTTCAGCATTGATTTCCTCATTCTCCTTGACTCCTCATTCCCACCAAACCTAGCCTTGATTGCCAACCATATGTCCTTAGCATCCTGCATGTAGTGAAAGTCACCCAAGTGATCCTCTGGTATAGCCTGAAGGAGAATGGTTCTCAATTTATTCTCTCTCTGCACAACCAATATCTCATCAGCAGATTTGGAAAGAACGATGGTAACAGTACCATCAGGATATGTGACATGCCTCTTCAAGCTGTTCCCCTTCTTCACAATTTCCCAGAGATTCCAATCAATGTTGGAGATCCAATTCTGCATCTTCATGGCCCACAAATCATACTCCTCCTTCTTTAGGTATGGGAACTTTGCATTGCTGTTTGAGAGACTGAGTTGTTGCAGAGATGTGTTGTTTTGGTTGTTGGTGACTTCAATTTCATCATCTGATCCAGGCATGGTGAAGGTTGTTTTGGTTGTATGGTTGTAAAGAAAAGACTGTTCTTAGTATCGTAGAGACTCTCCCGAGGCTCTGATACCACTTGTTGAACCTTAGACCTTGATAGATCTTTGAGCACTCGTAGATCGTTAGTAATGCTTATGTAATCACAAACACACTAATAGAAAATCTCTATTACTTGTATTCTTTAGCGGAAATCAAACACAAGTATAAACACAAATAACTAAGAACTCGTTGATCCTCTATGGATCTTTTAATAATACTAAAACTTATTTTTCAACACGTACATCATTCATACTATTGTGTTCCTTTTATAGATAAGGAACCCTAAACCGTTTCCCAAGACACGTATAAACATAAAACTAAATAAGATATACATTATCACTTCCTAATAAAGCTCATGCATATCCTAACTAAGTATAGAATACGCGGAATATCTATCTCCACAGAAACAATCTATACGCTTTACTACTTCAGCAGAATCATATTGCACTTCAGCAGATTCTTCAGAACTATCTTCAGCAGAAATCTTACTTAGTAGAATTCCCAACAGAAGACACTGATGATGAATTAGAAGGTGAAGGTATTTTCTCAAATTCCAATGAAGAAGCTGATTTCACCAATTTGGGTGATGATCTTGAAGTTCCACAAACTCCTACATTAAGAGTTCATAAAGATCATCCCGCTGGTCAAATCATTGGACCTTCTACTTCAGGAGTGCTCACAAGAACAAAAGCTAAAGGTTTCTCTAAGCCACATAATGCTTTGCTTAGCTTTGTTTATAAAAAAAACAGGATGAATCATAAGGATCAACAAACATGCTTGTTTACCTGCTTTATCTCTCAAGAAGAACCCAAGACTATATCTCAAGCATTAGCTAAAGAGAGTTGGGTTGAAGCCATGCAAGAAGAACTTCTTCAATTCAAACTTCAAGATGTTTGGATACTATGTGATTTACCAGATGGAAAGAAAGTCATTGGTACAAGATGGGTTTTCAAAGTTAAGAGAGATGAAAGAGGTAATGTCATCAAGAACAAAGCAAGATTGGTTGCACAAGGATATAGACAAGAAGAAGGAGTGGAGTATGATGAAGTGTTTGCTCCTGTAGCAAGGATTGAAGCCATAAGATTATTTGTTGCTTTTGCATCTTATATGGGCTTTCCTGTTTATCAAATGGATGTCAAAAGTGCCTTTCTTTAAGGCAAAATTACAGAGGAAGTCTATGTAAAACAACCTCCTGGTTTTGAGGATCCTGCACATCCAAACAAAGTCTACAAAGTTGTTAAGGCTCTGCATGGCCTTCATCAAGCTCCTAGAGCTTGGTATGAAAGACTCTCCACTTTTCTATTGCAACATGGTTACAAGAGAGGTTCTTGATAAGGTTTTAAAAGGTACCTTTTTGAGGGGTCGTTTAAGCCCTTATTTGATCACTTTTGTATCCGTTATTGCTTACTATCGTTCCTTTTCACTTTTTAGGTCTCTTGAAGGCAAAATGCTAGAATGGCACTTATTTGGACGAAAAGGCGCGAATATACGAAGAAAATGGCCAAAGTCAGAATCGAGACACTCAAAGCTGCTGAAAACATAAGGTGACGGCGTCAGGTGTTAAATTGCGACGCTGTCGGAGGATTTTGTGACGGGACAGAAGCCAAAACTCCTATTTTCAAGTGACGACGTCAAGTTATAAAAGAGTAGGCCGTCGCAATTCAGACGGCCTAGATGTAATCCAGACGGCGTCAGAAGCTGAAGAGGACGGCGTCACAAGCATAAGGTGACGCCGTCGCAAGTCTAACGTGGCCAAGACGAAACCCTAATGACGGCGACACGACAGCGTCACAAAACATAAGGTGACGCCGTCGCATATGTAATATTATATATAGAATCCGAATTTTTCAGTATTTAGTGTGTAGTCTTTTGGAGTAAAAACCTAAACCGAACCAAGGCTGTCTTGTACAGTATTTTAGGGTTCCAAACCCTATCTTACACCAAGATAAGTGTTTTACTTCATTAATACAATTATGTCTTTGATTATTTTTTTGTATGCTTGCATGTTCTCCATGTCCGGCTAATTTACTTATGTGTTTGCTTAGGGAATATGAAACTTAATTATTAAATATTGATTGGTTGTCTCTTATCTTAGTTGATTAATGATCTAGTAATGCGATAGGTCATTCGTTGTGTACTTAATGCTTGATTAAATCTTTGTGAACCTTAGAATATGACTCCTTGAGTAGTTGTAAGCTAAACCATCCAAAGAGTGCCTTAGAGTAAGAGTTTATTATCCCTAGTGGGTTTTGTAGACAAGACCCTTTGGTAAGTTCAAAGAGTTAGGGAGAAACGCATACCCTACAACCTTAGACACACAACGCAACTAGGAATGAGGACGTGACAATTCAACCACCAATAGGAGATAATTAAGGAGTAGTAAAACCTAAGTAAACACATCTTTAAACTATCATACGAGCACACAATAATTAGACATAGACTACATATACCTTAGATTAGATAATTAGATAAGTAGAGTAATCGGTAGCAATACCAACCCCCCAAATTCAAACCCCGAGATTCGTACCTTTCCATTTCATGAAAATATAAAAATACAAAAATAATCTTCCTCAACCCCAACCTTAGCGTAGTAACTTCTCACTAGCATTCCTATTCCCCTAGAGAACGATATCAATACCCGTGGCTTACCCTAATACTACACTACAATGATTAGGTTCACTGCCTAGGGTGTTGAAAAACTTGCTCGACGAAAAGGAAGTTCCTTTAACCCCGAACGACGCGTGTAGCGTTATCAAGTTTTTGGCGCCGTTGCCGGGGAATAGAATAGCTAGTTAGTAGTCCACCTCGTTTAGGTTTTCTTTACTTGATTCCTATCAAGTAAACTTTTTTCTCATTTTTAGCTTTCTCTTAGTCTATCCCTCTTCTTCGTGACCCGTGTTCGTAATCCCATCACTTTTCATCATGGAAGGTGATAACCAACCACCACTCATCAACCCACCACCAAATGACCCGCCAAGAGCCCGTACTCTTGGTGAATACTCGAGACCAAGCCACCTAGGCTATAGGAACACCATTTAGCTTCCCGACCAAGCCCAAACTACGGCCCTGCGATCCGACACCATCCGGTTGGTGCAAAACGGATGTGCATTCCATGGACTTCGTTTCGAAGATCCAAATCTGTATCTGAGGGATTTCCTCAAAATTTTCGATTCCATCGACCTTGATGCTACTACTCGAGAGACCACGCGCCTGTGTCTCTTCCAATTTTCTCTACGGGACCAAGCTAGTAATTGGCTTGAGTGACTTCCCGCCAGCTCCATCTCAAGTTGGGATGATCTTACCTCTCGTTTCCTTGCTCAATTTTTCCCACCTGGGAGAACCACTAAGCTTGGAAATGACATCTTGATGTTCCAACAACGTCAAGGTGAATCTCTCTACGAAGCATGGACTCGATTCAAGGACTTACTTCATAAAGTCCCTCCTCACGACATTGATCTTTGGCTCCAAGTCCAACTTTTCTATGATCATGTCAACTTCCCCACCAAGCGATCCATTGACCAAGCGGCCGGTGGAAAACTTAGTGATCTCACCGCGGAAGAATCATGGGGTATAATAGAGGACCTTGCCCTCTATGACAACGAAAGTTGGGATGACCCTCGTGAGCTGCCCAAAACCGTTAAGGCAATCTCCTTGCCTCCCATTAACTCACAACCTTCCGACCGTAGGATGATCGAACTTGAAGATCAAGTTAATTTCCAAATGAGTTCCTACGAAAATCCTAAGTCTTCACACCATGTGAACAAAGTTTCTTCCTCGTGTGAGCCGTTTTGTGATCCTCATAACACGCGCACTAGCACCCGATCCCCCGAACATGCTTCCGTTGACTACGCATCCTCGAGTGTTAATGGAACGGGAGGAAGATTCCCTACAATACCCGGACCTAGGAATTTCAATGAAACCCGAGAGGCATGGAAAGGCAAGCCCGACTTCTACTGGGGACAAACCAAAGAATTCACTTCCAATGATTTTTCATGGCCCCCACCTAACGGTCCTAACCAACAAAACATCGAAGGGATGTTACAGAACCTAGTTGCATCCCAAGAATCCCAAATAGCTAAGCTTTCGGACCGCTTTAACCAACAACAAGACGTAATGGATAGGAAGATATAGACAACCTTTTGAAAGCCATAACCAATAGTGATAGGAAGGTTAGTACTATCTCAACTCCCGAGCCTTCCAGTGTAGAGATTAAGGACCCAAGTAAGCTAGCTAAGCACGTTCAATTCGTCAATACCATCGCCTTGGTGAAACCTAATGGAACAAATGATGAAGAGGACCATACACTTGAGAATAATGAAACAACCGAGGAAGTAGATGAAGTAGACAATGACTATTTCAATAAGTTTCCTACGGAAGAAGAACTATCTCGCCACCCTCACTTAGTGCGTGACCTCCGTCACATGTATGTTAGGAAAAGCCCTAGAATCAAGTTTGGGAACCCTTGGAATCTTAACATACCATGTTTCATAGGACACCTTTTTGTGGCAAAGGCCTACATTGATCGCAAGTCTACAATTGGGTAATGAAGAAGCCTATTCCAACTAGGCAAGACCCCAATGATCCTAATGTTAGTTGCAATTTTCTCGGTAGAGTTAAGGGATTGCCCGTTTATGTAGGTAGTTTCACGTTTCCTACGGACTTCATAGTTGTGGATGATATTAGCACGGCTATAGACCTTAGCTTGTCCCACGTTATTCTAGGAAAACCTTTCATAGAAAGCACCGGGATGACCTATGATCCCTCGTTAGGAGTAGTGCGATTCAAGGATGAGGCCGATGACATAGCTTACCAAATGCCGTTTAAGATTGAGAAGTTTTCATCACTCTCTAATGATGAAAAGGAACTTAAACTGCCGGTCTATTATAGGAATGATGAGGATAGGGAAAAAGGAGTAGATTATGTTATGGCTAAGATTTTCGGATTCTATAAGGATTGCTTGAACTTAGGACCGGAATATAGGACCAATTGGGGAGAGGATGAACTCTTAGAGAAGTGCATCATAGGGAATTTCTACAACATGGAATCTCCCAATAGAGACCGTCAGAAGGAAGAAGGTGGCGGTAATGAAGTAACGTAGGAGCACAACTACGAGTCTAGCTACAAGACTCTTAAATAAAGAAAAGCGCTTCGTGGGAGGCAACCCATGCTTAATTGTTTGCTTGTTAGTGTCATATATCTTTTATTGATTGTTTATTCTCATGTTTAATTTTGTAAAAATGCTTTATTTTGTTTTTAACCTCGTCTTAATTGCATATAAAGGTATTTTACATAAGGGATAAGTGTAGGGAGGATTACACACGTTTTCAAGGAAACGTAAACATGAGAATAACAATTCATTAAAAGATATATTTGTGTGTTTGTTCAAGTCAAATGCTTGTATCGAGTCATAATGGATGTTTTGCAGAAATTTTTCCAGATTCTAAAGATGTAAATTTTCCAGAATTTTTTCCAGAAAATCGCAGACCAGTTTTTGTCAGGATAACCTGACGGCGTCAGGAAGGAGTAAAAACAACAGATTACTTTTTTCTCGTTTTCTTAGCTACTTAAAAAATTTTGGAATTTTCCAGGTCTTAATTTTCCAGAAATTCTTTAAACATCCATTCCACAAGCATTATATCCTAGTTTAAATCGAGTCTTATATATATTATTACCGCCGATTTTACGCGAAGGTTTCATTTGTTTTCTTCAAGTGTGCAGGTTTAATTTATCAAGAAGAAGATACATAAGATTGGAAGGAGCTTTTCACGCATACATTTTTCTTGGAAAGGATTTCACCACCACTTTACACGGATCCTACCGAGCTAATCAGGGGAGTACTAGTTTCTTCCGTTTTTTACCTTCCAATTATCATAACTTTGATACTTTCGGGGAACATTGGGGACAATGTTCAGTTTAAGTGTAGGGAGGGAAAATAAAACGGGAACTTTGAAACTATACTTATCCTTGATTATTTGTTTTGTCCAATTGTATTTGTGTAATAAACCATGAGAAAATGTCGGTTAGGGTAATTTTGGCACCAAATTTGAAATTTTTCATGACATATAGGAGTGGGCCATTAGTCTTAACAAAAGCGTCTCACGGATAGGAAGTTGCATGACTAGCACAAAAACCCTTTATCACCTAAATTCCACCCAAAATGTGAGGATCACCCTTAGATTAGTAGGAATTAAAGCATTCATCTTTAATGCTTAGAGTGTGAAACGGTAGTATATTAGATTCTAGAACTTGTTTTGTGATGCATTCCGAGATCGCAATTAAGACTACACTTGTGTAGTTAGGAATAACTAAATGATAAGAGGCATTCGGATAACCCTTGTTTGATACCCGTAATATAATTACTTCTTCCACATCGGTTGAGTAATTCCCCCACACCCTTTGCGTTGTACTCATCTTTAGTACACGATACCCCTAGTTAACCCCTCAGAGCCTATCCTTTTCGCGGTTCTCGTGATGTTTCAGTTTTTCCGG
The DNA here is from genome assembly GCA_019973895.1 of Chrysanthemum seticuspe. Taxonomy (NCBI): domain Eukaryota; kingdom Viridiplantae; phylum Streptophyta; class Magnoliopsida; order Asterales; family Asteraceae; genus Chrysanthemum; species Chrysanthemum seticuspe. The sequence continues at coordinate 268,355,032 of BPTQ01000001.1, forward strand.
AATATCAATGAAGAGCATTGTTTACACCCCACCCCCAAATATACACCCAAATCGCCTTAGCCTACCCTGTATGCACTCACTTTTAGTGCATTATTGTTATCACCCTAAACCCTTAGTTCAATTATCTAGTTGCTTGCATAAGTTGCTAAGTCGAGTCATATCCTTTGTATACAGTTTTTGGACGATTGGGATTCATGGGAAAAGTTAAAGTTTATGAAATGACGGGAAGGGAACGTTAAATTCAAATTCCCTTTGTTTGACACACAACGCAACTAGGAATGAGGACGTGACAATTCAACCACCAATAGGAGATAATTAAGGAGTAGTAAAACCTAAGTAAACACATCTTTAAACTATCATACGAGCACACAATAATTAGACATAGACTACATACACCTTAGATTAGATAATTAGGTAAGTTGAGTAATCAGTAGCAATACCAACCCCCCAAATTCAAACCCCGAGATTCGTACCTTTCCATTTCATAAAAATATAAAAATACAAAAATAATCTTCCTCAACCCCAACCTTAGCGTAGTAACTTCTCACTAGCATTCCTATTCCCCTAAAGAACGATATCAATACCCGTGGCTTACCCTAATACTACACTACAACGATTAGGTTCACTGCCTAGGGTGTTGAAAAAGTTGCTCGACGAAAAGGAAGTTCCTTTGACCCCGAACGACGCGTGTAGCGTTATTAGTTCTATTGATAAGACTTTGTTTATCAAGAGGGACAAAAAGGATATAATGCTTGTTCAAGTATATGTGGATGATATTATCTTTGGAGCTATAAAACAGTCAATGGTGAAAAAATTTGAGCAACTCATGCAACAAGAGTTTCAAATGAGTTCTATGGGTGAATTAACTTTCTTTTTGGGGCTTCAAGTTAAACAATTAAGTACTGGAATCTTTATTAGTCAAGATAAGTATGTCACTGACATTCTTAAAAAGTTTAACTTCAGTACTATCAAGCCGGTCACCACACCCATTAAAGCTATAAACTCATTAGGAAAGGATGAAGATGGACAAGCTGTGGATGTTAAACTTTACAGATCAATGATTGGTTGTCTTATGTACTTAACTGCATCTAAACCTGACATCATGTTTGCTGTCTGTTTATGTGCAAGATATCAAGTTTCACCCAAGGTCTCTCATATGAATGCAGTCAAGAGGATTTTTAGTTATCTCAAGCAACAACCTAAGTTAGGGTTGTGGTATCCTAAAAATTCACCTTTTCACTTGAAAGCTTTTTCAGACAGTGATTATGCAGGAGATAATTATGATAGAAGATCAACCACTGAAGGATGCCAATATCTGGGAAGAAGATTAGTCTCATAGCAATGTAAGAAAAAAACCATTGCAGCAACATCATCTACTGAAGCAGAATATGTTGTTGCTGCAAGTTGTTGTAGACAAGTACTGTGGATGCATAATCAACTCTTGGATTATGGATTCAATTTTAAGAATACACCTATCTACATTGACAATGAGAGTACCATTTGCATTGTCAAGAATCCTGTTTATCATTCCAAGACCAAGCACATTCAGATTAGGCATCACTTTATTCGAGATTGTTATGAGCATAGGCTCATTAATGTTATCAAGGTCCACACAGATGATAATGTAGCTGATCTACTCACAAAGGGATTTGATGTTTCAAGATTCAACCATTTAGTGATGAGTATTGGTATGATTAATTATTAAGCTACATTTAACGGGAGGACTTAATATTAGTTTAGTTTAGTCCTATGCATTGTTTGAGGGGAGGCAACACAATGCACTTTGATGCTTTTGCTTTTGTGGAGAAGAGGATGGAACGTACTGCTTGGCATTTATCTGAATATACTGCTTTGAAAGTACTGCTTATGTGGAAAGCTGATGCAGGTTTTACTGACCAGATCTTAATATTTATAGTGTCTCGCTATACCTATGGTCTACCCTAATGCACTAATGGGCAGTGTACCCGGTCGCGTATAGTGTAGTAAATGGTAAAGCCGAGGTCGTCCCAAGAGCTATGTGTGTTGGATTACTAAGTCTAGTGTCACAGAATAATAATTGTTTCGATAGGGATTTAATTAATTAAACTACTAATGCAGAATAAAATAAAAGCAGATAAATGGATAAAGGGAAATCAATAAAGGAATAGTGGTGCTAACCTAGTCAATCCTCCTAGCTAATTATGTCTACGTCTACCTACTTCCAATTACTTCAGGTGGGGTCAAATTCGAGAGGACAGCATTTGGTCAATTCGCCCTAACCTATTAGCAAAGATGCCACCACAGGAGAAATCAGGCGCACCGTCATAAGTCCTGTTGTTCCTGGTCCCCTAAGCCAAGTCATTAAGTACCGCTACATGCTAGATTCAAAATAGTGAGTGCCCGGCAGTTAGGAACTTAGACACTACACCCCCTATTCTTAAGTTCATCCAAACGATAGGTGATCAGTTGGTCAAATCGCACAAGTAGAAAGGGTCGTCAGTTGGTCATATCTTACCCTTCTCGTCTCAGTCCGCTCACCTAGGGTCAGTTGGTCATATCTCCTAGGCAATTGGCCTCTTCCGCCATTCAAAACTATAGAACCAAGGGTGACTACTAATGAACTATGCATGCATACACTTAGAAATAATTGTACGGAAGTAAAGGTAAACGCAAACAAAACAATTAAGGAATCATAACTAGGCTAGCACCAAAGGGTGCTTAGACGCTCATATTAATCATGCAAATCAATTCAATATTCAAAGGTACGAAATACATGAATTGAAAGTAAAAGAAATATAAAACGCTAAATCTTATCGTAATGGAGTGACTTCTCCCTTGGAAACAACTCCGTATGCTCCCCTAGACCTGCCTTGAGATTTTTCCCATGTTCTCAGAGTATTGTGTGTGGAATGGGATGATATGAAATGCTGGAATTCGTGGGGTATTTATAGGCCAGGTATGGGTTACGGCGTAACCAATATAGGAGTTACGCCGTAACCTTCTATTTCTTCGTAAATGCACTAGATCTGCTAGTTACGGCGTAACCATATTAGTGGTTACGCCGTAGTCTTCAATAAACTCGGTTACGTCGTAAGTGCTGCAGTAGTTACGGCGTAAGTATCAGTGGCGTGGAACCTCTTTTGACCTAATGGAGTTACGTCGTAACCTTTGGGAGGAGTTACGCCGTAACCTCTTGATAATTGGTATTCAGGGGCACGCAATAGTTACGGCGTAATGTGAGATAGGAGTTACGTCGTAACTTCTTCAAAATAGGCATACTGTGATAAATCTTTAGTTATGTTTCCATTTCCGCGTCTCTTTAGCTCCAATGCTCGTAATTTACCTGAAAGTGGAAAACAATGGAAAACAAGCATAAATCCATATAAATGATATAAATAATGAGCATTATCGGGGGAAATTGACACTTAAAATTCAGGACTACTTGATGTTATCAAATATCCCCCCACTTGAACTCCACTTGCCCTCAAGTAGACCTTATTAGATAGATTCCTAAAAAGATATCTCCCAAAACCTGAAAAATATGAGTTTACAAATCCCTTATGCTAGAATAAAACAAAGCCGAACACCTCACGAAAGGGGAACAAACACTCAAATCTCTCAACTATTCTAAGTGTCAATTTCGGGGTGATCACTCAATCGCACAGTCATAGCATGTATTCTATCATAAGCTTGGCGGTTACACAAATCTCCACCACTAGAGTTAAGGGCTAAACAATTCTCGAAGGCAATATGAGTAGATACGACAATGGTTTAGGGGTGACTCGTCATTACTAACATGTCACGGCGAAGTGGACAAAATCAATGATACATGACCAAATCCATGGCCAAGACACCAAAGATTGCTCGCTGCATCACCTAGACATGCTTCATGACTAAAGGATAGGATAAGACATGGGATATATAATTGGTGTAAAATGAAAAACAAGCAGGTAGTCTAAATCTATAACCAAGTCATCACCACTTACCGTCCGCCCAAAGTTCAAGCTTAGAAGTCTAGAAACCGGATCATGAAATGCAAGGTAGATGTGTCATTAGAGGACGTCGTGATGGGCACACTACCTTTTCTTCTTCTGTTGGCATAACTACCAACTCCAATCTTAAAATGTGACCAAGGTGGCCTCCTCGATACTAATCAGTAAAGCTCATACTATAGTGCTTATAACATCGCACTTTACAATATCATAACTCAATCAACTTTTTTTTTTCTTTTTTTTCAACATAACATAATAACATAACATCCCCCCACTTGAGATGAACAATGGGAATTCGGGGGGGTCTTCAATGATCTTCATAAATGTTGTCGATGAAAGCGTGATTTCCAAACCTTTCCACTCGAACCTTGAACTTAGGCAAATGATGACTTCCCAATCACAAATAAAGACTACAGGGTAGGCTAAGGTGTATAAGTGTAACGAAACAATATATTGGGTTGACAAAATGAAAGGAATGGCTAAGAAGGGTGTATCTAGGGGTATCTTGCACTAAAGGTGAGTGCAACAAAAGGGTTTCACATGGGGGTCGAAAAGTCGAGGTGACTAATCGATAGACTCACAATGGTAGGCTGTTTGGGTGATAATCCTATAATATTGCCTTCTAAAACTGAAAAGGCCAAATACATCAAGCTAACTCAACATACCTCATCTATGGTCTCGAAATGATGCAAAGGCCAAGTTCTAAAGTTTACAAGCTACCGGCACACTCATAATTTGGTGGATTTGGGGTAAAATATTGGAAACGGATAAGGCTAATCTCACCATGTAATGTCAAGGGTTGTATGTGCTCGGCTAAGGTCTAATCTAGTTAGGTTAGGAAAAACATGTCAAAATTTTAAAAATGGCATAATTTTTCAAAATAAACTAGAAAAATAAGGGCGAAATAAAGTTCAAGAGATAATTCTACTCCCGTCCCCCCACTTGAATTGTACAAAGTCCCTTTTGTACTAGGCATTAAAATAAAGGTGAAGAGAAAGGTAGAATTAGAGCGAGAACTTCCCTGAAATTTGCTCCAAAAAGAAGAAGGCCCACGAAAAAGAACCGTGCCTTCATTTAAGCGTCATGAACAAAATTCAATCCCTAAAATCACAATACCGACAAGCATAATTCTAAAAAGAAAAAATGAAAAAAAACAAACCTCTCACTTTCGTAGGAATCACGATTGCATTTAGCGAATGCAACAAGCCTTTTAAACAACTTGGTGTCCCAAGTGGACGAGTGAAGTCTCGTGAGGGTTTACAGGGAACACACCCACAAAGTTCATTTAAAAACTAATACAAGGTTACTGTGTTTTAAAATGAAAGAATTAAAGCAGAGGAACGTTATGTCGTAACTCCTATGAGGTAATTACGCCGTAACTGGCAAAACCTGGTATGAGCTGTAAAGCGAGTAGTTACGGCTTAACCACTGAGATGGTATTACGCCGTAATTGGTAATGCGTCAAGAGTTCTGCTACTAAAATGTTGGTTACGGCGTAATTACCAAGATGAGTTACGCCGTAACTCTGTTCAGATCAGCAATTGCAGCAGCAATTAGTTCCTCGTTTCCTGCAAAAATGGTTAGAAAACACAAAACCCAACAGAAAAGAAATAAAAACAAAAGAAAGGGATAATTCGGGTTGTCTCCCGAAAGAGCACTTTTCTTTATTAACGAGTCTTTAAGTTAGACTCAGAGCCGCAGGGCTACCAGTGCTTGTTGGTCATTTCGTGGACATGGCAGTCTCCACACTGGATCCAACTTACCAAATTCTCATCCATTTTGTAGCCATTTCCCAATTCTAAACAGCCTAAGTAGAAACTTTTGATTTTCTGGTGGGGGTGATCAATGCCTTTTTCTTTGTCTTCCTCACTGATATCGAGTAAAGGTCGAGCTTGGCTTAACTGCCTCTTGGTCCAGTTTCTAAAGTTCTTGATCGTTCTCAGCATTTTGAAAATAGTCTTGTCATCGTTAATCTTCAACCATACTAATCCTTCTTTTTCATTTTTATTTAAACCAGACATTTCCTGAAAAGGCCTTCCTAAAATTACTCCCGTAAGTCCATCCTCCACAAATTCACTTACGTCGTCTAGAACCATAAAGTCCACCAAGAATGAATGGGTCCTAACAAAGACATGGATGTTAGTTGCAAAACCAAGAAAATTATTTCCCTTGTATTCTAATTCTTTCTTCATAACTTGGTTGTAGCATTCCTTTGACATGATATTGACTGGGGAAGTCGTGTCAATAAATGGGTGGAAGTCGATGAACCCAATTTTGCATGAAATCTTAAGATAATAGGGGTTTCTGTGATGTATGCGGGTTCCTACCTCATGAAATTTAGGTTGAATTGGCTATAAAAAAGTCTTAACAGAGTTATCTTGCCAATGGGTCATCTCGACATCACTTGAGAGGTCTTCAGCACTTAATCCTAAGTCATCTTCCTCAAAATTCACGAAAACATCAAAATCTTTCCCCGAGTCAAACTCTCCTGGGTCCGGGGGGTCGCTAAGAAATTTTTCTAAAGCTTCACCAAAATTGCCTATGGGGTCAATTGCACATACCTTCTCCGGGGTAGACAAATGTTCATTAGGTCCGAAAGTGGCAATTTCTCCATTAGCTTCAAGAGTCAATTTTTCGGCAAAGACATCCACCTTAGTGTGAGCAGTGGCAAGCATGGGTCTTCCTAAAATGACTGGTATCCTGTTGTCTTCCGGAATGTCAAGAATCACAAAATCTACCGGGAAAAGGAATTTCTTAAGCTTCACCAACACATTTTCAACAATTCCTAATGGCGATTGCATAGATCGATCAGCCATTTCAATTTTCATCTTGGTCGGCTTTAAGTTACCAATTCCCATACGCAAAAACATCGAACGAGGCATTATGCTAATACTAGCTCCAAGATCTGCTAGGGCATTACACATGTTTAGACTCCCGATATAGCAAGGGAGAGTAAAGCATCCTGGATCTTTTTCCTTTTGCGGTAGCTCATTCCTCAAAACCGCTGATCATCTTTCGTTGAGGCGAATAGTCTCATCATAAATTAATTCCTGTGCAATATCATGGCGATTAGTATTAACAGAATCATTAGTAGGAGGGTTTACCAGCAAAGCTTGGTCCAGAAGTGATTGTCTATCCATGCTGATTCGTCACTTAACTTTTTCCGAAAATGTCAAAGGTTCTACGAGGATAGTTTCTACAGTGTGGACAACTTCCTCCTCCTTGGGTGCTAAATAATCAGAGATAGCTTCTGAACATGAACTAACACTCTTTTCCAATCTTTTAATCCTATCATCGTGCATTTTGAGAGAAGAGATTGTATTGTCCACGAATGTCCTCATCAATTTTTCAATCCTATCATCTCGTTCTCTTGATTCCTTGATGTGGTCGAGAATTTTTCTATCAAGATCACTCCCGGTTTTGGTTCCAAACACGCTCTTAACCTTTTCAACTTTGCATGCTTCAGCTTCTCTTTCTAACTTTCTTTTTTCGAAAATTTCCCCGTAATTGTATTCTTGCTTTGTTATCGTTTTCATTACCTTGTGATCAAAATCGTCTCTAGGTCCATACCCTGTATCCATGTGCCACTTGTAGCAATGTTCAGAAATTCGTTGAATACATTCCAGGGCTTGATCAGGAGTCATGCTAGGAATAGGTCTTGGTGAATCGAGAAGTTCTCGTGTTCGCGCATTAATCCCACGATAAAAGACGTATACGATCTGATGTTTATTTAAATCATAGGAAGGACATCGATAGAGAAGCTCGTTAAATCTTTCCCATGCTTGGTAAAGCGTTTCTTCTCCAATCTGAACGAATTGATAAATTTTCCCAAGAAGCTTGGCCATTTTTTAAGGAGGGCAAAATTGCAGGACGAATTCTTTTCTAAGTTTACCCCATTATTTTTCTACAATCGTGAGGGAGTTTGTTATACCATCTTTTCGCTCCCCCAGAAAGAGTGATAGGAAAAATACTTGCAGTGATTGAATAGCTCGGAGTACCTCTGATGTTGAAAAGAGAAGATAAGTGGAGAACTTCTTCTACGTGATTCTGAGCATCCTCATCTTCGTTTCCAGAAAACTCAAGTTCATGCAACTCTCGAATAATATGATCTGGAATCGAGTATTTTTCAGTGTGAGAGTCTTGAGTGAAGCTTCGTTGGCAGTTCTCATTTGGTCGCTCTAAATACTGCTCCATAGTTAAGTCATCGATATTATTTTCAGTGATGACTTCCGGTTCTGCGTCTGACTGGTCTGATTCGTAAAATGAGAAGATGTTGTGAATAGGAACCGGAGAATAGATTTTCCTTCTACGAAATTGCTTCTCCGGGTCATTGAATGGGGTGGCCAGAAAAGGCCTCGAGCTGCGAGTCTTGTATCCTGACATTATCAGAAAGAAAACTAAAAACAGACTTAATATGAAATCCTAAAATAGCTCCCCGGCAGCGGCGCCAAAAACTTGATGCAGGTTTTACTGACAATGTCTTAATATTTATAGTGTCTCGCAGTACCTATGGTCTACCCTAATGCACTAACGGGCAGTGTACCCGGTCGCGTGTAGTGTAGTAAATGGTAAAGCCGAGGTCGTCCCAAGAGCTATGTGTGTTGGATTATTACTAAGTCTAGTATCACAGCATAATAATTGTTTCGATAGGGATTTAATTAATTAAACTACTAATGTAGAATAAAATAAAAGCAGATAAATGGATAAAGGGAAATCAATAGAGGAATAGTGGTGCTATCCTAGTCAATCCTTCTAGCTAGTTATGTCTACGTCTACCTACTTCCAATTACTTCAGGTGGGGTCAAATTCGAGAGGACAACATTTGGTCAATTCGCCCTAACCTATTAGCAAAGATGCCACCACAGGAGAAATCAGGCGCACCGTCATAAGTCATGTTGTTCCTGGTCCCCTAAGCCAAGTCATTAAGTGCCGCTACATGCTAGATTCAAAATAGTGAGTGCCCGGCCGTTAGGAACTTAGACACTACACCCCCAATTCTTAAGTTCATCCAAACGATAGGTGATCAGTTGGTCAAATCGCACAAGTAGAAAGGGTCGTCAGTTGGTCATATCTTACCCTTCCCTTCTCAGTCCGCTTACCTAGGGTCAGTTGGTCATATCTCCTAGGCAATTGGCCTCTACCGCCATTCAAAACTACCGAACCAAGGGTGACTACCAATGAACTATGCATGCATACACTTAGAAATAATTGTACGGAAGTAAAGGTAAACGCAAACAAAACAATTAAGGAATCATAACTAGGCTAGCACCAAAGGGTACTTAGCCGCTCATATTAATCATGCAAATCAATTCAATATTCAAAGGTACGAAATACATGAATTGAATGTAAAAGAAATATAAAACGCTAAAGCTTATCGTAATGGAGTGACTTCTCCCTTGGAAACAGCTCCGTATGCTCCCCTAAACCGGCCTTGAGCTTTTTCTCACGTTCTCAGAGTGTTGTGTGTGGAATGGGATGATTAGAAATGCTGAAATTTGTGGGGTATTTATAGGCCAGGTCTGGGTTACGGCGTAACCAATATAGGAGTTACGCCGTAACCTTCTATTTCTTCGTAAATGCACAAGATCTGCTAGTTACAGCGTAATCATATTAGTGGTTACGCCATAGTCTTCAATAAACTCGGTTACGTTGTAAGTACTGCAGTAGTTACGGCGTAAGTATCAGCGGCGTGGAACCTCTTTTGACCTAATGGAGTTACGTCGTAACCTTTGGGAGGAGTTACGCCGTAACCTCTTAATAAGTTGGTATTCAGGGGCACGCAATAGTTACGGCGTAATATGAGATAGGAGTTACGCCATAACTTCTTCAAAATAGGCATACTGTGATAAATCTTTAGTTATGTTTCCATTTCCGCGTCTCTTTAGCTACAATTCTCGTAATTTACCTAAAAGTGGAAAACAAAGGAAAACAAGCATAAATCCATATAAATGATATAAATAACGAGCATTATTGGGGGAAATTGACACTTAAAATTCAGGACTATTTGATGTTATCAAAAGCACTGCTGTCTTGTCAAAGTACTGTTACAACGGTAAAAAATAAGGGGTAAAATTCAACAACGGTAACTTTATTAATTGGGATTTGATTTTTTAAATCTTACCTATAAATAACTACCCTACCGATTTTTACTCTCATCTTTATCCTTATCTCTCTATTCATCACTTTTCTCATCATTCACTTTCACCGATCCATAAATTCTTCTAACAAACAAGCAATGGCTAATCGTAACACCGTTAGTAAGCACAACATGGTTGCTAATTTGGACAAGACACCATCTAACATCACTTTTCATGATATAATTGATTTCCTTATTGGATCTTCAATCAATTATGCTTTGCTGATTAACCCTAATATCATTGAACCATGGATTCAACAATTTTGGGCTACTGCTAGATCACATTTGCAAGATGATGAATCCTTCACTCAAGCTAAGGTTGCTGGAAGGATAGTTAGAATTACTAAAGCTACAATCAGAGAGGATTTATTGTTTAATGATGAAGAAGGTGTTGTTCATTTTGACAAACAAGTACTTTGGGATACACTTAGAGATATAGGGTATGAAGGTTCACTCACTGAAACTACTTTTAAGAAGCCCTTGTTTAGTCCTCAATGGAAATATCTCGTTCAAGTTCTACTTCATTGCTTGAGTCCCAAAAGTACTTCATGGGAACAGTTTGGTACAAACATAGCCTCTACATTAGTAGGATTGGCTACCAATCAACCCTTTAACTTTTCAAGAATGATTTTGGATGGTATGCTTTCTCATATCTCTCATGGTTCACCATTCCTGATGTACCCAAGATTTGTTCAATTATTCTTGAACAAACAGCTTAAGGATATACATAAACCTTCAAGCTTGTTACCTGATGTTGTACTTCCTCCAAAGGTGTTTACATTTATGGCTAGAAAGAGTGATAAGGTTTCTGGGAGAAATATACCTTTAACTGCTCATATGATGGAAGTAGCACAGGCTGTTAAAGATGAAGCAGCTCCAAGTCATGATACTGAGCCTTCAAGGGAAGACACTGCTGTAACAATTCGCATTTTCGGGTCACTATTCATTTTTACTATTCACTTTTTACTATTCACTCCCGAAATTTTTATTTCACATTCTCGTAAGTTAATTTATTTTAGTAATAACCTGAAAGTTTGACAATCGTTAGATCATCTGCGCAAAAGTTATTAAGAAAACATCGTCTTAAAGTTTCATTTTGGTCGGAACACCATTTCAACATCCCGCGCTTAACGAAAACCGCCTCTAACAATTTTTCCCGCATCAGATTAATTTTTAGATCACTCATAATTAATTAGAGAATTTTTAAGATTTCTTTTAAATGTTACCAAATAAACCCTGAGCCGTACGAGACTAAACTTACGTTTTAAATAATTCTACGTAGACCGAGACTTAACCATTCCTGCACTGTATTTCCTAAGATTTTTAGAAACTTTTACATTTTTTTGGAAAAGTCAAACATATTTCCCTCCTCCTTTGACCATAAAGAAATTAACCTTGTACGTTCTACATTTTTTATTAAATCGCGTAACTTTTAGACTTCACGTATAATTGTTAAGTTATCCCACGTATGACGAAAACCACATTTTGATATCTCATATCACTTTTAGACTAATTTTAATCTACTCTAAATAAATCCACGGTCGTTTCCCTGAAACCTCGTTCTTTTCTGATAAATTGCGAATTACCCGTTTTTGACCCCGTATTTCCAGCTTTAAGCAGCGTTTTTACACCCAATAAGACTTATCACTCATTTTATATTTTTAGATGGAGTATAATGATGAGTTTCATCATTCTTACAAGTTTCGTATTTTTACGATACCCGGTTTTACGTTTTATGACTTAACAACTTACCGTTAGCGATTTTCGGAACCAAATTATACTCAGTAAAATCAAGATAATATCAAGAAATTCCAAACTTATCCACCACCTCACCATATGAACGTGTATAAACACATGTAGGGATGATATTTGATCATTTCTTAGATCATTACAAGTATACAACTTAACCATGGTCAGTTTTTAACCCAATATATAGTTAACTCCTAAATTTTCCCTATAAATACCAAGCTAAAACCTTCATAATATCTTGCACCACACCTTCTTAACATCTAAATTCCTAAACCTAAGGCATTTCTTATAGATCTTGTAAGAACATTCATGTGTTCTTGAAGAAAAACTAGGTTTTGATCTTCGTTCTTGGAAGTTTTCAAGAAAAAATCGTTATAATCTTCAAATATCTTCAAGTCTCCAAAAAGACAATGTTATAATCTTCTTTTCTTCTTCGGGTTCTCAAGAAGGCGTTGTTATAATCTTTTTATAGACTTGGGTTTTCGAAGATTGCAAATTCTACGTCGAAGCTCCGCATATATTTCTTTTTTTCCATAATACTCAAGCATTCTATATTAAGGTAAGTATTTATAAAGCTCAAACTTATTTAAATACTTATAAACTTTTTTAGTTTATTTATTGTATTTACAAACTCTTAATATATCATATAATCAAGTAATTGAAATACATGTTTTACGTATTGAGCACTACAACACTAGGGAACTTCATGTGAGGGGTTCATTTGGGTAAACAGATTGACGAGTTGCTGGATTTACGAATTAAAGTGTCCTAGCTCCTCGAACATTTACTGCATGACCTTTGAATTATGATGGCCCGAACGGTAGTACAAGATATACAAACTAAAACCATTTCTATAAACAAAGATACAAATACTACTTCATGATCAATATAATGGCATATATAGGCTCGTTCATGTTTTCTTAGGCATTATTCCGAACCTAAGAGTTGACATCATATTCTAGGTTATACGTAGAGACTTCCAGGCTTATCCATTGATCCCGTTATACGTTGTGATATCATTTTTAAGGTGAGTTCTTAGCCCCGTTTTTATACACGTTTGAAACTTTTGGGGGAGATACATGCTCAACTACTTGCTTTTACTTTTACAAATACTCAAAACATTATACTTGATTACATTATACATGATTGCATTATACTTGATTGCATTATACTTGATTGCGTTATATACTTGATTGCGTTATACTTGATTGCATTATACTAAACTTGAAAGTCTCCCAACATACACGGAGCAGTCCCCTCGTTCGCATGATAAGTCTCTTTGGATAACACATGCATTGGGTTTCGGAGATGAAGTAAACCAATGCTATTACTTTCCTTATGAGCAACACAAAGTCTCCTTGGACAACACATGCATTGGGTTTCGGAGATGAAGTAGAACCAATGCTATTACACTCCTTGTGAGCATCATACCAACCTGAGGTTTCTGGAGATGGAGTGGAGACTCATGGCTAATTGCATAAGTTTTGATGCACGTGTACGTGATCAATATACTAGTAACATACTTAAAACATATATACTTTTAACTACTATGATACATGCATACATGATTGACGTACTATATTTTAGCAGTGGGTTGTAAACACACAAGTTGCAAGTTTTGTATGGGCGGAACTTGGAACTGAGTGTATTTACAATTCCTTTGCTGTGTGAACATTCTTTAAAGGCTTTACATGTTAAACAAACTCTATGAACTCACCAACCATTGTGTTGACACTTTTTAGCATGTTTATCTCAAATCATAAGGCGATAGCTAGAGTTTGAAGCATAGAGTCGCACGACATATTTTGAAGACTTTATGCATTCGTATTTACCATTCAAAACATTTTGTAAACATTTGTATATTATACTTTGGGACCTCATGTTTGTACTCTGAATTTATCAATCGAATGGTAACTTTTCAAAACGTCTCATTTAGAGGTCGTTTTCTATAACTTGTACTTTGTATTATGAAGTAGCACCCCAATGACACAATCTTCCGCTGCGATATTTTGGGGGTGTTACAGATTGGTATCAGAGCATTGGTTATAGAGAACTAGGTTGCATTTAGAGCCTAGACTATAACTACTATATACGTTACCTTCCTCCCTATCGCCTTGCACACTTTAGACTTTTTCGTAATTTTAGCACCTAAGAGAGATTTTTATGAACTGACTGAAACACCAAACATCATATGAGTCGATTAGTCCAAGCATTGCATAGTTACTCCTAAATTATACATAGCCTGATCACCTATGTCTAATTCAGGAAGAATCATGCAATGAAGGGAGTATTAGTCTCATATGTGTAAGCAATTCCATAATTGAGCCAAATTTTCAAAAGACTTTCTTCAAAACCACTTGTTTTCTAGCTTGATTCTAGTGACATTTCTTGTCTGATGAGTTGCGAAAATCAAGCTAAGAGTCAAGTTGTTAAACCGATTTAGCCTAATCGCATGACAGTTCTTGTCTGATGAGTTGTGGGATTAAGTAAAAATCGGTTACATATAGGTCTTTTGAGGGTTATGCTCAAGTATGGGAAAGTTTGCCTCATCAAACCTAGCCATAAGAGAGTATGTCTTTAGAACGGGCAATAGTCGCGATAGTCACAAGAACGTACCTAATTAGATAAGAAACCCATATACATGAGCTTTGACGTAATCCCTTAGACTATGCACACTGTAAGTAGTGAACATCAACAAAACTTCAGGACGAAGTTCCCTTTAAGGGGTAGGTACTGTAACAATTCGCATTTTCGGGTCACTATTCATTTTTACTATTCACTGTTACTATTCACTTTTTACTATTCACTCCCAAAATTTTTATTTCACATTCTCGTAAGTTAATTTATTTTAGTAATAACCTGAGAGTTTGACAATCGTTAGATCATCTGCGCAAAAGTTATTAAGAAAACATCGTCTTAAAGTTTCATTTTGGTCGGAACATCATTTCAACATCCCGCGTTTAACGAAAACCGCCTCTGACAATTTTCCCCGCATCAGATTAATTTTTAGATCACTCACAATTAATTATAGAATTTTTAAGATTTCTTTTAAATGTTACCAAATAAACCCTGAGCCGTACGAGACTAAACTTACATTTTAAACAATTCTACGTAGACCGAGACTTAACCATTCATGCACTGTATTTTCTAAGATTTTTAGAAACTTTTACATTTTTTTGGAAAAGTCAAACATGTTTCCCTCCTCCTTTGACCATAAAGAAATTAACCTTGTACGTTCTACATTTTTGATTAAATCGCGTAACTTTTAGACTTCACGTATAACTGTTAAGTTATCCCACGTACGACGAAAACCACATTTTGACATCTCATATCACTTTTAGACTAATTTTAGTCTACTCTAAATAAATCCACGGTCGTTTCCTTGAAATCTCGTTCTTTTCTGATAAATTACGAATTACGCGTTTTTGACCCCGTATTTCCAGCTTTAAGCAGCGTTTTTACACCCAATAAGACTTATCACTCATTTTATATTTTTAGATGGAGTATAATGATGAGTTTCATCATTCCTAAAAGTTTTATATTTTTACGATACCCGGTTTTACGTTTTATGACTTAACAACTTACCGTTAGCGATTTTCGGAACCAAACTACACTCCGTAAAATCAAGATAATATCAAGAAATTCCAATCTTATCCACCACCTCACCATATGAACGTGTAGAAACACATGTAGGGATGATATTTGATCATTCCTTAGATCATTACAAGTATACAACTTAACCATGGTTAGTTTTTAACCCAATATATAGTTAACTCCTAAATTTTCCCTATAAATACCAAGCTAAAACCTTCATAATTTCTTGCACCATACCTTCTTAACATCTAAAGTCCTAAACCTAAGGCATTTGTTATAGATCTTGTAAGAACATTCATGTGTTCTTGAAGAAAAACTAGGTTTTGATCTTCGCTCTTGGAAGTTTTCAAGAAAAAGTCGTTATAATCTTCAAATATCTTCAAGTCTCCAAAAAGACGTTGTTATAATCTTCTTTTCTTCTTCGGGTTCTCAAGAAGGCATTGTTATAATCTTCTAATAGACTTGGGTTTTCGAAGATTGCAAAGTCTACGTCGAAGCTCCGCTTATATTTCTTTTTTTCCATAATACTCAAGCATTCTATATTAAGGTAAGTATTTATAAAACTCAAACTTATTTAAATACTTATAAACTTTGTTAGTTTATTTATTGTATTTATAAACTCTTAATATATCATATAATCAAGTAATTAAATTACATGTTTTACGTATTGAGCACTACAACACTAGGGAACTTCATGTGAGGGGTTCATTTGGGTAAACAGATCGACGAGTTGCTGGATTTACGAATTAAAGTGTCCTAGCTCCTCGAACATTTACTGCATGACCTCTGAATTATGATGGCCTGAACGGTAGTACGAGATATACAAACTAAAACCATTTCTATAAACAAACATAAAAATACTACTTCATGATCAATATAATGGCATATATAGGCTCGTTCATGTTTTCTTAGGCATTATTCCGAACCTAAGAGTTGACATCATATTCTAGGTTATACGTAGAGACTTCCAGGCTTATCCATCGATCCCGTTATACGTTGTGATATTATTTTTAAGGTGAGTTCTTAGCCTCGTTTTTATACACGTTTGAAACTTTTGGGGGAGATACATGCTCAACTACTTGCTTTTACTTTTACAAATACTCAGAACATTATACTTGATTGCATTATACATTATTGCATTATACTTGATTGCATTATACTTGATTGCGTTATATACTTGATTGCGTTATACTTGATTGTGTTATACTAAACTTGAAAGTCTCCCAACATACACGGAGCAGTCCCCTCGTTCGCATGATAAGTCTCTTTGGATAACACATGCATTGGGTTTCGGAGATGAAGTAAAACCAATGCTATTACTTTCCTTATGAGTAACACAAAGTCTCCTTGGACAACACATGCATTGGGTTTCGAAGATAAAGTAGAACCAATGCTATTACACTCCTTGTGAGCATCATACCCACCTGAGGTTTCTGGAGATGGAGTGGAGACTCATGGCTAATTGCATAAGTTTTGATGCACGTGTATGTGATCAATATACTAGTTACATACTTAAAACATATATACTTTTAACTACTATGATACATGCATACATGATTGATGTACTATATTTTAGCAGTGGGTTGTAAACACACAAGTTGCAAGTTTTGTATGGGCGGAACTTGGAACTGAGTGGATTTACAATGCCTTTGCTGTGTGAACATTCTTTAAAGGCTTTACATGTTAAAAAACTCTAGCATGTTTATCTCAGGTCATAAGGAAATAGCTAGAGTTTGAAGCATAGAGTCGCACGACATATTTTGAAGACTTTATGCATTCGTATTTACCATTCGAAACATTTTATAAACATTTATATATTATACTTTGGGACCTCATGTTTGTACTCTGAATTTATCAATCGAATGGTAACTTTTCAAAACGTCTCATTTAGAGGTCGTTTTCTATAACTTGTACTTTGTATTATGAAGTAGCACCCCAATGACACAATCTTTTGCTGCGATATTTTGGGGGTGTTACAACTGCTTCTCAACATACTGCTTCAAGGGAAACTACTGCATCTTTGCCAAGTACTGCACATGCTGATTCAGAACCAGATGTGAATCCACCATCGTCTCCCAATGATTATACTTCAACAGATGGGCCTCAAACATCTGGAGGAGATGAGGGAGTCAAGGCTACTGAGGGAGTAGTTCCGGATAATTATGCATTATCAAGGGAATTAATGACATTGAAAAAGGATAATGAAGCTCAAGCTGCACAGCTGTTGAAGTTGAACAATAAGCTCAAAAGATTGAAGAAATTTGTTTGGCCCCTAGTTCAACATCACATATTGTGGGTGAAATCACACAAGAGGTGTGGTCACAAACCTAAGAAGGTTTCTAAGGGAAAGAAGCCTAAAAAGCAGTCTTCATTCACATTGGGGAGGAATTTGGAGCAAGAGAATTTGAATGAAGATGTTGAACCTTATGAAGATACTGAATCTCATAAAAATCTAGATGAAGAACCACATGCTGCAGCTGATGCTCAAGGATCTGATGCTCAAGGTGCTGGTGTACAAAGTACTGGTGTTCAAGATACTGGTGTTCAAAGTACTGATGCTCAAAGTACTGGCGATCAAGGTACTGCTCTTCAAGGTACTTTTAGGCAAGAGCTTATTACACCAAGAACCTTAAATTTTGATGAAGAAGCTGGTCCTTCAACAGTCTTACATGAAGAAGAAGCTGGTACTCCTAAGGAACATACTGCTAGTGATGATGAGACCATTGCTCAGATAATGCTCAACATGTCAAGACCAAGACGTATTAGTATTCCTGGAGTTGAACAACCTCAAGTCTTACAAACTTCTCAACCTACTCAAGAGTTAGATCCAAAGGATAAAGGAAAAGGTATCCTGGTAGAATCAAAGAAAAAGAAGAAGCTCACTTAGCAGAATTAAGAGCTATTCAAGTGACTCAAAATGAAGAAGCTGCTAGAAAGATACAAGCTGAATTAGATGCTGAAATTGTTCTACCAAAGAAGCAACCTGTTATACCAAAAAATTATTGCTAAAGAAAGGAATGCCATGATGGCTTATCTAAAAGGTCAAGGATATAAAGGTTTACAGAAGTTAAAATATATAGAGATGAAAGACTTATATGATGTTGTTAGAGAGTCTTATAAAAAGGAACTGAAAGGTATTATTCCTTTTGATGATGAAAAGCAAAATGAGGATACAAGAAAAAGAAGTTCAAAGAGAAAGAGGACAACTGATGATGAACAGCTATCAAAGAAGTTTAAATTGAGAACAGATACAGTTGATGAGCTGAGGAATTATCTAAGGGTTGTTGATTTTGAGCATCCTAAGTCTAAAGAAGTTGCAGAGATGAAGTCTAAGATTTCTACATTTGAAGTTGTAGAATCAAAGGAAGGAGATTATCTTATGTTTCATAGAGAAGATGAAAGTTTTAGAGCATTCAACTTATTATGGGACATACTGCATATGATAGATAGAGAAGATCTGTTTCATCTATATCAACTAGTGCAAGATTATTTTGAGCATATTCCACCAACTGGAGTGGGTTTAGTCTTGTTGGGCGATCTTACAACTATTTGGGAGACAGAAGAAACAAGCAATAATGCTCTCTGGAATAATCAAGAAGATTGGGAAATCACATGCTGGAGATTCTTTGAAGAATCAGGAGTGCATGTATTGGAGTTAGAAGATGGTACCATGATTCATATGCTAGCAGAAAGAAGATATCTTCTTACAAGAGATCTTATGATCAGGATGCTAGATCATGGTATGGAAGTTGAACAGGAGAATGAAACAGCTCTTATGGTGATTGAGTTGTTTATCAAATGGATAACTTTACCAGATGATGATGCATAAATACTGGTATAATTTTTATTATATATATCTTTTGAAAAATCAGTACTTCATTCAAAGTACTGCTGAACAAACAATACTTTATCAAAGTACTGCTTGCAGCTCAAAACCAGTAAAAGCCTTTTAATAAAAATAAATAAGCAATTTTTGTAAAGTGCAAAATACTTTTTGAAGCATAAGATAACAGCAACAAATTGTTTTGAGAGTAACATCTGATGGTAATCAACTCACCATGTTTAATAAACAAGAAAGAGTTTGACTCATCATGAGGGTATGGCTCTGATGTGATTATCAAATCCGTTTTTAGTTGACAATTTACTAAAAATTGTGTGGTTTTTAACTCACCATATCTATAATAGTGAAGAGTTGGCTAGCCCACAAGAAAATGGCTTGTGGTAAAGGCTGTGGAAAAACCATTTGTATGGTAATTAGTTCACCATGGTTGAAAGAACTAACTAGTCCAAAATCAAACGGCCCTTGGTAAAGACTTAACAAATCCGTTGATAGCTGATGATTTGCTAAAAATCATATGGTTATCAATGTACCATGGTTTTTCACCTAAACATTGGCTACTCCAGAGTTAATGGCTTTGGTAAAGAGACATCAAAATCCATTAAATTTTCAATGATTCACCTCTCACAGGATTTTACACACCTGGAAGTGATGAGAATAGTCTGAAACTTTATGATCTGATGTACATTTTGCCATATGTTGCTGAGTAGCTGAAAAGATCTGTTGCTGATAGAGATTGCTGATAGAGATTATTTTGATGATGACAGTACAAACACAGTGAGTACAAGACAAATCTGAAGATAAAGACACAATCTTTCCTTGAAGACAAAGATGTTAAAGTTAAAGATACAAAGGAACTTGAAATCAAGCAAATAGAATTCAAGTTAGGGGAGGATTGTTGGGATATAAAGTTAAAGTACTGAAGAAAGTCAAAGTGCTGAAGAAAGTCAAAGTACTGCTTAATGAAAGTCAAAGTACTGCTCGTGTCAAAGTTCTGATATGCTAAAGGTCTGCTATGCAAATCGTTTAAGGATTATTATGTAATTCTAGAATATTCTTAGATTAGAATTAGTTTACTTGTCGTACAAGGATTGTAATTGTAAACCGACTAGGGTATTCCTTATGCCTATAAAAGGACCCCTAGATTGGCATTAGATATACGTGACTTAGAACTTACATGCAAGTACGATATTAGAGTTATTTAGCGATTAGGTTTGTTAGTGAATCTGTATAACAAGCAGGTTCAAAGTTTGGTTTAATATAATCGTTGAAGTTTAAAGTTATTCTTCTTAGCTTTGTTAAAGTAGATTCCGCATACTTAATAGAATTATATCAGTGTTTCATTGTTAGTGGTTTTGGATTTATCCAAGGTTGCTAAACCCTTACAAGCTACATAGTTAGTTTGATCAGAGTATATCGATCCAACACTAATTGTTAAAAAAAATATAAAAAAATAACTCTAAAAATTATGAAATTTGACGGGGAACTACCTAAGACCTATATCTAAGTATGTACCAAATGAGTTTGTCCAGAAAAATTTCTAACGTAGTTTTCGATAGTGCTTAAGTCGGCTGTACAAATCTGTCCAAATTTAAGGTATTGTAAATAAATTTTAAATCCAATTTCAATATAGCAAGACATATAATGGTGATATAAAGTGAACATGAAGTGATAAATAGGAATGAAAAACATGTAAATGAGATGCTTACAATCATATGGTAGTGATTTGAGAGGAAAGTGTGCAAACAATACCCAAGAACACAATAAAAACCTAGTTTTTGAAGTATAAACCCTAGCTTCTTAACACCAACACTTAAACCAATTTAATTCCAAGACTTGTACCCCTTGTTTTCCTTCCTTGCTGTCTAAATGTGCAAAAAAAAAAGAAGAGTGTGATGTGTGTTTCTTGTTGTGAGAAATGAACTAGTTGAGGTCCTCTTTTATAATCACAAAGATGGTATGTTTGACTAGTATTCTTGGTGTCACATCTGCGTGCTCATTTTATAAGAGAAAAAGGTTAAGTATTGCTGGTTTTGAGGGGGGGAGGGAAACGAGCATAAGAGGGACCAAAGAGGGGAGGAGGCTTGTGATTATAGCTTGACTTATTAGGGCTTGTGTAGGAAGGTAGTGTGTAGTTTCTAAGCAAAAAGCAACTTTTGAACTATTATCTTAAAGGGGCCGGTCTTTGAGGGTATAAAAGGGGATGGGTTTTTGAATTTTTAAAGTGTATAAATGTGTAAGTGTGTATATATTACAAAGGTGGTGGATTGGGTTAGTTCTTGCATGCACGCATGAGATTAAATGCAAGTTTAAATGACTTACGTAAAATTTATAAAAATCAAATGTATTTGACTTATAAAATATGCATGTAATAGTTCATCTAGCACATATTTGACGTAGACCAAACTTAGTCTAGTGCCGGTATACGTTCAAAGTCGTTTTCTGTTTTATGCGATTCAACCCAACTGTTTTACGTACTGGCAAAAATTCAAGGATTCAAATAAAACATTTTGAGTTCATGATGAACCTGAAAAATGCGAGTTGCTACAATTTGTGACCATAAGTGTATTTTTTATCACAATAAAAACCTAAATTCTTTGATCTTTTATCCTCATACTCCTTCCTAGACAGTTGCCTTTTAGTTTGCTCAGTATTAGTGGTAACATGCTTACTGTAGGTTGTAGCAGGAAAAGATAAAGTGGTTGGTGTTTGTTATATGATGAACTTCTCTGATTTACCACATTAACAGGAGAAACTGAAGACTTAGGATTGGCTAGTGTAGAATTATACCTTTTGTTAGCTGTTTCCTTAGTAGCTTTTTGCATCCTGGCTAAATGGTATGCATCACACAATGACTGCAACCCGCCCACAAAGAAAATGATTGCATATTTTTCACTTAATTACACTCTACTCAGCAACATTTCAAACCTATCTTGATAATCAGCCATAGTTCCTTCTTGTTTCAAGTTCTTTAACTCCTCCATTGAATCTTCATAGCAAGCAACCTCTTAAGAATTGCCTCTTCATAAAGTTACTAATTGTTTCCCTATGTATCTTTACAAAATGCCTATGCCAGAGCCTTGTCATACATATGGATGACACAAATTTCACCTTCTACTCATCCTCAATTTCATCAATTCTGAAAAACTGTTTGGCATCTAAACAATAATCCCTTGACATCATCTCCAGAAAACTTTGGAAACTCTGCTTTGCCTATTCTTGAAAAGTGGATCCTTACCCATTCTTGAGTTTGTTAATCCTAGTTGCGAACTACTTATTCTGCACACATATTATCATAACCAGTTACAAGAGCCTATAATGACTGATTCGTCTGAGCCATGGATTCTTGAGACCCATTGAGTGAAGCATTGATCATTCATTGACCAAGTTCCTCATTCCTTCATCCATATTGTTAGTACTTGAAGAAGAACTACCATTCCTGGTAGCAACTACCATTTTTGATTGTTTGACCACCACAAGTGACAGTTAAACCAAGAACTCAATAATACCAAAGTGATTACACAATGACTACACAATCACTTGTGCACTAAATGTTTACAACACTCCAAGAATGAAGCAACTATTAATTAATTAAAAGGGATATAGAAAACCTAACCTTGCTTGGCAATTGATCTCTAGTAACGGAGCAAGAAACCAAAACGAAACCCTAGTATCAAAATTAGATACCTCGAAGAGTATCACACACAAACCCGATTAACGTATACGTTCGATTAACGCTAGTAGAGAACGTAAACAATAATACCAACAACCCTTGTCACTTGAATATAACCGCATGTACAGAAAACCTCCAAAGAACGCTGGAAAAACAGCTTCTATGTATTATCCGATATCAGACACGCCTTGTCTGATATATCCACTTTCTGTCCGAGATAAAAAAATCAAGAGCAAGAGCAGTTTACTCCCTTGTTGCTGCTGTTATTGTGTCGACAAGGAGACCAGAAACAATAGCAAAACCAAGACACCTAAACGCTTGTCTTGAATACAATTTTAGAACCAAACTTAAAACCCTTTTGTCGACTTGTGTAACTAGACGACCAAGGATCAAGAAGTAGTAGATTGTGAATCGGTTTTAGGGATAGGAGAGTTAATGTTATGCGTGAGTTATGTGTAGGGTATGTTTGTTTATATAGTCAAGCAACTCAACTCCTAGTAGGAGTCTTATCTTGGTCGACAAGTAAACAAACCCAACACAATTCCTGTAAACCCAATCGGATGGAATTCTATGGCCCAAGGTAACCCATAACCGACCCACATTAGAACTAAAATCAGTCCATGGATCAATTAATGTAATCAGGTCATTATCATGCATAATGGGTAAAGTTTATTCAAGTATTAGTTTTACGTTCAACACGTATACTCGTGTTTATCGCATGTGCCCCCATCGGCTCATACACAATTAGTCATTTTATCATGTTTGAAAACTCCCACAAACCAACAGCTCCCACTTGGGAGTTGGTGTGTCGAATGGCACATAAAACTAACGACGGAAACGCCTAGCAAACGCTCTCACTCGCTTTTTAACTAAAAGTGTCTGAGAGAATAGTTTCGTAAAAGTTTCTCAGTAGCATGGTCATTCAATGTCTTGCTGTAATTTCCTTTGTTATAGATACCGTTAAACATAGATTATGGATCTCAAATCATTCCATATAGTTTAACCATTTAGAATCTCGTTATAGATTTTAATTCAGATATACCAAAATGTAATCAAGATTCATCTTGCATTACCCTTTGGGTCTGGCCAGACAGTTATCTGATTAAATCTGGAGAAGCGCCATGGTATCTTTCTGCACATATCAAGTGGAGTAACAAATCCTTTATTGACTACAAGTGTTGTGGATGCTGCTTCACATCACTCCGAAATATAGCTTTTATAACTACCTTATTCAGATAGCGTTTTGCGTATACTTATAAAAAATGATATCCACACATAACAGAACTTACTTGCATCTCAAGCAGTGTTGTAAATATCGCTCGGCGGTCCCTCGGCGGTCGACCACCGCCAAGCGCCATAGCGGTTATGGCGGCGATATATCAGTGATATAACGGAGACCCTAAATTATAAAGAAATTAATTTTTTTTATAGGTATTTATATATTTTATATACATATTTATAAATATTTATTAGTTTATTGTTATATTTAATATTTTTAATTATATATTTTATATAAATATTACAAATTTTACATTGTATATGCATTTAGTTATGTATTTCCCACTCTTAACCGATATTTGACCGATATTCCGATATTTAACCGATATTTGACCGATATTTGACCGATATTTTACCGATATTTTACCGATATTTGACCGATATTTACAAGATATGACCGATATAACCGATATTGACCGATATTGACCGATATTTGACCGATATTTGACCGATATTGACCAACCGATAAATTTGACCGATAAGTGAAATATCGTATCGGTGGACCGCCGATAAGCGATATATCACTGATATATCGGCCGCCAAGACCGATATTTACAACACTGATCTCAAGTATAAGGACGAAGATAACAAACCATTTTCAATATTTTACTTATGACAAGGATCCAAAAGTAAATGTTTGAAAGTTGGGGAATCCAATATGCATCTCTAGTGAATACATATGAGTTTGGTGGGAACAATCCGAATTCTCATTAGAATTAAAACCAACACTCACATTTTCCTTATCATAACAATATTCCTATATTGTTAACCGACAATGGACATATTTAGAATGATAAATTATTTCATGGATTAAACATGCAAATATGGAATAATAGATTATATGAATATAATAACAAATACCTCGTATCTTTATTAATCAGAAAATAATAACTGTCTTACAACTCCAAATTATCCAAATACTAATTAACATACAGTTTACATGAGACTACTAGCAGGTACCAAACCTATATCTCTAGTCAATTTAGAATGCTTAGGGAAATCCAAAGCTTTCGTAAATGGATCAGCTAGATTGTCATCTGTGTGAACCTTTAATATCTTCACATCGCCCATTTCAATGGTCTCTCGAAGATAATGAAATTTAGCGCGATAAATTCTAGCATCTTTAGTGATTCCGCTTTCATTAGCTATAGTAATGGCTCCAGTATTATCACAATATGTATTTATGGGTTCTTCAACTGTGGGAACAATATTCAACCCAGAAATGAATTTATGAATCCATACAGCCTCTTTTGATGCATCACAAGCAGCAATATACTCAGCTTCAGTAGATGAAGTAGCAAAAATACTTTGCTTTGTGCTTTTCCAATCAACAGCACCTCCATTTAGAACAAATACATATCCAGTCTGAGATTTTAAGTCATCAGCATCTGTCAGATATCCAGCATTAGTGTAGCAAGAAACCCTGAGCTCTTGTTCATCTTTCCTTCCATAAATCAGAAACATATCCTTAGTATTGCGTAAATACTTAAGAATATTTTTCACAGCAGTCTAGTAAAGTTCACCTGGATTCTGTTGAAATCGGCTTGTCACATTATGTGCGAACGCAACATCAGGACGAGTACATCTCACAACATACATAATAGAACCTATAGCCGAAGCATGAGGAATTCTTTGCATGCGCTCTTTCTGATCAGGTGTTTCAGCACCTTGTGACTTACTCAATTTAGGCTTATCTTGCATTGGGATCGCGCCACCTTTGGAGTTCTCCATACAAAATCTTTTCAAGATTTTCTCAATGTAAGCACTTTGATTCAAACCAATTAATCATCTAGATCTGTCTCTATAGATCTTGATTCCAAGAATATATGCAGCTTCTCCTAAATCTTTCATGGTGAAACATCTTCCAAGATAGGATTTTACATCTTGTAACATTGGAATATTGTTTCCCATAATCAATATGTCATCAACATATAGAATTAGGAAAGTGACATAACTCCCACTAGCTTTTTGATATACACATGGCTCACCTTGATTTTGAGAAAATCCAAATTTCTTTATCTCATCATCAAAATGTTTATTCCATTGCCTCGATGCTTGCTTAAGTCCATAAATGGAACGCTTGAGCTTGCATACACGGTTAGGATATTTTGGATCAACAAAACCCTCAGGTTGCTCCATATAGACCTCTTCGTAAAGATGTCCATTGAGGAAGGCGGTTTTGACGTCCATTTGCCATATCTCAAAGTCATAGTATGCAGCTACGGCTATGAGAATCCTTATAGCTCTAATGTCTACTACAGGAGAAAAGGTTTCTTCATAATCAATCCTGTAGGTTTGAGTAAAGCCCTTTGCTACGAGATGAGCTTTAAAGGTGCATACCTTACCATCCATGTCAGTCTTCTTCTTGAAGAGCCACTTGCTGCCAACTATCTTGCAGTTAGGAGGAAGCTCAACTAAGACCCAGACATCATTGTCTTTCATGAATTGCATTTCCACATTCATTGCATCAAGCCATTTCTTGGATTCAGGATCCAGCAATGCAACTTTATAGTTATTGGGTTCACCAAGATCCCCTAACTCATGTTCCTCAGCGTCAATGTATAAACACATACGGTAAGAAGCACGGCGTATCCTATTGGACTTTCGAATGGGAACAATATCACTTTGAGGTTCTTCAATTTCTTGATCATCCTCATCGTGATGAATGCTAGAATCTAAAGAAGGATTTGTATCTTCTTCTTGAAGTAATTCAAGATCATCCATACTCCCACTTGCTTTAAGATCCATAAGATTACTCTCAAAGAACTCAGCATTTCGAGCAACAAAAACTTTGTTCTTAGATGGAAGATAGAAAGAATATCCCATAGTTTCCTTAGGGTATCCTGCGAAGATACACTTAACAGCTCTAGGTTCAAGTTTGTCAGGTTTGATAAGTTTATCACGCTTAGCAAGTGCCTCACAACCCCAGACTTTTAAGTAAGACAGCTTAGGGGCTTGCCCATGCCATACTTCGTATGGTGTCTTTTCAACCTTCTTAGTTGGAACCATATTGAGAATGCGTGCAGTAGACTCAAGGTCATAATCCCAAAAGGACTTTGGAATAGTAGTTTGTTTCATCATAGAACGCACCATGTCAAGCAGGGTTCGATTTCTCCTCTCAGATACACCATTGTGTTGTGGAGTATAAGGAGCAGTTCGATGGGCAATAATCCCATGCTCCTTAAGATGATCCAAAAAATCTTGACTCATATACTCACCTCCATGATCAGACGTAGTGATTTTATGGTCTTCCCGAGTTGATTTTCTACTTCCTTTTGAAACACTTTGAATGTTTCAAACACTTCATGTTTATGTTTCAGCAAGTAAACATAACCATACCGACTATAGTTGTCAGTGAAAGTCACGAAGTAATTTGCTCCTTGTTTAGATGTGATTCTAAATGGGCCACATACATCTGAGTGTATAAGTCCAAGTAAATCTTTAGCCCTTTCCACTTGATATGAATAAGGTTTTCTAGCCATCTTACCAGCATACAAGCAACACACTTTTAAAGAGACTTAATGTCAGATGAGTTAAGA
The DNA here is from genome assembly GCA_019973895.1 of Chrysanthemum seticuspe. NCBI lineage: Eukaryota > Viridiplantae > Streptophyta > Magnoliopsida > Asterales > Asteraceae > Chrysanthemum > Chrysanthemum seticuspe. Next base: position 268,382,810 of record BPTQ01000001.1, read on the forward strand.
AGTCCATCGTGTTGCAACTTCTCCATGCGTTTCTTGCTAATGTGTCCAAGACGATTATGCCATAAGAGAGCAGAGTCCAAGTTTAACTTGGCTCTTTTATTGCTTACAGCAAACATAGAACTTTCATTTGTATTCGAACAAGACATTTCAATTTCATAAATACCATTACGAGGAGTAGCAGTAAAATAAACAATGTTATTCTTAGTAACTGAAATATAATTTTTCGATTCAAAACGGTTAATAAAACCATCGTCATACAAACGAGAAACTGAAATAATCCCCCTAGTAATAGAGGGAGCATAATGACAATCATTCAAAACAATAACTAATCCACTATGGAGATATAAATGATAAATTCCAATAGCTTCAACTTCTGCGCATTGACCATTGCCCACTTACAGATTTAAAGCTCTTGGCTTCAGCTTCCTACTGCCCCTTAGACCCAGAGTATTATTACAGATGTGAGTACCACAACCAGTGTCATATACTAAGGATGATTTAGGGAAAGAGTAGAGTTCTATAGTGAAAATACCTGAAGAACTAGATGCAAGAGACTGTTTCTTCTTTTTCATTAACTCGGCGAGATACTGGGTGATCGGTGCGAAACCGTCAAGTTTTCTCACGCGAGCTGATCACTTGTGAATGATCAGCCGTAAGGAACTTAAAACAGCTCACACACCAACTCAATGAAGATCAGGAGAGTATAGTGTTTCCCCAGGTCGTTAAGTCCCAACGAGCTGTGCGAGAATAGTCAAACGTGTAGTGATCGAGAGATTTGAACGGGAAAAGAGATTTGAAGATGATTATAACTAAGGAAAAAGCCCATAAACTACAGGGGCTTAAATGCAAATTAAAGAAAATTAAAAAGATAAAATCTATTAAATAAATGCTATCACTATATTTAAAATGATGTTTTTGTTTTTATGTTTTTACAAAACTGAAATTAAAATCTACGCTACGTACAAATAAAAACGTGAAATTTACACAATATAAATCCTAAAAATATGAAAAATACATTTTTACAAACCTAATGATATAAGAAAATTTATAGAAAAAGAAAATTATTTTTATAACTATTTATCTAATTATTATTAATTAAAAACTATTTTTAACTATTTAATAATTACCTAAAATACAAGAAATTAGGAAATAAAGCTAGAAAAATAAAATTATGAAATGGAAAAGTCTAAAATATCAAAATAGACTTTTCAAAACTATTTTTGTATTTTTATGATTATTTTTCTATTTTCTATGAATTTTAAACTATTTAAAACTAATTAAATTATTTAAAAATACAAATTTAACTAAGAAAAATATGGAAAAATACTTTTTTGGCTTTTTATATTTATCTTAACTTAATAAAAATGAAAACTTATTTTTTAGAACCTTTTTCTAATTTTTTGTATTAAATGCTATTTAAAAGTGCTTAAAAACTAATTTAAATTAAGAAAAATAGCAAATGAACTTGGAAAAATCTGAAAATTTCAGGAAAAGTCTAAAATTATATTAGGAGTAAAGGAAAAATAGAAAAACAGGTGCATGTGTGGAGGAATAAGCAACTGATGTGTAATGCAGTCCTAAATAAGCTACTAAAATAAGCTATAAGCTACAGGAATGATCCAAATGATTAGCAGAGCTAAAGTTCACTAAAATAAGCCTAATGCAACTTATTATTACTACTGTAGACCACTAATGATGCATTAACTAAGAATGAGCTTATGAGATTATCAATACAAATCAGTGATCAGGTAACACTTATAAGCACTTGCACAAGCTAAGTAGTTAAGCTAAATTGAAAAACAGATATCTGGACTTAAATTAGACCTGGCTAACTACACAAGGACCAAAGACCAGCTCCTCACAAGCTTGAATGAAGCTTGTGAGAGGTCTGCAAGAAGTGCCTGTGCACACTCATTGTGCACAGGGCATATCATGCCTGATTGGAAGCTTATTTAAAGCTTATTAGAGCTTGAGAAATGGAAAACAAAACTAATATCTCTACACTAGACCTACTGAACTTGCAATTCCCAAAGTTTCATAGATTTTGATTAAGAAAGGAATCAATGAGACTTCAACAAAGATTTGTGAAAATCCACTTTTGCAACTTTTGACTTTTGATGAAAACATAGAAAGTTGACTTTTATGGATTTTAATCTTGATTTAATGACTGATATAGATGTTAATGTATGAAATAAAGCTACTACAAGCTTGACTTATGAATTAACACACAAAATGAGCTTATGATCTAGTAAAAACCTCAACAGTAAGCTGCTAAGGTCCAATGAGATGGATCTTGACTTTAAAGGCTTGTGGACACAGGTAATTGACTCAAATGAGTCTCAAATGACTTAGTAAACATGAAACAGCAAAAGATGCCCACTGATGAAGCCTCTAAGACAGATAGTGCATTTAAACCAAACACCCTTTTAACTTATGATTTGCAACTAAAATTGAAACAATCACTTAAACAGATAGTACCTATGATCAAAATGAGTTTATAAGACCACAATACAACTATGTTAACAACTTGGAACTAGTAAGACCTTAAATTCACAGATAAGCATACACTGCAATATTGAAACAAAACTGAAAATGAGTAATCTTACTCAAATGTGTTCAACTGGTTGCAGGATAGAACAAAACCTGATCCTACACTATCCTAGGCTATTTCAACCCAATTTAGTCACTGCAACAACCCAAGATCAGCTTTCATACCCATTTTGAGCTCCTGTTGACTTTTGTTGACTTTGCATCCAAAATGTTTGAAACTGTTCCCAAAGCTTGTCAAAAGCTATAATATGCTTATGTGAGCTTGTAATGGCTTAAAAATAAGCTACTAACAACTTTAAATCAAGAGTTTGAAAATCAAATTTTCAACAGTGAACCTCAAAATCTGAAATGTAAATGGAACCTTGAATTGATACTCAAAAGTGAATTATAATGATAAAGTAATCAAAGTTTAATACATTTAAAGCTTAAGATTACATTTTAGATTACTAATTAAGTTAACTAAAAAAAAACGACATACAAAAAATTTTAAAACTAAAACTACTACTGTTCTTCTCCTTCTCTCTTCCTTTTTATAGCTCTGAAAGCTTCCACGTGTCCTCTATAGCAGATCCCACCTCCCCATTTGACCATTGGTTGAGTAATGAGTGTTTTGGCCAAATTTCCATTTTGGCGGGGAGGCCTAATTTTGACTTTGTTGACCTTCTGAGCTAGCACTAGGGGGGGTGGAGGTGTAGGAGTGATGGGAGAGGTGATAAGGTTGCAGGGATAAGAGGTGAAAAAGGTGAGGTGTTGCAGAGGCACAGGGCAAGTGGGGGAAGGAGGAAACCATGGTGGGAGGGAAACAGGCAGTTTGACTGCTTGTGTTGACCAAGGGTTCAAAATGGGGAAAGGGGTCCAAAAGGATAAAAGGCAGGGGTCACAATTCTTATTTTGACAAGTCTTAGTTTTAATAAGACAAGGACTTGTTTTGTAATTATCCATTTCATGAGGGACCACACCTGCAATTTTCCAAACTTGATACAAGGACTAAAACTGACAAACTTCAATAGTACAAGGACCAGTTTTGACAATTTCAAAATTTCCAGGGACCAAACTTGACAATTTTGAAAGTTCAGGGACTTTTTCTGCCATTTTACAAAAGATTTATTCAAGGACCATTTTTGACAAATTAGAATATTTCAGGGACCTTGAATAACATTTCTCTTTATTTAGATTTACCAGGGACTGTTTTTGACAATTTTTGAAACTTGGGGGACTAAAACTGCCAATTATGCAAATTTGATACGTTTTTCACCAGATTTTGATGTTTTTGCATTTAAAACACATAAAACACTTATTTGTGATATTTTTATCATTTTGATGCATTTCTGAGTGTTTTCAGATGTTTTTGCAGTTTAAATGGTACAAAAATGATGAGTATTTAGACACTCATCACTGGGGACAATTCTTTCTCCAATGTCCTGTCTCACCACACTGGTGACAGGTAGCGTCCTTCGTTGGATTATCCTTCTTGGGTGGTGGAGGAATCTTGGGTTTTGATTTAGAAGTAAAAGCATTGTATGGCTTATACTCATAAGCATAACCAAACTTGTTGTTTCCATTTCCACGATTCCCCTTAGCAGCCTTAAACGATTTATTCTTCATTTGGTTTTTATGGACCTTACCACCCGCCCCACGTACATAATGTAGTTCAGGTGCAGCATCTTTCTTTGGCAACGTCTGCTCATGTTGCTTAAGCATAGCATGCAATTCATTCACAGTCTTCCCCATGTTGTGCATATTAAAGTTCTGCACAAATATAATGTACTGTTTAGAGAGACTGATTAGGATCAAACTAACTCCATAGTTCAGAGTAACTGGGTGACCAAGTCATTCCAAGTTGTCAATGTAGCTCTTCATCTTGAGAACATATGAGCTAACTGATTGACCCTCTTCCTGCTTGCAAGCGTAGAATTCACGTGTACTTTGTAGAAGCTCTTGTTCTGCTTGTTGAGAGAACATAGACTTCAACTCCTGAAGCATGTCATAGGCACCAAGATGAGTTAGATTTTTTTGGATCTCTAACTCCATGGTCATGAGCATGAAGGCAGCTATGTCCTTTGAACCTTTGACCCAAGCAGTGTGAGCTGCAAGAGCCTCAGCTAGGACAGGGTGGCCAGGAGTAGCAACAGGTGCTGTAGGTATGGGATGCTCTAGATAAGCTTCCTTGTCTTCATCTGATAGTATAATGTGAAGCTGGCGATACCAATCAATGAAATTAGGTCCAGTGAGTTTTTGTTTCTCAAAGAAACTCCTGAGTACCGAACCGTTTCCGACTGAAGCAGTCATCTACAATTGAAAAGTTTAAATAATTAGTATTTTCGATAATTACATTCTTAAAAGAATTAACAACCCAATTAATTACTAATAAGACTAAGGTCTGACCAAGTTAACTTGAGATAAGTCGACCAAGTATGAACGTGTAAAAATAACCATAGGTCTGACTAGTGAGAAATAATTACCATGGGTTGGAAAGGCCCTTAGGTCTGACCAGAGAAGTCAATCTAAATGCACGTATTCATAGTTGGATGGCATAGACTTAAAATTAACAAATAGGTATGCACACATAAATGTGGTAAAAGTCGTGTACAAAGAAGCATGCAAAACAACTTTGTAACACTAATTTTAAAATCCTTTTGGTAATGACACTGTAGTGATCATCATGATTCACGGTAGCTCCAATCGAACGCACAGGGAGGCAGAGGACCAGGTAAGCGCTGAAGCATAACCTTAGACATCCTTTCGGTGCGACTGTGCACACCTATTTAAACCCCCTTTTGAGTTTGTTCTAGTGGGTGAGCCATACATCCCAAGTGTCCATAGCGTCTAGTTTTTAAATTCTTGAAAACGTGTTTCATATATTAGGTCACTTTATTTTACGAAAACAATTTTCCACGAATCAAATAGCAGGTCACTATGAGCATGTGTTTAGGCGTGTAAATAAAGACCAATATTAATGTTATGGTTACGATATGTATTATTCCATATTGCATACAATTAGGTGTCAAAGCATGGCAGTCTAATTATCAAGTAATTACGCAATTTTATGTATTTATAAACCAATATGTAATTCTAATTATCATAATAATTCTAATTAACAATTAATAAATTCAAATTAACTCTTAATTCTAATTAGCAAGTAATTTTAATTAACATGTAATTGTAATTAACAATTTAAAGGTAATTCTAATTAACAAATTAATTCTAATTATCATATATATATTTAATTTGTGTGTAACAAGTTATTATTTATTAAAAATTGACAAGTATTGCATTTAATTGTCAAAATAAAATAAAACAAATAACTAAATTAGGTTTCATGCAGCCTTTTAAACATGTTTATTAATAAGAAATATGTAACCCATAATCGCGAAAAACTAGTTGACTTGTGATGCCACTGTTGCATGCTATGCTTAAGCATTAACCTCTACGAGTACGCAGTGGATAAGGATCTAGTAATCGCAATTAGGTTAAACACGTAATTAATAAATAATTAATTAATAAAAGGGATAAAAGAAAACCTAACCTTGTTTGGCAATTGGACTTTAGTAACGAAAAATAAACCAAACGAAACTAAGCACCTAAATTAGATGCCTCAATGAGTATCACACACAAACCCAATAATGTATACGTTCGATTATGAAGCTAGTCGAGAACGCATTAATAAAACCAATCAACAAGTGATACACCTTGAATATTAACTTGAACAAGGAAAACACCAAGAGACCATCTTGTTTCCACTATACGAGAACCAAAACAGCCTACAAGTTGTAATCCACCTTTACCCGATATCGGACTAAGGATGTCCGATATCTTACAGCTTCTATCCGAGAAAGAAGCCTACAACCAGAAACCATAAGCATTTTTTGCTGTTGTGTCGACAAGGAAACAAAGAACAAGCTCCAACCAGATTATCACCTAAACACTTGAATTCAATACAAGTTTAGGAGATAGAAAACCAAAGCATTCCTTAATCGAATTACAAAGAACTCGATCAAGAATCTGATCAGGAAAAGGGAACGATTGGAGTGGGGTTTAGGGATATATGATATATGTCGTGAGTTTGCAAAAGGGTCTGTTTGTTTATATACAAAACCAAACTGCACCAGCTTGGGTCTTTTGCTTGGTCGACAAGCTTAAAGCCCAAGCAAACCCATTGCTCTTGCACCCAATCATTTGTAGGAGTCTAGGGCCCAAGGCAACTCCATCTCGACCCAACTGTAAACTCAAATAAGCCCATGGGTCGTCCAAATTGATCGGGTCAATTAGCATGCATATCGGGTATGTAATTCAAGATTATATTTACGTTCGACACGTATACTCGTTTTTATCGTGTGTGCCCCCATCGGCTCACACACTCTTAGTCGTTTTGTTGTGTTTATAACTCCCACAAACCAACAGCTCTCACTCGCTTTTTAACTAAAAGTATCTGAGAGAATAGTTTCGTAAAAGTTTCTCAGTAGCATGGTCATTCAATGTCTTGCTCTAATCATCCTTTGTTATAGATACCGTTAAACCATGGATAATGGATCTCAAATCATTCCATATAGTTTAACCATTTAGAATCTCATTATAGATTTTAATTCAGATATACCAAATGTAATCAAGAATCATCTTGCATTACCCTTTGGGTTTGGCCAAACAATTATCTGATTAAATCTGGAGAGGCGCCATGGTATCTTTCTGCACATATCAAGTGGAGTAACAAATCCTTTATTGACTACAAGTGTTGTGGATGCTGCTTCACATCACTCCAAAATATAGCTTTTACAACTACCTTGTTCAAATAGCGTTTTGCATATACTTACAAAAAATGATATCCACACGTAACAAAACTTTCTTACATCTCAAGTCTAAGGACGAAGATAACAAACCATTTTTAATATTTTACTTATGACAAGGATCCAAAAGTAAAGGTTTGAAAGTTTGGGGAATCCAATATGCATCTCTAGTGAATACATATGAGTTTGGCGGGATCAATCCGAATTCTCGTTGGAATTATAACCAACACTCATATTTGCCTTATCATAACAATATTCCCATATTGTTAACCGACAATGGACATATTTAGAATAATAAAATTATTCTAGGATTAAACATGCAAATATAGGATTAACAATTATTATATGAATGAATAACAAATACCAAGTATCTTTATTCATCATAATGTAAAAATTGTCTATCAATCCCAATTATCCAAATACTAAAACAGATATGCATGAAACTTATTTTGTATGTTGAAGCCTAATGTTTCCAACATTATCAACCTTTATTTTAGAAGAAAAACTAAAGAGTCATCTGAGTAAACTTTTCGAATACTTGTTTCAAATATCACATATAGTGAGTGATTTGAAATATAAGATGTGTGTCTGATCTCATATGCTCATACTATTGCAAGAGTTATAGTTTGGAGATGTCTTCTTACCTTGCATGATGTATTAGAAGTCAACGACATACTAACAGTCATCTTTACAGTTTCTAAAAGTGTAAAGTATTCTCATTCCTTAATGTGTAATGCAACAATGCTCTATGTTGAGCATGGCTAGTTAGCAGATATATCATAAATGATAAAATTCTACTACAACTAGTATAAATAATCCTCTAGCCTCATTTGTACTCATACAACACTATGCTTTATAATTCGTAAACATTTATAAAACAATAATCTAAACACTATCAATTAGATATTGTTGTTGTCAGCTCATTTAGTTCTTGTACAAAAGCAACAACTAGTCTTATACACAATATAATATGTACATGTTGAATCCTTAGTTAAAACAAAATAAGGATTCCATCCATGTAATAAATCATTCTAAATGAAATGTATCATTTAAGACTTGCTCGAATGATATATTGCATTTGTGTCAGACTTAATTTTCCGCATTTGTTTATTCCATATAAACATTTATTCCAAGGTTGTTTATTTTATTCCCTAAATTCCAAGTGAAGTTTTATTCCAAGCTTAAGGATCAATATCTAGCTTAAATAGAATGATATCTTCAACATGTAAATTTAAAGGAAAAACACAATGCTCCCACTCAATTTCAGATGTACTCAAGAGATATCTTAATTTAATCAGAATCATATTGTAATTAAATTCAAGATCTCATCTCCTAGATGCATGATCCAATCCAAAAACATGGATTGTGTAAATTTGTATACTACATAAAGATTATATAGATTCATAACCCTTTTGATTACACACCATCCTTGCAAAAGGTAATCATAAAGAAAGAGTTATAAAATCTAATTGTCATATTCTACATACAAGGAACATGTATTACAATTCAATATCTTTATATTATTAATGCATGTATTATATAAGAAAATTAAATCACAGTCAATTGCTTAAGTATGATTAAAAACTTCTTATTAAATGTCAAACATTAATATGTATACAATTTTGTCCTTGTGAGTCTTTCTTCAAAAGAAACTCATTCCAACCTTATAGGTTAACTGTTAGGCAAAATAACAATCAATCACAAACTTGATTTGCCTTTTAAGGAATGCGTCTTGTCATTCATTGTTCTAAAACATTTATCAGATTCAAGATGTGATAATGTATTTTAGTAGTTAGTTGATTTACAATAATCTTCTAACTTATATCCCTCAGCATTGATATAAAATATCACTTCAAGTGATGAGGCATCCTTGCGGATTTATGAATGAGAGTAATCATTATACTTCAGTCAACATTTTCATGTTTAACCTTAGTATGACATTAATAAGTGGATTTTAGAAGGTTAAGTATTTTGTTCTCAAAAATTATGAGATATGTATATACTCCCACTTACTTTTGTAAGTAGAGACAATTCTCTAAATACTAAGTATTTAAGCAATAATAAATTGTTCTTTATGGAGAAACACAAAATACATTTTAAGTTCTCATCTCAAGATTTGTTAATAAAATGCTTCATAAGATTTTAACAAATTCAGAACTTAAATCAAGACATAATGGAATTCCTTCCAACAACTCAAATTAGGGTTTATAGAAAAACTCTAATTTTATATCACTCTTTAACCAAAAGTTCTAGCAATAGTTTTGTGTTTTTTCAAGCTAGGAAGAACACCAAAACTACAATCTTCAAGCTAGGAAGTGTAGAAAGATCAAAAATCCAAAAGGGTTTATGATTCAATTGGTTTGAGTGGAAAAACCTCAAATCTCTAATGAATTAGAGTTTTCAGTTATTTGTCGTCTTGAATACCTTCTAGGTTTGAACTATATTGAGTGTATCCATGACACATGCAATTTCTAACCTTGATATGTTTTTGGAGGTAGAGCAATTAAAGCTATCAGGAACCAAACAATATGAATAAGGTTTGATCCAACAACTTAGACATACCATGATGAAGTGGTAACCTATGAGTTATTAGAATTGTGAAACTATATCAGAATTATATAGATAACTTAATTCTCTTTGGACCAAATACTTGTCAATTGGGTCGAGACAAATTGCATATAAAGTATTTACGAACCAATTGCATGCAATAATGTATATTCATTGAACAATACAAGAACCTTATATTCACGTGTTCACAAGAAGATAGAACTGTTCAAGGATTATATGTTCATGTGTTAACAAGAAAACAGAACATTTCAATAATACATTATTAGTCTTTGAATAATTCAAAGCCTCATGTTTATGTGTTAACGAGAAGACATAACACATTTACTATATACTTTATGTTATAAGTCATTGATTAATTTAAGGACTTTATAAATATGTCTTAACATGTAATCATAATTATACTAAAAAAAGTAATCATGAACGCAAACTATTGAGTTCTATAGTAATTTCAACTTAATTTTATACTTCAGAATTATGATCATTATCATATAACCATAATTATGTTGACTAAACATGTAGTCAAATGTTGAAGTATCTTTATGATGAGTGCGTATTCACTCATCATTTTTGGTCAAATCTGAGCTGCAAAACATTTAAAAACACTCCGAAATGCATCAAAATACTAGAAATATCTCAAAATTGTGTTTTATATGTTTCAGATGCAAAATTATTGAAAACAAATGAAAAACGAACAAAGTTTGCATATTGGCAGTTTCAGTCCCCCAACTTTTAAAAATGGCAACTTTAGTCCCTGGAATTTCAAAGAATGACAGAATTCACCCCTGGACATTTTAAATTGGAAAACAAACATTTTTAGTCCTTTGGTAATTCTTACTTGTAAAAATTGGTCACTTTGATAAATTTTGGAAAATTACAAGTTTAACCCCCGGAGTTTCAAATTTGGCAAATTTAGTCTTTGTAATATTAGAAATTGTCAAATTCAGTCCTTGCACTGTTGGAGAATGTCAAAGCCAACCCTTGGATAATACTTCATAAATTACAGCTTTGGTCCCTAGGTTTCGGATTATACATGTTTAACCCCTAAACTACAATATGGATTCCATTTTTAATCCTAAGTCTTAACCTTAGGCCCAATTAAATCCTGGTCCAGACCATAATCTTACCCGGTCAACCATAATCTTACCCGGTCAATTGATAAAAACTTAACCCGACCCACACCCTTTCCACCCTGTCTTCCCCACTCTTTTCCCGCCCAAGCAGACCCCAACACCCAAGAACCCTAGCACCCTAATCTCTTTTTACTTCTCCCCAAACACTCCACCCCCATTCTCCTCATTACCCAGTTTCATCAAATCCCAAACTCACCTTATCCCTTTTACCCAGGTTTACTCAATTCCCAAACCCACTACATACCTTTTCCCCCTTTCCATGGATGCCAAGCTGGAAATCCTTGGCTCAACATACCCCATGGACGGCTCTGATTGCCCCATATTGGTACCTAACTGTTGGATGGCCAGGATTCAATTCAAGGAAGCACAAATGACTTTGGCTTTTGCATTCACACAGGAAACACATCAAGAAGTGAAGTGATGAAGATCTTAGATGTAGTATAAATAGAAGCTTGTAGCCAATTTATAAGGCACCCCCTAGTTTTAGTCTTAAATTCAGTTGTTTTTTTTTTAATTTCCAAATTGTAGTATCTTAGTTTATTAATGAGAAAGTCTTTTCTTTACCCATTCTGTTTCATAAGTATGCTTGGTTAATTCTCTTTATGAGTTAAGTTGCTCTTTTAAGTTAATAAATCAGTTTTATAAAAGGAAGACATCAAGCTCAGTTTTTTTTTAGAAGTTTTTAAGTTTTCTATACCAAAGAGGGGTGTTTGGTATAAGCTTATTTCGTAGTCAAAACCAGTTGTCACTCACTTTGACCTTCAAGGTCAAAGTTCTTTATATTGTTCTAAGTGGTCTAGGTAATTTAGGATTGATCTAACTAAGTTTTGTGCAAGCTTGGTAAAAACAAAGTCTTTCTGTCAATAAACTTTAACTCAGGACAGTAGCTTAGGCTGCTGTTCTTGGGCTTATTTTTTAGTGCAATTGGTGGACAAAATAAGCAAACTTTGTTTCTCTTAAGTCATCATGTTCCCAACTTAGTTCATGCTCAGCCTTATGCACCAAAGATATCTCTAACTTGGTTAAATTTGAACTCAAAATCTGTCCCATTTACTGTCATAACAGCAGCAAACAGTAGCTATACCAAGCTGATCTCAGCTTAATTTTAAGCTGTAAAAAGCTTTTTCTTGGTTTCTATTTGTTAATTTTGACATGTATGCTAGCTTGACTCTACCTGTGCAGCTTTATATTGCTTACAAGAACTCCATTCCAGCTTAAAAATAAGCTCAAACAGGCCCCTTTGGTGTTTGCAGCCTGCTGTATTTAGCTCAACAGGTCACTCAATTCTTACTTAGTAGCTTATCAGTAGTTAACTTCATTTTAGTTAGGTTAATTTTAGCTTAGAAGTTCAGATAGGACAGGTTTAGTGTAAGTACAGCTTATTTCCTACTCCCTTAGTGCTTAATATTCCCACTGTCCTTACTTTAGAACATCCCCTAGCTTAGAATCTTGCCAACTGCTTATCCTCCTAACTTTTAGTTTTTTTTTTATTGTTTATAGCGTATCTCAGTATAGAAAATAGCTTGTGTAGCTTAGTCAAACTGCTTTCATGCTTAGTTGGGTTTAAAACTGCTTTAGGGGTGTTTGGTTCTTTGATTTCCAAAGCTTGTGAATTTGTTTTGATTAACCAGCTTATTGATAAGTTTGTTTGAAAAAGTTTTCACAAAAAGTTTTTAATTTGATCTAGTAAAGAAGCTGAGAAAGAAAGAAATTAAAAAAAAATGTTTTTCAAAAACTGGCATGGTGGGACTCGAACCCACGCCAGCCAGTTCACAACACAACATCACAACCAATGCGCCCTTGGGACTTGTCACGTTTAGTTATTACACAAGTTAATATTTAAGTAGTCTTTTGCAGTTTTATTCTTAAGCCCTTTTTAGCTTATTTGACAGCTTATTTCCAAAGTGAAACACTGTTTTCCAATTTTTTTTAGAATCAGTAACATCTCAAGAACTTTTAGTGAATTTTCCAGATTTTTCTTATTTAGTTTAGTATTTTTAATAATTTAATTAGTATTTAATAGTTTTTAATTCGTAGAAAATAATTTAAAAGTCGAAAAAAATATTCCGTTTTTTTTCTAAAATTATTTTTAGTCATTTAGAACGTAGGAAAATTGATTTCACACCCGTAGCCCTTAAATTGCAAAATTTTTACGTTTATGGCTCGGGTTGTTTTCTCGTTTTTACGTTTTTACGTTTTTGCACCCTAGGACTTAGCGTAGCTTCATTTTATCATTTCTTAGGCTTAGTAGTAGTTAGTTTGTAGTTTATTAGGGTTCCCTTGCCTTAATTACCTTCCCGTTAATTAAATTGTAGAATTCGTAATCAATTCCAAATCATTAAAATCCAATTCAAGTTCAAATCACGAAACTCAACGAATCCTTCCATTCACACCTCGTTGGGACACGACCCGGGGAAATCACTTTCCCGGTATCACTTTTATCACACCCGTGAGGTTTGGCACGTTGACCTTTTTCCTAAAGGGTTGATTTGTCGGATTTTACGGTTATTTTGATATACGTTGATATTGTGTTTTTCACCACTCACTTCACAACGAATCACTTTACACTATATTATGACATTTGAATGTAGTAGGGCAACAAACATCTAGCGTGTTCAAGTCCTAGTAGAATCATTATTAGAATGTAGTAGGGCAATAAACATCTTATATGTTTAAGTCCTAGTAGAATTCTTATTTACATGTAGTAGGGCATTAAACATCTAACGTGTTTAAGTCCTGGTAGAATTATTAGTTTCCTTTACCTTGCGGTCAAGAGATACCAATAATGTTGTTGTTCCTTGCACACACTTTGAGATTTCTCCCACTTGTGAAAGGTACAACATCATATTATGAAAACAAACGACACGTGATTGATTGTTCAAACAATATGATAATGTCATTTATTTCATAAGTAGTTTTAGAACCATAACCTTTAATAAGGAATTGTGGATTATTATTCTATAGATAACGCTTCAGGAAGCGAGAGCAGGAAGGCAACGTGTTATCTTATAAAATAAAATGCAATTTTCCTTTAAGCAATAGTTGTTCATATTTGGAAAGTAATGGATTATTTCAAAGCTAGTTTGAAATGATATGGGTGACTAACAGGAAATAAATCCCGTAGCTCCCACTGAAATTGACAACATTACATGAATGATATTTCAGTAATAAAATGCAACTGCTCCCACTGGATTTGTCAACATTACAAGTGTTACATTTCCAGTAGAAATATATAGCAGTTTTATATACTTTCCTATTCTCTTCAAATGCCTACGAGTAGCATGTACTTAGGTATTGAACAGAGTATATGAAGTTCTACTTATGCAGACAATGGACTAGCCATTCTTTCATTCAATTAACTTGAATCTTTAGCATGCAATTCCTCCTTTATCGTCTACAAAGCCCCAAGGGTATTTAGCACTTTTAGGAATAAACAAGAGTCCAAGAAAATTACCTAGCGAATATCCTAGTAATTTATTTACTCTTTTCGGTTTAAACTCATACATCGTGACAAGTGCAGGATGTTATTTATTTTGGTAGCTCTAAACACAATGTTTCCAGTTACACAAAATATTCTATCTTTCAATTAACTCTAGACCACAAAAGGGTAATGAAAGATCATAAATGAGTTTTTCTTGTAATCCTATCTTAGTTTTTCAACTAAGGAGAAAAGATAGGTATAAGTCTCACTCTTCTTACTAGGAAAAGAGACTAAGTTTGTCTTTCAAAGAAAAACAAATTTGTTTACGAATTATGTTGCAATAACACAATTAATCAGAACATAAAAAGTTCAATTCTAGTATTTTCGATAATTACATTATTAAAAGAATTAACTACCCAACTAATTGCTAATTAAGACTAAGATCCATCTTGCAACCCCACTTAATTACCATAGGTCTGACCAGTGCATAAAAAATATGACAAGTGGTAAGCGACGAGCGTTAATTGCAAAATGCAACTCTTAGATTTATGAGACTGTTTAAGGCATTAGTATCAAGTAATAATGTCAAAAGCATGTTTAGTTCTCATCTTATGCACCGGGTTCAAAGTCTGACCAAGCCAACTCGAGATAAGTCGACCAAGTATGAACGTATAAAAATAACCAGAGGTCTGACCGGTGAGAAATATTTACCATGGGTTGGAAAGGCCCTTAGGTCTGACCAGAGAAGTCAATCAAAATGCACGTGTTCATAGTTGGATGGCATAGACGTAAAATTAACAAACAGGTATGCACATATAAATGTGGTAAAAGTCGTGTACAAAGAAGCATGCAAAACAGCTTTGTAACACTAATTTTAAAAACTTTTGGTAATGACCCTGTAGTGATCATCATGGTTCACGGTAGCTCCAATCGAACGCACAAGGTGGCAGAGGACCAGCATAACCTAGACATCCTTTCGGTGCGACTGTGCGCACCTCTTTGAACCCCCTTTTGAGTTTGTTCTTGTGGGTGAGCCGTACATCCCAAGTGTCCATGGCGTCCAGTTTTTAAATTTTTGAAAACGTGTTTCATTATATTAGGTCACTTTATTTTACAAAAACGATTTTCCACGAATCAAATAGCAGGTCACAATGAGCATGTTATTTAGGCGTGTAAATAAAGACCAATATTAATGTTATGGTTACGATATGTATTATTCCATATTGCATACAATTAGGTGTCAAAGCAAGTAATAATGCACATATAGGAATCACAAACATACAATCATAAACATTAATATAAAACCACATATTGTTCCGAGTTATCTTGCGAGTCTTCCCCAAACGGAGAACCATAAGACCGTCACTAGGATACAATACCTAGATTGCCCCATACATCGCAAAAGCAATTGAGTGGGTCTTTTGGCCGGAAAACACATAAAACATGGAAATCTAAATTAACAAGTAATTACGCAATTTTATGTATTTAATAAACAATATGTAATTCTAATTATCATTATAATTCTGATTAACAATTAATTAATTCTAATTAACATTTAATTCTAATTAGCAAGTAATTCTAATTAACATGTAATTCTAATTAACAATTTAATTCCAATTAGCAAAGTAATTTTAATTAACATGTAATTTAAATTAACAAATTAATTCAAATTATCAATATAATTTAATTTGTGTGTGACTAGTTATTTTTTATTAAAAATTGACAAGTATTGCATATAGTTGTCAAAACAAAATAAAACGAATAACTTAATTAGGTTTCGTGCAGCCTTTTAAAACATGTTTATTAATCTGAAACATGTAACCCATAATCGCAAAAACGAGATGACTCGTGATGCCACTGTTGCGATTTTAGAACTAAGTTAACCATTAACCTCTACGAGTACGCATCGGATAAGGATCTAGTAATCGCAATTAGGTGAAACACAAAATTAATAAAAAAAATTAATTAATAAACAATTAATTAATAAAAGGGATAAAAGAAAACCTAACCTTGCTTAGCAATTGGACTTTAGTAACGAACAATAAACCAAACGAAACTAAGCACCTAAATTAGATGCCTCAATGAGTATCACACACAAACCCGATAACGTATACGTTCGATTATGAAGCTAGTCGAGAACGCATTAATAAAAACCAATCAACAAGTGATACAACTTGAATATTAACTTGAACAAGGAAAACACCAAGAGACCATCTTGTTTCCTGTACGAGAACCAAAACAGCCTACAAGCTGTAATCCACCTTTACCCGATATTAGACTAAGGATGTCCGATATCTTACAGCTTCTATCCGAGAAAGAAGCCTACAACCAGAAACCATAAGCATTTGTTGTTGTTGTGTCGACAAGGAAACAAAGAACAAGCTCCAACCAGTTTATCACCTAAACACTTGAATTCAATACAAGTTTAGGAGATAGAAAACCAAAGCATTCCTTAATCGAATTACAAAGAACTGGATCAAGAATCTGATCAGGAAAAGGGACCGATTGGAGTGGAGTTTAGGGATATATGATATATGTCGTGAGTTTGAAAAAGGGTCTGTTTGTTTATATACAAAACCAAACTGCCCCAGCTTGGGTCTTTTGCTTGGTCGACAAGCTTAAAGCCCAAGCAAACCCACTTCTCTTGCACCCAATCATTTGTAGGAGTCTAGGGCCCAAGGCACCTCCATCTCGACCCAACTGTAAACTCAAATAAGCCCATGGGTCGTCCAAATTGATCGGGTCAAGTAGCATGCATATCGGGTATGTAATTCAAGATTATATTTACGTTCGACATGTATACTCGTGTTTATCGTGTGTGCCCCCATCGGCTCACACTCTTAGTCGTTTTTTTGTGTTTATAACTCCCACAAACCAACAATTATTACAACCAAGACGAATCCGTAACAATCAATCTAATTCAATACAACAGATTAGCAGTATCAAAATCGAATCAAGAACCTAATTCGCCGTAAAATAACAGATCACAGGAAAATAACCATTTCTTGCCAGAAAATAACAGAATTTGACCAAAAAATAACATAATTTGCCAAGAAAGAGGCTCTAGATACCAATTGATATGATTCTATAGAGTTCAGAATGAAATGGTATAGAATCTTGAGCAATAAGATAAAATCTTAATGAGAAAAAATAAGATTTAGACCTTAGAATTCCATTGATGAATAAGCAACAATCAGTTACAAGTTTAGAAAGAGTTACAAAAGAGAGAAATGAGTTCAACAAGTCTAAATGGTGCATTGGTAAAAACAGATTATTTAAAGGATTGTGAAGTTTGGCGAGAAAAGCTGTTGAAGTACAAGTCACGTGCACCTCACATGACCAGCTGTTACACCAGTCACTTGCTCCTCACATGCCAACTGCTATGTCCCTAGCTACTCACATCATCATAGTTCAGAGAGACACTTTCCATCAATAAATTCAACCTCTGTGGCAACTACTTCACCTAGTGCCACAATGTTTGGTTGCAATTTTTTAGCAAATTCTTCAAGAATTGACTTTTGACCATCGAAAAAATTCGATACAGCTTTTATGAGTAAGTGAGTTGAGTGGGTTTGGGCTTTATCTCAAACGCTCAACCGACCAAGCCTATGACAAACAATATAAATGTGGTGCATACATAAAGGTATAATTTCACCTCAGGATTGAACATTATGTACTCAAAAGTTTACTCAAAAAGTTAAAATGCATATCTAATTTACTAGAAATAAGGTAATAGAAGTAAAGACAAACTAGAAATTGTCATAATGAAGTTACGTACCTCCATATCTAAGGAATCTCCCGTAGGCAATTTCCAAACCTATTTTACATATGTATGCTAAGTTCTTACATTCTTTTGTAAGAAAAACAGATTGCAGATTTTTATTTATTTATTTATTTTTTGTTAACACGTAAAGAATGTATTCTACAAGACCTTGTTGCAAGGATAGAGTTACCGGATACCATGATAACATCAAATCATGTTGTATTTAACTTATTTTATAGTGACTTATCACTCTTTACACAATTTTACAAACTGATTATGGTTTTTTTTTTTTTTTTAGGTAAGAGATTTGCCAAACACCATAATGAGTCAAGTTTACACTTCTTTAAAAACATTATCATAAAACTTGAAGACAAAAACGCTGCCAATAAGCATTAGTAGCATTCACAACCTTAAACTACATATAATTACCTTAATAAGCTTCATCACTAGATTTGGTGTGGAGAAACTCTTCCGTCGACCAAGTCCATATTTATCAGGACCCCGCAAATCAAAAGGAAAATTAAACTTGGCACAAGAAAATTGATAAAGTTGGGGAAGACACAATACACATAGGTAAATCGTAAAACATATTGGGTAATGAGTAACTTAAACAATTATACATGATTACAGTTGAATGATTTCGGTATTTATTTATTAATCATCATCTTTGCTTAATGCAAGCTCATGGCAGAGACAAATAGATCAACTACTTACAGGAATTGGAATCCGTCTATCATGAAATGCAAGATCAGATACTAGGAACACATCAAGTATGCGAGCTCCTTTTAACTGCAATTCTCAACATTAGAATATATATTATCTCTAAAAAATAAGGAACAAAAGAAGTCGAAACATATGTAGCGAACAATGTAACTTATTAGCCTATATGTTATGCCAAAAAAGAAGGTATAAGAGACAACAAGCACAAAAAGTTACTTTAAAGCCACCAGCAGTGCCAACATTTATCAAAAGATCAGGCTTCAATGCTTGAATGAAGCATATGTCATAAGAGATGCAGGAACAGTACCTACATTATTGATCCCTAAAAGAAAAATAGCCTAAAATAAATCAATTTGATATAACTAAAGCATATGTCTATTGGAAGGTATAATATCCTTACTTTCATCAAGTCAAATAACCAGATATATAATTTACAAGGATGATCCTAGACTAACAATAATGGGCTAGGCATACACAAATACACGAGGGCCTAATACAAAACAATCATCAAATAGTGTACAAATATAGTGACTAATAAGCCCCCGCAGTTGGAGCGGGAGGAGGCCGGACACCGATTGCCTCGAGAAGTGCTACAACGGATGTGAATACAACTATGGTCCTGATGAAAATAAAATGGGTCATTCTGGGCTGTTGAAGACCAGCTAGTATTTTGATCATAGCTTTCTGTTCAGGACTCGGATTGATGTGATTTTGAATGTTTTGGAAACTAGACAAAATTTTCTACAACATAGGGTCAGTCACATTTCGTGGTCTTTGGAAGAAGTTGGTCAAACAAGAGCATCTTTTGGGCTGCCTGCTTGCTGTCATTTACTTCTAGTACCTGATCATTTTCTTTTTTCAATAAAGTTGGGTGTTTCAATAATAATTGTAGAATGGGTAGATGAATAAGTAATCCTAATCAATGCTTTTGTGCCTATATGAAGGGCCAAGAATTTCATTGTATGGCAGATCTTAAACAAAACATATATAATAAACAATGAGTGTTTGCCATTTGTGAGTTGCATTTTATTCCTCCAAGTGTGTGTGTTAAGTGTTGTGTTTGCTAACTCCTTGTGCTCATCTATGTCGATCTGTGTCATTAGGTATCACAGCCCAGGTTGAGAATGGTTGGTCGACGTCGTACCCATAATGTCAACCAGTTGCATGAAGAACCTGACCGGCGAGACATTGAGGTGAATGAGTTGAGACAGCTTGTACAACAACTCCAGTTGCGTCTCGAGCGCGTGGAGGATCCTAGACAAAACCATAATGAACCAGAAAATGAAGATTCTGAAGATGAAGAATTCAACCCCTTCCATGTTAACCGCAATTCAGAATCTAGTGATGAAGAGGCTCAATATCATCACGATGATCGAAGGAACAATCGTCCCCAACGTGGTGCTAACATGAGGGTAGATATTCCGGTGTTTGAAGGTAGAATCCAACCCGACTAGTTCATTGATTGGGTTCACACGGTTGAGCGAGTTTTGACTATCAAGAAGTCTGTGAAGATTTGAAGGTCAAAATTGTTGCCATTAAACTTAAGAAACATGCTTTTGTTTGGTGGGAACAATTAAATTTAAGAAGAGCTCACGAGAACAAACCGAGAATTAGAACATGGGAGAAAATGAAACGTGAGTTACGAAAAAAGTTTTTACCTGATGGGTATTTACAGGAAGCATTTCTTCAGTTACACGATTTTGCACAACGTGATCTATCCGTGGCAGATTAATTACACCAAGGAGTTTGATCATTTAATGTTAAAGTGCGGTATTGCGGAGCCTGAGGAGCAAACCATTGCACGATATCTTCATGGGTTACGAAAATAGATTTATGATGTGGTAATTCTACAGTCCTTTATCTCTTATAATGATGTTTATAAACTTGCCACAAAAGTCGAGAAACCACTCAAGGAGAAAGAGGGTCGAAAATCATCAACTTATGGTATTAATCGTGGCCCAACTAATAAGGCTAGTAGTTCACAAAGTACAAAACCAGTTGCAACAAAAGCCTCACACGCACCACAAACCCATGATACAGGGGCTGGTCCTTCTCCTACAAGGCAAAAATCGGTCCAATGCTTCAAGTGCAAGGGTTGCGGACATATTTCAACTGAATGTCCTAACCAACGAGTTTTTACCGTTGTTGAAGAACCTATAGAAGAAGAATCTCAATATCTTGATTCTCATCTGATATTTGAAGAAGCATTAGAACAGGAAGATGTCATCTATGGGGATACAGGAGAACTATTGGTGATTCGAAGGGCATTAGTTGTTGATTCGAAGGAAGATGATGTATGGATTCGCCACAACATTTTTCATACACGATGCACATCTAATGGGAAGGTTTGTGATGTTATTATCGATGGTGGGAGCTGTGAAAATGTGGTTTCTAAAACAATGGTTAAAAACTTATCTCTTAAAACTGAAAAACACCCACGTCCATACAAGCTCTCATGGCTACAAAAGGGAAAATCTGTTCAATTAGACAAACGATGTTTCGTAAGATTTTCTATCGGAGACAAGTATCGGGATGAAGTATGGTGTGATGTAGTTCCTATGGATGCATGTCACTTATTGTTAGGGAGACCCTGGCAGTTTGATAGACGGACCATCCACGACGGGTTGAAAAACACCTGCTCTTTCTTCAAGGATGGAGGTAAGATTATTTTGGGTCCTTCAAAATTTAATGTTACACCACGAAACAATGAACTAGAAGGTAGTTATTTTCTGTCCAAAACTGAATTTAGTGAAGCTTTTGAAAAGTCAAAAGTAGCTTATGCTTTGGTGATAAAAGATTTACGAGATAACGAACAACGACCACCTGAATTATTGATCCCATTACTTGACAAGTTTCAAAGTATTTTTTCATATGAAATTCCAGCAGGTCTCCCTCCCATGAGGACCATTTAACATTGCTTAGATTTGGTTCTAGGAGCGACTTTGCCAAACAAACCGGCGTATCGAATGAACCCAACTGAAAATGTTGAACTTCAAATACAAGTGGACAAGCTTTTAAATAAAGGAATGGTGTGTGAAAGCATGAGTCCTTGTGCTGTCCCGGTTCTCCTCGTTCCAAAGAAAGATGGATCGTTTCATATGTGTGTGGATAGTAGAGCGGTCAACAAAATCACTATAAAATATCAATTCCTTATTCCACGTTTGGATGATATGTTGGACCAACTTCATGGTGCTAGCTGATGACGTACCCTCCGATCAGGTCGAAGGACCCCCCCTTCGGCCTCATTCGAAATTACATTACGAAGACCCAAGTCTTTCTTTATAAGTCATTGGTGGCGTAAAACCATTCATCATTGACATGGTTACCAGTTGGGAATTCGCCAGCCGAAGGCCTATGCCCTTCGGTGTCTTCTCTTGAAGATGCCACGACAAACAAGAACCTTGACTTGGTCTTCCCCCACGTTCCCACTATGTCCTTAGCTTCCCCGCCAAGTCCGAGATAGTGGGGATGAAGCCCTAGCGGTTACCATAAATCAGGGGACGCCCCCCATGATCTCCTAAACGTGTGCTAACACTCTCCAAGCTATTTTCATCACCTATAAATAGATTGGACGAGTCATTTCAATGGTATGTTCACTCAACACATTATTTCACATACATCATATTATCCATAACTCATATCACATACTTATTCACACGCCGGAGGTGGTTCGCAGGGCCCAACCCCTGCGCAATCACTTAACGAAGTGTCTACTATTTATTATTGCAGATTGACTACAAGTTTGGCGCAAGCATATCACCCCTCATACCCTTCGATCACCATCGAAGGCCTGGTCGTACGAATTATTGTACAATCAGTGGCGCCATCCGTGGGACCCGCTACTATTGGTCTCGTCATTCCAAACTTACACCCAGTCAATCGCTCTCACTAGTTTTACGGCATGACCCAAGGAAGAGAAGATACACCCCCTCCGGGTTTCTCGACCTTGACACCAATCCCAGTCAATGATCCTGGCAACCTTCCCAATATAACCGCATCCACTTTTACCACACGATCTCACCCTGAAATAACTCCCAACAATCATGCTTCAACCTCAGCTAACCCTGAACCGGTGATCAGTCCGGCGTTTGTCGAAGCTAACATTGAAGCATTAGAATCTTTACTAAGAGCTCGAAGGAGGCAAGACCGGAATGTGGAAATGCGTAGGGAGTTAGAATACTCAAGCGATGAGTATGACGAAGAGTTAGAAATGGAGGCTAGGCCCTTGGCTTCGGGGGCTACTCGCTCGGTGTTAAGGGTAGGGTCTCCAAACAGTCGAAGGCCTAGCGGAAGGTCGGTTGGTTTCGAAGACGCTCCGGAGCGGGCTCCGACAAGAAGGGAAGGAACGATGGAAGGCTCCAATGGAAGGAGTCACCGAAGGGAGGCTACGGAGGTAAATTTGCCACCACTCTTGGCGGCTCATCTGGGAAGAACGGAAACGGGGGTTCCACTGCAGCCTTCTCACGCATCTGGCGTAGGAGGCGATCCATCTCAATTAAACAGGGGAGGAAGTCTTCCTCCTCATGGTATGTACCCACCTTTTCAGGCTCAATCTTACCCTCAAGGGGTTTATCCCCCACCTAACGGGCAGGCTAACAACCCCAACTTTACTCAACCATACGGAAGCATGCCCTATGGACAACCTATGGTATACCCTTCGTATCCTGTAGGAAGTCACCCACCTTATATACCTACTGCTTATCCCCAATATGTTAATCAAAACACTGTTGGAATACCTCCTAATCATAACCCATACAATGCTGCCCCTACATACATGCCACCTTATAACTGCCTCTATTCGGAACCCATGGGCTCCACAACACCCTTCGTAAGATGGATAGAAGACTACCCTTTGCCTGATGGGTTGAAAATGCCGGCACATATTGGTACTTATGATGGAAAAGGGGATCCGGATAACTTTTTACACTTGTTCGAAGGGGCTATTAGAATGCAGAAGTGGGTAATGCCTGTTGCCTGTCACATGTTTACATACACCCTACGAGACTCTGCTCGTATATGGTGGAACGGGCAAAAACCAGGTAGCATTGTGAATTTGGATGATCTCAAAGCCAAGTTCAGGTCACATTTCAGCCAGCAGAAAAAATTCACAAGAACGCACCTAACAGTGCACAACATCAAGCAGAAGGAGAACGAAAGCACAAGGGCCTTCATTACTAGATACACTGATGACACCTTGCAGATAATGGGTTTGCACGAAGACCAGCGTATCTCAGGTTTCGTACATGGCCTACGGAACAGAAGCTTGGTTGAATTCCTTTCCACTGATCTCCCTGCAACCTATAAGGGATTAGTGGAAAAGGCTTACACATGGATCGAAGCAAAAGAAGTGTCCACCAACGGGGCTCCGGCCGAAAACAGGGAAAATCACAACAAGGCTCCGAAGCATCCTTCGTGGGAAGGGTCAAGGAACAAACATAAGAGCAGGGACAGATTTACCCCATACCACAAAAACATCAACCACGGCCTCCTGGCTAATCTATCCAAATCCCCAAGAGAAATACACGCTACCGAAAAGGCTGCGAAGACCTTTGATCCTCCTCCTCGCTTGGCAAACAAAGGGAGGCCCAGGGACACTTCCAAGTTTTGCTATTTCCATGATGATTACGGTCACGACACCAATCACTGCCGAGAGCTCAAAAGGCAGATAGAAGAGGCAGTAAAGTCTGGCCAATTGGGACATTTGGTGAAGGGTATAAAGAGAGGCAAAGAAAAAGCCTCCGACACACAGTTGGGAAAAGATACCACACCTGTCGAAGCTCCCATCCTCATGGTTTATAAAGAAGACTCTAGTTCAAAGAGAAAGGAAGCAGAGGAAGCCTTGTGCGGAGTAGGAGATGTCACTTTCCCTTCAATCACAGGAAAAATTCTTTCAAATGACCCCGTGGTCATCAAAGTCTTGATCTCCAACAGAGAAGTAAACAGAGCCTACCTTGACTGCGGTAGCTCCTGCGAAGTTATCTACGAACGGTGTTTCCTAAAGCTCAAACCCTCAATAAGGTCGAAGAGAGTAGATTCGAAGGTACCTTTAGTAGGATTCTCAGGGGAACACTCATGGCCCTTGGGAGAAGTCCCTCTAGAGGTTACGATTGGAGAAGGGAGGCTAAAAAGAACAGAAACTCTGGTTTTCACGATCGTAAGGTCGGAATCCCCCTACAACCTATTGATAGGGAGAACAGCAATGCAGAAGATGGGCATTGTTGTCTCAACCATACATGCCGCAATCAAATTCCAAACACCTTTCGGCATTGGAACGGTTTTCTCCAGCTATAAGATGAAGGGGCCTACGACGGAAAACAAGAGGGTCAAACAGGTTTCGGAGGAACTTTCGAAAGATGTTCTCAGTTGCACTAACGCTGAAGAGCGCATCGTGGTAAATGATCTCTACCCTGATCAGACAGTAGTAATCGGAAAGCAACTTCCAACCTCCTTTAAAGCAGAGTTGGAAAAGATACTTCGCGATAACGCAGACGTCTTCGCATGGACCTATTCTGACATGACGGGGGTCCCCAGAACTCTCACCATAGATGGACAGCCCTTCGGCACCGAACACAAGCTCAACGAGTTCAAACATATTGAACCCATTAAACAAAAGCGTAGAATTCTAGCTCCTGAAAGAAATGCCGCTGCATGTAAAGAAGTGGACGAACTCGTGGCAGCAGGCATACTCAGAGAGGTGAAGTATCAAACTTGGGTGGCCAATCCGGTGATGGTCAAAAAGTACGACGGAGGATGGAGAATGTGCGTAGATTTTACTGACATTAACAAAGCCTGTCCGAAGGACTGTTACCCTCTTCCAGAAATTGATTGGAAGGTGGAATCCCTGTCAGGGTTCCGACTAAAGTGTTTCCTAGACGCTTATAAAGGGTACCATCAGATACAAATGGCTGAAGAAGACGAGGAGAAGACAGCCTTTTTTACAGGGAAAGGCTTTTATTGCTACAAAAAGATGCCTTTTGGTTTGAAAAATGCAGGTGCCACCTACCAGCGATTGGTGGACAAAGCCTTCAACAAGCAAATACGCAGGAATCTAGAAGCCTACGTAGACGATATGGTCATCAAAAGTAGGTCAGAGGAAGATATGCTCTCCGATATCAAGGAAACCTTCGATCAGCTTCGCGCCATTAACATGAAGTTAAATCCCAAGAAGTGTTCCTTTGGTGTGGAAGAAGGACAATTCTTGGGACATTTGATCACCAAGCAGGGTATTAAAGCCAATCCTTCGAAAGTCAAGGCCATCACGGATTTGCAGCCTCCTAAGTCCTTCAAGGAGGTGCAAAGTCTCAACGGAAAGCTAGCAGCCCTCAGCAGGTTCTTGTCGAAGGGTGCAGACAGATCTTTGCCGTTTTTCAAAACACTCAAAGGGTGCACGGACAAGAAGACGTTCCAATGGAGCATAGATGCAGAAGCAGCCTTTCAAAAGCTCAAGGAATTCATGGCTATTCTACCAACACTTACAGCCCCAATCAAAGGCGAAGTGTTGTTCATGTATATTGCAGCCTCTTTCGAAAGCATCAGTGCCGTGTTATTGGCAGAAAGGGAGAAGAAGCAAATCCCCATATACTTTGTTAGTAGAGTACTACAAGGAGCTGAGCTAAATTACCCAGCATTGGAGAAGCTAATTTTGGCTTTAGTTCATGCTGCGAGACGCCTTCGAAGGTACTTTCAAGCTCACCCCATAACCGTACTTACCGAAAAGCCAATTAAGCAGATACTTTCAAAGCCGGAGAAATCTGGAAGGATAGCTAAATGGGCCATCGAGCTAGGAGAACATGATATTGAATACAAAGGCAGGAGCTCGGTCAAAGGACAAATATTGGCAGACTTCTTAGCAAAAACACCCTCCGAAACGAAACTTGACAAAAAGGTTGTTGAAAAGGAACCTGCTACGACAATCGAAGGGTGGAAACTTTATACTGACGGAGCCTCCAGCTCCGATGGTTCTGGTGCAGGTCTCATGCTCGTTGATCCCAAAGGGAAGGAATACACCTATGCACTTCGTTTCGAATTCGATGCTACGAACAACGAAGCGGAATATGAAGCCTTGTTAGCAGGTCTCCGATTGGCCGCAGATATGGAAGTAGAAAACTTGGCTATTTTCGTTGACTCACAACTGGTGGCCAACCAGATAAAAGGCTCCTACGAGGCGAGACAACCTATGATCAAACAATATCTGGATAAGGCCAAAGAAATGCTCGAAGGGTTCACATCTTACAACATAGAGCATGTTCGAAGAAACCAAAACAAGAAGGCGGATGCACTTAGCAAACTGGCATCAATGGCATTTGCCCATTTAACAAAGGAAGTTTTGGTCGAAGTATTGACAGATCGGTCCATCGTCCGAAAGGAGGTATCTGACGTTATACAGGAGGAAGACTCGAATTGGATGACTCCAATTAGAGAATATCTGATAAGTGGCATACTGCCGGAGGATGCAAAGTTGGCTCGAAAGGTGCGCATAAAAGCACCACAGTACAGGATCATGGGAAATTACTTATACAGAAGATCTTTCCTATCCCCTTGGCTCCGCTGTGTAGGGCCAAGGCAAGCTGCCAACATCATCCAAGAAGTGCATGAAGGATCCTGCGGACTTCACGCAAGGCCTCGCTCCGTTGTCTCAAAAGTAATGAGGGTTGGATATTATTGGCCTTCGATGCACAGAGACGCCGTCGACATCATTTAGAAGTGCGAAGCTTGTCAAATTCACTCAAGAGTCCCAAGGCTACCAAAGCAAGATATGACTTCCGTAACATCAGCATGGCCTTTCAGTCAATGGGGGATAGATATCGTAGGCCCTCTACCAGTTGCTCCTGGAGGAGTAAAGTTCTTGGTCGTAGCCATTGATTACTTCACTAAATGGGTTGAAGCGAAGCCTTTAGCATCCATCACAGGAAGACACATGGAAAAATTCGTATGGGAACACATTATCTGTAGGTTCGGAGTACCTCACATCCTCATTTCAGATAATGGAAAGCAGTTTGCCGAAGGGGTATTCCCAGTATTTTGCAGAGGCCTGAATGTCAGACAATCATTCACCTCCGTTTACCATCCTCAGGGTAATGGTCAAGTAGAGGTTACCAACAGAGACATCATACAAGGAATAGAACGAAGGCTGGGATACTGTCATCACGGTTGGGTAGATGAACTACCTCAAATGCTCTGGGCACATAGAACGCATACAAAGTCAAGTCATGGAGAAACGCCTTTCAGCTTGACATATGGCACGGAAGCTGTCATCCCTTCAGAAGTAAGTGTTGAAACAGAAAGGGTCATGAACTTCGAAGTCATAGACAACGAAGAAAGACTCCGTAGTAACTTGGACCTACTTGAAGAACGGAGAGAAATAGCCTCCATTAGAGAGGCTATCCACAAGCAAAAGATTGAGAGGTACTATAATAAGCGAGTTAGGCCTTCGACCTTCAAACCAGGGGAATATGTCCTCCGACTCAATAGCGCAAGCAAAGCTGAGTACCAGGGTAAACTGGGACCTACATGGGAAGGACCCTACGTTATTAAGGAAGCATATGGCAACGGAGCCTACAAGCTGGAAACCTTGGCAGGAGACGTTATTGATAGAACCTGGAATGGCACTACTCTTCGTAAGTTCTACGTATGAAACTTACAATGTCTAAGGACACATTTTACTTGCTTTCAATCAATGTATTTGCATTCTTCTCACTTAGGGAAAGAAGCATTAATGGTAGGCGTCTAGTATTCATTTCTTAAAATGATGTAATCCTCCCTACCCACTTAATGATAATAACACATTTCCCTTAAATCTCTTGTTTCGTTCAATACAACAAAGATTTGCCCACCAAGTCGCTTTATAAGTTTGAATGTCGAAGGGATGTACAAAGACTAAATAACATGTCTTGCTCATATGCATAACATCCATCTCAACTTCACATTAACTTTCCTATATGGCCTTAAGGTATTTTAAACCTTTCGCTGCCCAAAGGATCAAGACGGAGTGGGTCGCGACCCTCTGTTAGCAGTCAAATTATACGATTGCTAATATTCTTGGTGAAGTAACTACACACAATGAGGCTATGCATCTACTATACGCCTTAGGTTGTAAAAAATATTTTTACGCAAGTAAAAGTAATAAGAGAAGAATCACACATAGCAAAATTCGAGCCATAGTGGCTTCGTTGTAGATTTATGACTAGTTTTACTAGTCTAAAATAGGCCATAGCCATAAAACATCCAACATTATAAACTATTGTCTTTGGCCGTAGCCTACTACCAACATGCAATAAGTAAATTGTTTCATCAGGCACGAAGCCTAGAACGGAGCACAGACAATTGTTTTAAACAGGGTACATACCACCCTGGGGATCAAATTACAACCACATGGTTGCCTTCTTTAAACCTTGGAATGAGTGGGGTCAGCTGAACCTGGAGATGGAACATGGGGTGACGGAGTCCTCTTGGAGGAAGAAGGAGGCTGGACTTTCCTTGGCTTCTTGGCTAGCAGATCCTCAATCGAGGCTGATGGGTCCTTCGTCACATCTGCAAGGAAAGGGAACTCTAAAGCAGTTAAATGATTACCTGCATCATCATATTCTTTTTCATGAGTTGCCCTGTAATACGGAATTTTCTCCAGCACTACTGGTTCCCCAATCTTCGCCACCTCCTCCAACGTGGTACACTTGCCATGAAAAATGGCAGCATTCACCACATTCCCAATCGCAATCCCCACATCATCGCTATGATAAAGTTCCATAGCAATGTAGGGGATCACTTTGGTTACCAGGTCCACTCTATCCTTATTCAGCATCTTCAGACGGAGGTTTAAGCCATCTACCTTTTCTCAGAGCTTGATCTCTTGGGCCAGCAACTTTGACCTCTCCTGTTCGAGACCTCCACATTTGGATGAAAGAACAGATATCTGCTCTTTATAACCAACACTCATAGAGCTTTCGACAGTTAACCTGTTGCACTCAGCCTCACTCGTTGCCAATTGACCTTTGAGCTTTTCATTCTCAGCTCTGAGATCTTGAACTAAGGGATTCTTATCAAAATCCTCCAATGCCTCCTCACACTTCTTCTCCAAGTCAGCATACTTTTGGTCTCTAACCTTCTCCCCCTTCAGCATAGCATCCATTTCTTCTCGAGCTTTGGTGACAGTGCGGAGCAATTCCCTTGTCCTAGCATTGAGTTGATTGTCAAGCATGCCCTGGCGTACATAGCTTTTATCATGCAGATCACAAAGCCTCTCTATCGACATACTATTCATCACCTCTTTCCACTTGGAGGGGATCACATGGCTCATAAGTTGGTGACAAGCTTGGGGAGAAGGAAGCTCCTTCGTATCAGGAAGTCCTATTACAAAAGTAAATTTCATTAATATATGATCTTGGGTATTTAATTTTATTTCACAGGTAAGAAGTTTACCATGGAAGTCATCACCGCTGGGCCCCTCGATGGCTGGAAATACCACAGCCTTACCCTGGGCACTCTTTTGCCGGGTGGTTCGAGAGGGAGGAGTAGGCAGAAGAAGCTTTCTCTTTGAATCAGATTTCGTAGCCTTGGCACAAGCACCTTTCCTGTTTTGAACCCTCTCACCTATGCCGGAGGGTCCTGCGATGGCCAACGGTTGATCGGAGACTGGTTCGTCTGAGTCAGCAATATTCTCCACTAGCTGATCTTCTACATCTATGGGTTCCTTTGGTGGAGGAGCAGAAGATACAGGTTCGGCAGGATGGGCTTCCACCTCGTCTTTGTTTATAGACACCGAAGGGGAGCCCACGCCATAGCTTGTTTCTTGGGGATTCTTTGGAAGGAAACTAACCTCTTTGGCACCTCCAGCCACGACAAAGTTCCTGAATGACATCTCTGCAAAAAGAAGCAGATAAGATAAATATCAGCAAGATAAGTTTTTGTTTCTTATGATAATTTAAAAAATACATACTTTCTCCATCACAAATTATCTCAGGTACCAACGGAGACCCTTCCCATCTCTCAGCAATGCCAGCCATGAATAGGATTGGCTTAGGGAAGGTCTGGCAGTCAGCTGGATAACGAGCCAAACGCCGATACAGTGGGTTTCTTCTCACAGTATAAGGCAATGGATCAGTGAACCTTTTCTCATCATATTGAAAGTCTGGGTTTAACAATGCAGAGTATCCAGCAGGGATAATGGTAGTCTGAATATAAAAGAACTTTCCTTTCCAGTTCCTTATGTTTGTAAAAGGCCTATCTATTAATATGGGCACATCCCTTTCACCCCTTTTGGCCAAAGTTAACCAATCTCCTCCCGGATATAGATTTAAAAAACCCCTAAGCACAGTCAAGGATGGTTCAAACCCATAGGCTTTACACATCACAATGTATGTTGTCAGCTTGGCTAGGCCAAAAGGGTTGAACCTAGAAATGGGTACCTCATAATATCGGAGGAATTCTAAAATTAAAGGATGCAGTGGTATCCTAAGATTGGAAGTGGTGAAAGCATGGATATACAAGCCTACATAATTTTCAGGGGCATCGAATATTCCTTGATCTTTACTTGGTAGCATTGCTTTGTGTTCTTTTGGAATGGGATAATCAGTGAGGAACGCTTTAAGCTCCTCCCTGGTTAATGTGCAACCTTGTTGTTTTATAACAAATTTTTTGTTGGTTGACATGACACCTTCTACAAAACACAAAAAATATTGGAAATACAGGAGAAGAAGGAGCGCTTTACCTTGTTTGGTCGAAGGCTTGATCGAAAGGAATTTTGGTAGGTGAAAAACTTTGGGTGAAAGTTACTTTGTTAGGGTTTTACTGATTTTTGCATTTTATATACCCTACAAGTATTGCATTTTAGCCCTACACGTGTCTGTACTATCCCTTTTATACCGGATTTCAAACCTCTTTTAAATTTTGAAAGGATGTTTACTAGTACCGAGGAAAACGGGGTAGTTATAATTAACTATGCATTTATTACGGTCAATATTAACTAGACTTTTCATCTTCGTTCGTTTTTGTGACGAAGGAGAGGTTTCGTTTTTATTTCTGAGTCGTAAGCAATATTTCTGGTTCGTACATATCACTTTCGACTGGGGGGCTTGATGACGTACCCTCCGATCAGGTCGAAGGACCCCCCTTCGGCCTCAGTCAAAATTACATTACGAAGACCCAAGTCTTTCTTTATAAGTCATTGGTGGCGTAAAACCATTCATCATTGACATGGTTACCAGTTGGGAATTCGCCAGCCGAAGGCCTATGCCCTTCGGTGTCTTCTCTTGAAGATGCCAAGACAAACAAGAACCTTGACTTGGTCTTCCCCCACGTTCCCACTATGTCCTTAGCTTCCCCGCCAAGTCCGAGATAGTGGGGATGAAGCCCTAGCGGTTACCATAAATCAGGGGACGCCCCCCATGATCTCCTAAACTTGTGCTAATACTCTCCAAGCTATTTTCATCACCTATAAATAGATTAGACGAGTCATTTCAATGGTATGTTCACTCAACACATTATTTCACATACATCATATTATCCATAACTCATATCACATACTTATTCACACGCCGGAGGTGGTTCGCAGGGCCCAACCCCTGCGCAATCACTTAACGAAGTGTCTACTATTTCTTATTGCAGATTGACTACAAGTTTGGCGCAAGCATATCACCCCTCATACCCTTCGATCACCATCGAAGGCCTGGTCGTACGAATTATTGTACAATCACTAGCGTTTTCTCAAAAATTGATCTTCGAAGTGGTTACCACCAAATTCTAATAAGGCCTGGTGACGAGTGGAAAACAACATTCAAAACACGAGATGGGTTATATGAATTGTTGGTGATGCCGTTCGGCCTCTCGAATGCTCCTAGCACGTTTATGAGACTAATGAACCTTGTTTTCAAGCCTTTTATTGGCAGGTTTGTTGTGGTCTATTTTGATGATATTCTCGTGTTTAGCAAGGGAAAAATAGAGCACTTGGAGCACCTTTCAAAAGTATTTGAAGTTTTGGCCCAAGAACAACTTTATGTCAACTTAAAAAAGTGTGAGTTCATGACCAACAGTTTGGTGTTTCTTGGGTATGTCATTTCAGAAGATGGGATTCATGTTGATTCAACAAAGATAGAGGCAATTGTTTCGTAGCCAACTCCAGCTTCACTTCATCAAGCTCGTAGCTTTCACGGGTTGGCTTCATTTTATCGTAGATTCATCCGAAATTTCAGCACTCTCGTGTCGCCAATTACCGAGTGTTTAAAAGGCGGCAATTTCAAGTAGACAAAAGAGGCTCAAGCGAGTTTTGAATGGATCAAGGTTAAAATGACCGAGGATCATGTTCTAGCTTCGCCTAACTTTGAGAATGTTTTTGAGCTAGATTGCGATGCATCAGGTCTCGGCATAGGTGCTGTTTTAAGCCAAGATAATCGTCCTATCGCTTTCTTAAGCGAGAAACTATCCGAATCGAGACAAAAGTATACAACTTATGAAAAGGAGTTTGATGCTATTGTGCGAGCTCTTGAACATTGGAGGCACTATCGCATCTCAAAAGAGTTCATTCTACATTCTGATCATGAGGCATTAACGTATATAAATGGTCAGCACAAGCTCAAACCGAGGCATGCTCGTTGGGTAGAATTTTTGCAAGCTTATACGTTTCACATAAAGCATAAAAGTGGTGTTACAAATAAAGTAGCAGATGCTTTAAGTAGATGACACTCTTTGTTATCCACAATGCAAGTTAATGTTTGTGGTTTTGAAAAAGTTAAAGAGCTATAAAAAGAAGACGATTTCTTAAGTAAGATAATAGATCAATGATCTAACAGCCCGTACAAAAATTTTATTCTTCAAGATGGGATTCTCTTTCGTAGAAACCAGTTGTGCATTCCAGATTGTTCACTCCGATTAGAAATCATAAAAGAAGCTCATGAAGGTGGACTTAGTGGTCATTTTGGTCGAGATAAAATGGCTGCACTACTTAAGGATCATTTTTTTTGGCCAAAAATGATGAAAGATGTGAACCAATACATCTTAAGATGTCGCACATGCCATCTGGCAAAATCAACTTCACATAATACTGACCTCTATACGCCACTGCCCGTCCCTATTTCTCCCTGGGAAGATGTGAGCATGGACTTTGTCATTGGGCTGCCACAAAGTCAACGAAAAAAAGATTCAGTCATGGTGGTAGTTGATCGATTTTCAAAAATGGCACATTTTATTCCTTGTTCTAAGACAATGGATACAACTAATGTTGTTGATTTGTATTTTAAGGAAGTAGTGAGATTGCATGGTGTTCCAAAGACAATTACTAGTGATCGGGATCCAAAGTTTTTCGGGCATTTTTGGCGAACCCTTTGGCGAAAATTGGGTACAAAGTTGCAGTTTAGTTTCGCGTATCACCCGCAAACAGACGGGCAAATAGAAGCAGTGAATCGAAGTCTTGGAAATTTATTAAGGTGCCTTGTGGGTGAAAATATACGAAAGTGGGATCTTGTGTTACCTCAAGCTGAATTTGCTTACAATCGCTCGTGTAGCCAAACTACCGGCAAGAGCCCGTTTGAAATTGTGTATGGATGCAATCCCTCAAGTCCACTAGATCTTGTACCACTGCCCATTACTTCGAATTATATTAGTGATGCTGATGTGCGAGCAAAGAAGATCAAAGAATTGCATGAAAAGTGAAAGGGAAAATTGAGAAGCAAAATCAAAAGTACGCGAAACAAGCAAACAAACACGGAAACCTGGCAAGTTTCAAAGTAGGTGATCTTGTGTGGATCCACATGAGTAAAGAACGTTTCCCACCTGGTCGGAATGCCAAACTTAAGCAAAGAGGAGATGGTTCGTTCAAAATAGTGCAATGCATGGGGGACAACGCTTATAGGGTGAAGTTGCATGGACATTATGGTGTTTTAGCTACTTTCAATGTTAAAGACTTGTCTCCATTTCATGGAGAGAATGATTTAAACTCGAGGACGAGTTTTTTTTCAACATGGGGAGAATGACACCGATTTCCTCGAGAAGTGTTACAATGGATGTGAATACAACTGTGGTCCTGATGAAAATAAAATGGGTCATTCTGGGCTGTTGAAGACCAGTTAGTATTTTGATCATAGCTTTCTGCTCGAGACTCGGATTGATGTGATTTTGAATGTTTTGGAAACTAGACAAAATTCTCTACAACATAGGGTCAGTCACATTTCATGGTCTTTGGAAGAAGTTGGTCAGACAAGAGCATCTTTTGGGCAGCATGCTTTCTATCATTTACTTCTATCACCTGATCATTTTCTTTCTTCAATAAAGTTGGGTGTTTCAATAATAATTGTAGAATGGGTAGATGAATAAGTAATCCTAATCAATGCTTTTGTGCCTATATGAAGGGCCAAGAATTTCATTGCATGGCAGATCTTAAACAAAACATATATAATAAACAATGAGTGTTTGCCATTTGTGAGTTGAATTTTATTCCTCCAAGTGTGTGTGTTAAGTGTTGTGTTTGCTAACTCCTTGTGCTCATCTTTGTCGATCTGTGTCAAGGCCGGAAGCTCAAACTAGAACGAAACTCTTCAAACAGATCTGAAGGCAGACCCTTGGTTAAGATATCGGCATACTAATAACGAGAAGGCACATGTAGAACTCGAACCTGACCAACAGTAACCATATCATGGAAGAAATGTATATCAATCTCAATGTGTTTTGTCCACTGATGTTGAACAGGGTTGGCAGACATATAAATGACACTAACATTGTCACAGTAGACAAGGGTGGCAGATGATAAAGGAGAATGTAAATCACAAAGCAGATTGCGAAGCCATGCAGTCTCAACCACAACGTTAGCCACACCCCGATACTCAGATTTTGTACTAGAATGGGAGAGGGTGTGCTGACGCTTAGATGACCAAGATAATAAATTATCACCCAGAAAAACACAGTAACCTGAAGTAGACCGTCGTGTAGAGGGGCAACCTGTCCAATCAGCATCTATATAACCCACAAGAGAAGTAGTTGATGATGAGTATAAGTGCAAACCAAAATCTAAAGTCCCCTAAACGTATCGCAAGATACATTTGAGAGCAACAAAATGAGGTTCCCATGGATCGTGCGTATAAAGGCAAATCTTTTAAACTGCATAAGACAGATCTAGACGTGTAAACGTGAGATACTGAAGCCCACCTGCAAGATTGCGGTAAAAAGTAGGATCCTGAACAGGAACACCTTCGAAACCCAGTTTAGACTCCGTATCAACTGGAGTCCGAGAAGGGTCATAATTAACCATGTGAGCACGCTCAAGAAGCCTCGCTTTTACTTTTATTTGTGCTTGTTCATTATCATCAAGGTGAGTTCATAGTCTCGCTTTTACTTTTATTTGCAAACCCCGCGAGGGAGATACATGCTCTAAACTAGAACACAAGGTTTTTCATAAATGTTCACTTCATGATTATTGGAATTGCCTAATTATTTAGCCATAAGTACCCTGTATCATGAACCATTAGTCACCGCGAGTGAACGCAGATATCGTGAATAGTACTATGAGGAAGAAAATAACCAGGGCGCACCATATTTGAATTTCATTAGGTAATTGGCTATTACCTCCTTTGGGGCAAACTTACGTACACCAGTAATTCGGTGTATGCAGTTGAGTCTTGGTTGCATGAGCTTAGCGCATAATAATCTGTGATTTTCTTTATGATGTTGTTAGTTTAGTATTATCATGTTCATATTCTTATGTTCAACTATTATTTAAACCTATGGATTTCACTCAACATTATTGTTGACCTTTTTAAGCATGTTATCTCAGGTAATCAATGAAGATTATGTCCGAGGCACGGAGTGGGCATACCAAGACCTTTCCTTGTGGTGTAAACATAAAGTTGTCATTTCTTTCAAACTCATGCTCTATATTTTGGGAAAACATTTGAACAATTTGGAATATTTTGTAACAATAATGAGTTTTCGATGAATGATAACTATTTTTATTAAAACGTCTCTTTCGAGTCGTTTTCTATGATTATTGACTATGATCTCTATTCGAGTAACACCCCGATTAGTCTTCCGATGTCATTATGATCATGGGGGGTGTTACACTCTTGACACCACAAGAATCCTTTTAACACCTTATCAATCTATTTAACAGTAGACTTTGGAATAAGAAAAACAGATGCCCAGTAGACTTGCATCGAAGATAAAGCATATGCTATTACTTGCAACCTCCCAACATATGCTAGGTATTTATTCCTCCAATCATTTAACTTTGTCTTAACTATATCCACTAGGTTTTTACAATCATTTATACCCAACCTTTTGGTAATTAATGGGACACAAAGATATTTCAAAGGCAGAACACCAACTTTAAATGGGAGAATATCAACTATCTTATGTTTTCCCACATTATTAACATTGCCAAAAAAATATGGTACTTTTTCCCATGTTAGGAAGCAAACTTGATGACTTACTTAATTCATTTAAAGCTTCCTTTATCACACTAATGGATCTGGTACTACCATGGCTGAGAACCAAAAGGTCATATGCAAAACAAATGTGAGTAAACTTTAACTCTTTACACCCCACATGCTACTTGAAGCCATGATTCCTTTGCACCTTTCTAGCTATCATCAGAGTAAAAACTTCCGTTACAAGGATAAAGGGATAAGGGGATATGAGGTCTCCTTGTCTTAGACCTCTGCCACCTTCATAAGAGCCACATCTCTCTCTATTTACACATATAGAATACTTTGGGGTTAACATAATTCATAATCCAACTTATCATAGTGGGATGAAATTCAAAGCGATTAAGGATATTTCCAAGGAACTCCTAACTGACTGTATCATAAGCTTTTGTTATGTCAATCTTTAAAGATCACCTTTTGACACCACCCACTCTACTATATCTCTTCGGCAATTCTTGAGTCAGCAAAATGTTATCTTGGATAATTCTTCCTTCAATGAAGTCACTTTGGTTAATGTAAACAAGTTTCTTGAGCCCTCGCTTTATTCTATTTGAGAGGATTTTGCTGATACATTTATATACCACGTTACAATACGCAATAGGTTTGTACTCAGAAACCTTAATTGGATGTTTAGTGGCATTTAGTTCTCTCAATAATTTCTTCTTATTGAAAAAATCCTTAGCTGCCATACATACTACATTCCCAGCAATTCCCCAAGCATTAATAAAGAATACATATGTAAACCCATCAGGCCAGGTGCCTTATTATCCCCAGTGTCAAACATAGCCTCTTTGATTTCCTTATCAGTAATATCATCCACCATTTCACCTTCTAGGCTACTTCATTTTATGGTAAACAAATTGTCTGCATCATCTATAGGCTCAACATCCATAAACATCATAACAACATCCGTTATCAATGGAAACATTAATAATTTGTGAAAAGATAAATATGTTATTATCCCGGTGCACGTTTCCTAAACCGCGTGTTATTGTCCATCAACATATTTTGTGACCGGGGTAGAAATAAAAAAAAAGAACTAGTCACACCAAAATGTAACAGACTTTTACCTTTTTTGTTTTTCCAATAGCAACTTAACCAAATTAACATGTTTTTTCTCAACTTTAGCCATGGCAGTCTGAGTTTGACAAATGGGTTGGGCCTCGTCCTCTTTTAGTTCATGCAAGTATCACAGTGGGACACCGCGCCGAATCCAGCCTGGCCACCAATTCAACACCGCCAGATGCCCGCCGTGACATTGAAAGAGCCCGCTAAAAGCAAATACGCCGAATACTTGGGGAGGTAAATGACATTTTTTCTTTTCTTTTTTCTTTTGGTGTTTTTTAAAAAAAAATATTTTTGTGCTTGAGTGTTGCGTTTTAATTGGGTATAGTGGGGCCCAAATGAGGGAAAGTGGCATGTTGTGAGTAAAGGGGTGTTCTGAAGGAGCTTTGCTAGACCTACAAAAATACTTTCACAAAACACATCCACAAAATGAGTTGACATTTTTTGATTGACTTAATCAAAAAGAAGAGAGAGAAACTATAGCCAAATACACCACTTAAACAATGACAACTCATTTTGCGAATGTTTTTGTGGAAGTTTTTTTTGTAGGTATAGCAAAGCTCGTTTTGAAGTGTGAGTGTTGAAAGTGAGGATGCTGATGTATCGATGAGTGGGGCCCAAATGGCAAGTTATGATACTTAATGCTTTAAGCCCAATAAAATGAGTATTTTCATATTTCAAGTATAATTGACTTCCATATACCCTGTCTGTAATTGTGTGATTAGTTTTTGAAATGGGCAGCGTAACAGATTAGCTACTTTTCTACCTTAACATCAACAGGCTTCTGGCGTCTAATTTAAGATATAATAAAAACATTTATGTGTAATCCGATTGTAATTTTGCCTTTGTGAACTCCAAACCAACACTTGTTTTTAACATTTATTGTTAGTTGTTACATGCTGACACTGAAGTGCAAACAGAGTTGCAAAATCATAGACTCTGCAAACAGATTCATGATAAAACATTGCAACAAAGAGCATAAACCTTCACCAAGGCAAGGCAACTCGTTTGCAATTATTGATATGAAACATACAAATAAAGTCTTATGCAAGAATATAAAATAGAAACTCCATATGGGCAAAAATTTCGAACTTGTACACTTACACTGGCCGAATCTCGAGGCCACCTACAATAAGGCCGGACATAGTTCCTTCATAAGCAATCAATTTCAAATGCATAGGAATATAATCTTTTCGAAGCTCAGAACTTGAGTTGAATTTCCACACAATAACCTCCATCCATCCATCTTCCGTCTTTTCTGGAACCCGATAATTGTCATGTACATTCCATGGGCTTGGGGTTCTAAAATAAAGGATTCCAATCTCTTTGTTTTTCCAGTGGAGTACATCTCTTACTTTCACTGGGCAATGCAACCCGTGACATTTTTTTGAAAGTTTGAACACAAGGTAACAGGTGTAATTTGTATCGGGTAACAGCATCTGACTCTGAATCTTGCATTTGATGCTAAATACTTGACGTTGTAGAAGCTCAATCACCTCTTGGAATCTGCATGTACAATATATTATGGAGTAGGTGATTACATTTCTTTAGCATCTATATTCTCTTTTTATAACTTAGGAAAGACTTTGAAAGGTGACACCGGTATTCTCTAACTATCGAGGCATACATAACCATGGCATGTGGTGCATTGGTATTTTATTATATACAAGACACTATATTATAAAATTAGGCTTCAAGATTTAGTTTTAACTATTAAAGTTGCTTAAATTATGGGCATAAACCTCGTAACTAGTTAAACAGTTAGATTGAAGTTTGTAAGAACAAACCTGGGCTTTTCTGAGGAGTCGTACAAAACTTCCTTCGCTGAAAGCATAAGATGTTTCTTTTCATTCACTTCATTTAGTGACAACACCTGTCATCAAATGGTCGAGAGTTTTGGTTACTAGAACCACAAGAAAATATAGAATACTTTAGAAGTCAGAAAAATCAAACTTGTTAAAAAAAAGAGAAGGACCTTTTCACCCTCGTCATCATTTGCAAATCTCTTGGAAATTTCTTTACTATGAGTTTCCAGTTGTTGCACTTCAACCATGTGTGTGGTTGATTCTAAAATTTGTTGGACTTCTTTTACTTTTGCACTTTCTTCATTGTTCACCTGTTTAAAGTTGGTAAATCCTTGTTACCAACTCATTATAATTAACTTTTAAATGTTACTGTAGTACCATATCATTTGTGTAATATTAAAAGCAAAAGAATCTAGAAAGGGAATTACCAAACATGCATCGTGAATGGGTCGAAACTCAACGCCTTCAACATAGATGCCTTCTCTAGGGCAATAGTCTTGCAAAAAGCTCAGAAGTAGAACCTTGAATTTGGTATCTTTCTTGTGATTTAAAAATCGAAACAATTCAATCGTCATCCAATCTTCGTCTCTCGGCCTAGAAAAATATGTGTGGCAGGTTTCATTCCCCATTCTGTATGTTAGGTTAACATACAAAGATTTATTCGAAGATTTTCTTGGACCACAAAATTTGAAAACCAGATGAACGCCATAGTTGACACCCACAGTTAAGAATTGAGTTCTTATTTTAATGTTGATCTTCAAGTTCGAAATAGTATAAATCTTTGCTACTTCATTGAACCTGCACTTATTGAAGGATGTCAGCATGTATATTAGTCTCAGCGTGAACCTGCACATCATTGTTACTTGGTGCAACCTAGCAACATTTTTCCATACTCAAAACAGTTGTAATCATAAAATTCAATTTTATGGTTAGACTTCAAAATTTTAGCAATGCTCATTATATAAAAAAAAAAAAACAACATATTTATTTTAATATTTTTATTAAATTCCATAAATCTGTATGATTAGTTATATATATTGTTGAAATTATATGCTTTATCCAAGCTTATGTCTTTGGTTTATGTTGAGGGGCCAATAATGTCATTATTCTTTATAGTTTCCATGTTTAGCTGTGTATGACAGGTTTCTTTATCTTCAAGGGCCAAAGTGGAAATATGGCTTATATAAGCTTTGTTGGTCTATTTTCTCTCTATGAACAATCGAATATAAAAAGTATACTAAGTTTAATTTTATAGACAATCATTAGTTTTTACAGACTTGGTTTACACGGGTATTTATAACCCACTAACCGACACTTATGAACCATCACAACGGTTCATTAACAGACATAACTATCATAACCGAATTTAACTGTTTTTTGGTTATAAACTTTACTTTTGACACACTAGACCCTTTAACTTATATACATTCATAAATACTACACTAATCTTGACTTACATGGATTAATAAGTTAGTATCCAATACTCCTCCCTAATTTATTAATCCATGCCTTCGATATCTTCAAGCTCCTTTATCTTTATCTTTGAACTTTGGCTTGCTTCCACTTCCTTTGTCTTGCTCTTCAAATTGATCATCTTTGTCACCAACTTTCTTCATTTGTATTGTTTCGTACTCTTGAATCTCCAACACACTATTTCTAGTATCACGGTCTTCTGATTCAACTTTCTTGTTTCTTGACTTGATGTCTTTCTCAATCTGGCTTTCCTTCTGAAATCTTGATGACGTTTCTCGATGTTTCTTGCATTCGCCCTTGTCAACTCTCTCTTCTTCTAGGGGTTTCTTATCTGAAATAACTCCTTGGTTTTCTTTCTCAAATTGTTCTCTTACTGTCCTTAACTCTTTCATCTCTTTGCTTGTGCAATCTCTCATCTTCTTGAGGTTCTCTAACTCTATCTGCATTTGTTTCTCAAATGCCATTTCTCTATTTCTTAGTTTCTTCTCAAACTCTTGTTTTTCCATCTCTAACTCTTGAAGCATTTCAAACTTCCAAAACTCTAATTTACTCTTCAAATCAATTTCTATCTCAGACCGCATATCTTCTAACTTTTCTTTTGGAATTTCATCCTTCTCAATGATAATTCCTTTCCCTCTCGGTTCTTCCTTTAAAGATGTTATCTCCTTTTCGTCTTTACTAGTAACCATCAATAGTGCTGGTTCGTCATCTTCAAACACAAGGTTTGCTTTTTCTTCTCTACAATTTGGTTTTGGACAATTTGCAGCATAGTGTCCAAACTCATGACAATTATAACACTCTATATCTCTAAATTCTCTCCTATGGTAGTTTTGATCTCCATGGTTTCTCTTGTTTCTATCATAATTATCTTCATTTTTACTATCTCTTGTGAATCTTCCTTAGCCGCTTCCTCGTGTCTGATTACCACCTCCTCGTCTATCATTTCCATAGTTGCGTTCATAATTTCTGTTATTCCCTTGACGTGTGAATAACAATTTCTCACTATTATCTTCCTCACTTCCTTTTCTAAACTTAAGCATTTCTTCATAAGTCTTAAGTTTCCCAATAATCTCCTCTAATTTTGCTTTCTTAAAATCAACAACCATTTCAATGGTTTCTACTACTGGTACAAACTTATCTGGCACTGCATTCAGTAATTTCTGTACTTTTGTTTGTTCATCAAACGTCAATCCACATGTAGCAGCCTTTGTAATAATACCCATCAACCTCCCAGCAAATGAATCTATTGATTCATCTTCTTTCATCACAAGTCTCTCAAATTCTGATTTAAGTTGTTGCGAGTGTGCCTGTTGTACATCTTCTGTCCCAATAAATCTGGACTTTAGAGAGTCCCAAATTTCTTTTGCTATTTCACATCCCGCAACTTGCATTTGCAAATCTTCTTGTAATCCTTGAAATAGGTATGCTGACGCTGAACTATCCTTTTTTACATCAATCTCTTTTGATGTACATGTTCCTTCTACTAAATCCCATACTCCATTTGCCATTAATATCTTCTTCATTCTTAATGCCCATAATGTATAATTTGTATTGCTTAAAACTGGGCATTGATATGATGGTAACGATGTGGTGAAAACAACTCTGTTTTCGTTTTTATCTCCCGTCATATCTTTCGATTTGATTTTCTTCTAAAACTAATATAATTCTAATAATAGTCGAACTTAAATCCTTCTTTCTAACCCACAATAGTAATATGCAACTTCTAAAACCAATATAATCTTAATAACAGTCGAATCTTAAATTTTCTTATCTAACCACAATAATTCTCAAACAATTCTAATGTTTTCCTAATGCGAATTGTAACGAAAATTTTACTTTTAATCTATTCTACTAAATAGAGAAAAACAAGTATTAAGAAGTGTAAAACCTGTAATTTCTCTTGGGCCTTTTTAATTCTTGGGGGCTTTTGAAAGTGGCGTACGCTTTTCTGTTCCCATATAAAAAAAAGACCCGCTTCCTTTCCCCCCCCCCCCCCAATTTAACGCTTCTTCTTCCTTCTACCGAAATTAGGGCAAGCTGCAACGTCCCTTTTCTGTTTCTTCTGGTTCTCTTCTAATCAACCGGTGGTATGCTTCTTCCTTTACGTTTACTTCTCTTCTCCTTTTCTGTTCTCTGATTCGATATTTCTTTTAATCGAATCGTGTCTATTTCTTTATTGATTCCTATTAATCAAAAAACTCTTCTCTGTCTCTCTTGTTGATTGACCGGTATGCGCACAGTCTATTACTTCTCTTGATTGATTCCTTGAATCAATCTGTTTCGTTGTCTCTGGTTCGAATCCTTTGGCTCTGATGCCAACTGTTGGTCAATTTTCTCTCTATGAACAATCGAATATAAAAAGTATACTAAGTTTAATTTTATATACAATCATTAGTTTTCTAACCGACACTTATGAACCATCACAACGGTTCATTAACAGACATAACTATCATAACCGAATTTAACTGTTTTTCGGTTATAAAATTTAATTTTGACACACTAGACCCTTTAACTTATATACATACATAAATACTACACTAATCTTGACTTACATGGATTAATAAGTTAGTATCCAATAAGCTTCTCATCTACAAATGCTCGA
Source organism: Chrysanthemum seticuspe (assembly GCA_019973895.1). NCBI lineage: Eukaryota > Viridiplantae > Streptophyta > Magnoliopsida > Asterales > Asteraceae > Chrysanthemum > Chrysanthemum seticuspe. Next base: position 268,427,089 of record BPTQ01000001.1, read on the forward strand.
TCATTCAGTTATTCGTTTTCTCTCTCACATAAGAAATCTCTCTCTCTCTCTCTCTCAAGTTAGTGCAATCTGGTTTGGTTTATTGATCATCTCGTATTGTTAGTACAAGATTGAGTGATTGTAGTGAGGCTGTTTGTATTGAATTTTTGTAGTGAGATAGATTGAATCCCTTCTGAAGGGGGCAATCTTGTTTTCTTTGTATCTGTTTTCTGAGCACACGTTTTGTAGACTCATCTTCTTGAATCTTTTAGTAATAAAAACATTCACGAAAGGGTGGTTGGCTGGGTGACTTTGTTGTGTTGTGGTTGTGATTTTGGATTGGATCTGTAGTTTTAACATGGTACCAGAGCCACGGCTTTGATCTCCGGTGGTTCTTGATACTTTTAAGGTTTCTAGGGTTTCACCTTAGATTTGGGGGTTTCTGGTTTGGAGAGCAATTGGGTTCAATGACCTTAGTGTGAATCAATGTTTTTTAGTGAAGATCTTGGTGGTTCTTGGTTGATCAGTTAGGGTTTCTTGAAACCCTAAGTTATAGTTTTTGGGATCTTTATTCTTGGTGATTTGTGGAGGTTTCTGTGGGGTTTCTTGGTTACTAACAGTCTTGACTAAGTGAATCAAGACTGTTGGTGATTGGTTCTGGTTATTCCGCTGCGTTTCTACCCACTATCAGTTGTATCTCTCTTAAGTCAACAGTAGCTTAGTTAAGAAGGTACAAACGAGTTGGTTAACTTCTTGACCTGCCACTAAGAGTGGTACGGAAACCTGCTCTGGCAAACCCTAGTCTTCTTGGCTGATTGCTTCTTGTACTTGGGTGTGTGTTTAGTTTTACCTTTGTTATTTTTAGGTTTAGTCTTGTTTTTTAGTCTAGAGTGTTGGAGGATAGGTTATTGGGCAGTCTTGGAAATCTGATGGTGTTTTGCTTGTTCCTGTTTGGTAACTGTTTAATTGTTTCAGTTATTAGCTGTTTTTTCTATTTGGTTGTTGCTCTGTTTGTTGTTTGCTGATTATTGGTTTATCTGGTCTTTCTTTTGTCTGCATTTATGGCTGAAGTTTTAGTTAGTGCTTTGGATGCTGGTAATCCTCTTTACCTACATTTTAATGATAATTCTAATATTCATATTTTTCATTTTAAGTTGACTGGTAGTGATAATTACAAAATGTGGTCTACTGCTATGCAAATTGCTCTTAAGGGTACAAATAAAATGGGTTTTGTTGATGGTACTTGTGTTAAACCAGTTACTAGTCTGTCTTGGCCCAACAATGGGAAAGATGTAATTCCATTATTTTGGGATGGATTCTTGCTTCTTTTCCCTCTGAGTTGTACCTAGGGCACGTTTATTCTGAAATTGCTTCAAAAGTCTGGACTGAATTAGAGGAAACTTATGATAAAATGGAGGGGTTCAGTTTTTTTTAATGTAATAAAGAAAATCAATGAACTAAAACAAGGTGAATTATGTGTCCCTGCCTATTATCATAAGTTGAATTCATATTGGAGAGAATTTGATACTTTAACATTGTTACATGCTTGTACTTGTGATGCTCATGAGGGTGTGTTAAAGCATAATCAGTTGATAAGACTTATGCAATTTTTGATGGGGTTAAATGATGTGTATCAACCTATTAGGAGTAATATCTTGGCTAGAGACCCTTTGCCTGATGTCAAAGAAGCTTTTAATGTTGTTTATAAGGAGGAGTCTCATAGGGGACTTCACCATGGTTCTGGGTCTGGGTCTGGCACTAAGGTACAGCATGCTGCTTTTTTTGTTAAGACCAATAAAACTCAAATACTTTTAACAGGAGGGTCAATAACAATGGCAATATGGGGCCTAATCCTAATTTGGTTTGCAAACACTGCGGTTTAATTGGATACACTATAGAAATATGTTTTAATTTTAAATGGGCACCCTCCTGGTTTCAAAAGGAATCCAAATCTTTCAAAACAATCTAGTGTTGTAAAAGGTTTAATGCTAATGCAGATGTGTCTCAAATTCCATCTACTTCTGGTTCTCTAACTGGTTCTTTCACTAATGATCAAATGATGAAGCTGTTGAGTCTTATAAATGAAAAACCCGCTAGTATGGCAGGTATGAAACCCAGTTTTTACAATAACAATATTTTGTTTAATCTTAACATTGATAAGTTTTTCTGTGCTAAAACTGGGTCTGTTAAGTATGATGTTGCTTTAGGATGGATTATTGATTCTGGAGCTAATCAACTCATGACTAATTCTTCTAAGAAAGAATTTGGTTAGTGTTATTGATATTAGTCTTATATTGACTGTTGGCCATCCTAATGGTTCTGTTGCCAAAACTACTTCCACTGGCAGTCTTAGACCGACTTCTGGTGTGGTCTTGTTTGATGTTCTTGTTGTGCCTGAATATAATGTGAGTTTGTTATCTGTTAATAAAATGATTAAGGATAGCAAATTCTTTCTTGGTTTCGATAAACACAAGTGTTACATTCAGGATTTGAAATTGGGCAAGCTAGTGGGGACTGGTAGTGAAACTGGTGGTCTGTATATGTTTGATGTTGATAAGTCTGGTAAGTGTAAATTGGTATTAGGAACTCTGTGTTTGTTGGTATTAGTAACTTTGTGTTTGTTTGTCATGTTTCTAGTGAGTTATGGCACCACAGGCTTGGTCATCCTGCTGACCAAGTCTTGTCTGTTTTGGGGGAAAAAATTGGTTTTAAAAAGGTTGATCATGTGTCACCTTGTGACATCCGTCATTAGGCTAAATAGACAAGATAGCCCTTTCTCTTAAGTAATCATAAGTCTAAATCTGTTGGTGAATTAATTCACTGTGATGTTTGGGGTTCTTATAGAGTCACACGCAAAGAAGGTTTTAATTATTTTTTAACTTTGCTTGATGACTTTAGTAGGGCTGTTTGGGTTTATCTCCTATTTGACTGAAGTTGGCTTTTATATTGAAAATTTTATATAACTGATTTTTACACGGTTTGATACAAAGGTTAAAGTCATTAGGTCTGATAATGGGACAAAATTTGTTAATACCATTTATCAAAATTGTTCAATGATTTTGGAATTATTCATCAAACTTCGTGTACCTATACTCCTCAGCAGAATGGGATTGCTGAGAGGAAACATAGACACATTCTTAATGTTTCTAGGAGTCTTATGTTTCAAGGGGGGATTCCTCTGAATATGTGGCCCGAATGTGTGTTAACTGTTGTGTATTTGATTAACAGGCTTCCCTCCTCTATCTTGTCTGGTGCTTCCTCTTATTTTTTTAGTGTATGGTAAGGATCCAATTCTCTCTTATAACAGATCCTTTGGGTGTTTGTGTTATTCTACTATTTTAAACTCAAATGACAAGTTTAGTTCAAAATCTGAAAAGTGTGTTAATTGATTTTTCTAGTGTAAAAAAGGCTTATAAACTGTATGGTTTGGAAAGTAAAACCGTGTTTTATTCAAGGGATGTTAGATTTTATGAAACAATATTTCCTTTCAAAATGAAGTCTCTAAATGGTTTTAAAGTGTCTACAAAAGTTTTAAATAAACCTGGACCAAACTTTGATGAATCTAGAGTATACAATTTAAACTTTTTTGACATCTACGGGTCTGAAAGTCCCAATGATGAAGAGTGGGACCTCCTAATGTAGAAGGTAGTGGTATGTCAACTCCAGATGGTTGTTTTAACACAACTGATGATGGAGATGCAACCACAGCAACCCAGATAGGAGATACTATCACCTCTGAGGGCACAAATCAAAATGTTTTTTTATGGTGAGGATCATGTTGTTCAAATGGAAGTGCCACTTGATTTTAGGAGGTCTGGTAGACATAGAAGTAGACCTGTTAGGTTTAATTATTATGTTGTTGGTAGCAATGTGAAGTAAGGTCTTGAAAAGTATGTGTTTTATTCTAAGTTGTCTTGAGTTAATATGTGCTTTTCTACTACATTGAATAAGTCATATGAGCCTAAGACTTATGCTGAGGCTACTAAAGATCTTAAATGGACTCGGGCTATTAATTTAGAAATGGAAGCCCTACATAGGAACAATACCTATGAGTTGTGTGATCTGCATGAGGGTAGGAAAACCATAAGAAGTAAATGGATTTGAAAAATTAAATACTGGTGAGGTTGATAGATATAAAGCTAGACTTGTAGCAAAAGGCTGTAATCAAAGAAAAGGTATTGATTATGAGGAAACATTTAGTCATGTGGTTAAAATGGCACTGTTAGATGCTTAATTGCTTTTATATTTATAACAATTGGCCTTTATATCAATTGGCCTTTATATCAATTGGATGTGGATAATACTTTTTTGTATGATGATGTTTATGAAGATGTGTACATGGAGTTGCCTCCAAGTTATTGTGATAAGAGTGAAACCAGGGTTTGCAAATTGAATAAGTCTTTTTATGGTTTAAAACAGGAACCAAGGCAGTGGAATCAGAAAATTACCACTGTTTTGGTTGAAAATGGTTTTACTCAAAGTATAAATGACTACTTGTAAACTAAGAGTCAAAATGGTGTGTTTTTGGCATTGTTGGTATATGTTGATGACATTGTGATATGGTAATAATGTTGATGAAATTGAAAAGTTTAAACAATTTCTACGTTCAAAGTTTATGATTAAAGATCTTGGTCCTCTCAACTATTTTTTGGGAATTGAAGTTTTAGACAATAAAACTGGTATTTGTCTTTCAAAAGAAAGTATTGTCTGGAATTGTTAAATGAGTATGGTTTGTTGGCTTGTTAGCCTGCTGCAACTCCTTTACAGCAGAATGTGATGTTAAGTCATACTGAAACTAAAATTGATAAGTATCTTACTAATATGACTGAGTATAAAAATTTGGTGGGCAAGCTATCTATCTGTTACTAGGCCATATATCTCTTATGTAGTTCATTGTGTAAGTCAGCACATGCATGCTCATCTTAACTCTCAGGTTACTATTGCTCTTAGAGTTTTGAGGTACTTGAAGCAGTCTTCTAGTACAGGTATTTAATTTGAGTATGGTAGTAAGCTTAATCTGTATGCTTTCTTAGATGGAGATTGGGCTAAGTGTCCTGCTACTGGGAAATCTGTTTCTGGATTTTTTGTTTATTTCTGCAGTAACTTGATTTCTTGGAAAAGCAAGAAACAGGCTACTATTTCTAGGTCTTCAGTTTCAGCTGAGTATAGGAGCTTAGCATCTACTACTTGTGAGCTTGTTTGGATAATTAAACTTTTTAAAGATCTTGGAATAGATAGTCTGTTAGGTGCAAATCTGTTTTGTAATAGCAGTTCTGCTATCCAAATTGATGCTAATCCAGTTTTTCATGAGAAACCAAACATTTTGAAATTGATTTGCACTTAGTAACAGAAAAAGTTACTTCTGGAGTTTATACAAACCTTGAAAGTTTCATCTACTAACAATGTGGCAGATTTGTTTACTAATGGATAAAGTATTTCTCAGCATAAGTTGTTTTGTGATAAGCTTGGGTTGGTTGATATGTTCAAGCCATAAGCTTGAGAGGGGGTGTTGAAATTATATGCTTTATTGAAGCTTATGTCTTTGGTTTATATTGAGGGGCTAATAATGTCATTATTCTTTATAGTTTCCATGTTTAGCTATGTATGACAAGTTTCTTTATCTTCAAGGGCTAACGTGAAAATATGGCTAATATAAGCTTCTAATCTACAAACCCTAGATCACTCACTCTCTCTCTCTCTCTCTCTCCCCCTCTCTCCCTCCCTCTCTCTCTCTCTCTCTTTCTCTCTCAAGTTAGTGCAATCTGGTTTGGTTTATTGATCATCTGGTATAATTCTGGTATTTTTAGTATAAGATTGAGTGATTGTAGTGAGGATGTTTGTATTGAATCTTTGTAGTAAGATAGATTGAATCCTTCTGAAGGGGCAATCTTGTTTTCTTTGGATCTGTAGTCTTAACATATATTATGTATTTTTAGGGAAAATATCATCTTATAGTAATCATATTTTTTATATATCTAACTTGTCACTTGTTTCTAGTTAAAACAATATATCAATATCTTTTTTATGAGAGTTAATTGCATTTTTTGTCCTTGTGGTATGGCCAAATTGCAGGTTTAGTCCTTAAAAATTTGAAAGTGCAATGATAGTCCCTATTTTGAGGTTTGGATTGCAATTTTGGTCCATGGATAAAGTGAAATGACTAAAATACCCTTTGTCTTATTCAGAAAATACAAGGGTAATTTGGTCATTTCACACCGATTAAGGACCAAAAATGCAATCCAAACTTCAAAATAAAGACTATTATTGCACTTTCAAAGTTTTGGGACCAAACCTGCAATTTAGTCATACCGCAGAGACCAAAAATGCAATTAACTCTTTTTATGAGTTAGTATTTTAAATCTTTGGCAAGATAACATTGTGCCAGTGAATCTTGATACCATATTGAGTTGTACAATCTCCTACAATGTACAAACTCAGTTGCTACAGTTAAAACCCGTGGACGAGTCGGCCAAAAAGTCAGAAATAACCGTTACACAAAACTTAGTTACTACAATTAAAATTAATCTTTAGATCAAATAACTTATTTAGTTGTAAGGTATCCTACAATGTACATACTCTGTGATGAAGCGTAGAATCACGGGTCGGCGTTTATGGGCCTAAGTCGCTGACTTAGTCACCTTAAATGCGGCCCAGATAGTTAACATCATTTTAGAAAGAATGAGATATTGTGTGAGAGAAGTGGTATGGTGTAATAATGTGAGGGGATCGTTTTTATTATAGGGAATGATGGTTTTTCGGGTGGCGATTCCCTATTGGTAACTCACATTTATGTATGCGGTTTTACGCCACAATTCCTAAAAGGAACCGAGTAACCATATCATAAAGACTTATGATAATTTTGAAGTACTTTTAGTACTCTTGTGTTTACTTGCTATGAAGCACCAGAGAGTTATTAGATGATGAATAAGAGGGAAATGGAAGATGAGAGGATGATCGTAACTCTTGTTCTTGGCTCTATTTATAGGCGGAAGAAAACCTTCTTTTACGCATCTCATTGGATTCGTAAAGATACGTTATGTCATCCATGTGCACTACAATTTGAGTGATATAATATTGACTAGTATTTAAATGGAGGCAAATATGAGAAACCATTATATTCCATTCTGATTGCATTTTCATGTATATAATAAAATGAGAGTCTAATATTTAAGTAATTCCTTTTTTGCATCATCATCCACTTGCATGGTTTTCTTTGAGAAAGTTATATATTCCTTTTTACTATACTTGCATCTATCATATTATATTTGCATGAGATGAATAATATTATATGTGCATGAGATGAATATTTAAGATCATATTATATTTAGCATAGTTACCTCATTAAGCCCCCCAATTCATATGAGGAAAGGTCACTTGAACACTTATGAATTTGAATAACATTTTTGGAGTTTGTGTGTGTGTTTTTTTCTTTAGACAGAGTAGTTAATTTGCGTGATGAAATTTCACGTCTTTAAAGCGGTTTTTCGCTTTTGTGCGTTATGATTCCGCGCTGGTGGAAATGCTACTTTGTGTATTAGCTATTTAGCTTTTATCCCTTTCATGGCGGGACGATTTCTTGGTCCGGACCTTTTCGCTTTGCTTAAATTAAGCTTTGAGTATTAGCTATTTTTAGCTTTTCTCCCATTTAATGTCGGGAGATAATCATTGAAGTGGGCATGCCACTTTTGCGTGATGGAGTTTCACGACTTTAGAGTGGATATTCCACTTTGCGCGATTATCTTTCGCGTCTTTTTTAAATACCGCATATGCGTGATGAGTTTATTCGGCTACTTGTTCAACCCGCGGGATCATGTGGCCATTTCCTGTACAAAGTAAAGAATTTCTTTGCTATTTGTTTGTTTGACTCATCATTATTAATACAACAAGATAATGTTGTGTCTAGTAATGACCATTACATCAATCTTAAAATATAGTTTATAATAAAGACATATGAGTCTAACAATTCAAATTCAAAGTACTAACAACAGACGTTCATACCGTATTATTTTTATCGCCATTTGTAGTAACGCACCTGCTTCATTTTAAGTAGGAAGCTTCACACTTTATTTATACACATTCCTTGTATGTTTCACTTTGAAACTCCTGCTTGGTTTTTGGTCAATGAATCATTCCGTATCACGGAGTCGATTAGCATTATTAGCTTCGTCGGCTCTTATACAACCATTCACCTGTATATATAGGTCTTCAAGTGACATAGGTGATCGGGCAATTAAGTCTCTAAATAGCCTACCTGGACGAAGTCCACTAATAAAGGCTCCAATCATCATGGCATCGGATCTGTCTGTCATGTGCAATGTTTCTTTTCCGAACCTAGCCAAGTATTCTTTTAGAGATTCTTCTGATTTTTGTCGAATGCCTAGTATTTCTGCTTGGGTTTTCTGAAATCGTCTTTGCTGCATAAAGTTAGCTCTGAACTTCTCCCGCAATTGGTGAAAACCATCGATGCTTCCTGGTGCAAGGTTGTCGTACCAGAATCGGGCTGCCCCAGATAGTGTGATTTGGAAAAATCTACACCATGCAGGCTCTGGAAGCTTGTGTATGTCCATAGTTCCCATGAAGACCGTCAGGTGATCGTCCGGGTCTGTCGTGCCATCGTATGTTCGTAAGTTGGTGGGAACTTTGATGCCATCTGGCATGTCGTAATCTCGGATTCGTTTAGTGAATGGCGAAGCTACCAAATCACGCACATCTTTTTCTGCTTCTTTAAATACAAAGGGCTCATGGTAGAAATCGTTATTCAACACCGGTCTTCCTTTAGCTGTATTTTTTAATGGCGTCCCCCCGATGGTGGCACGACTTCTTGAGGGGTCATTGTTTTCACTTTCCACGAAGGCGTTTTCTTTAGCATTTCCGGGATGTAACTCATCTGAATCTGAGTTCCATGGTTCAATGATCGGTGGTTCGACATTTGCAAAAACTCGTTGTTGTGGTATGTCCTTGAGCTTTTGAGTGAACGCCTTGTACATGGCATTCATTCGGTCAAAGTTATGAACCACGAATTGCATCACAGGGTCTGTAGAGTCTGGTTCCGAGGTAGGGTCACTGGGCCCTCCTGCATCGTGGGTGATTGGCTCGGTGCTGGGCTCTCCGGGATCACCTATTGTTTCCTGAGCTGGAGTTTGAATAGGGTTATCTTCGTTCATGGTTATGATTTTGTCGTTGCTAAGAGCGGTTTTTATTTTTATTTGTTTTTCGGGTCCCACGGATGGCGCCAATTGATGAAGCGTAGAATCACGGGTCGGCGTTTATGGGCCTAAGTCGCTGACTTAGTCACCTTAAATGCGGCCCAGATAGTTAACATCATTTTAGAAAGAATGAGATATTGTGTGAGAGAAGTGGTATGGTGTAATAATGTGAGGGGATCGTTTTTATTATAGGGAATGATGGTTTTTCGGGTGGCGATTCCCTATTGGTAACTCACATTTATGTATACGGTTTTACGCCACAATTCCTAAAAGGAACCGAGTAACCATATCATAAAGACTTATGATAATTTTGAAGTACTTTTAGTACTCTTGTGTTTACTTGCTATGAAGCACCAGAGAGTTATTAGATGATGAATAAGAGGGAAATGGAAGATGAGAGGATGATCGTAACTCTTGTTCTTGGCTCTATTTATAGGCGGAAGAAAACCTTCTTTTACGCATCTCATTGGATTCGTAAAGATACGTTATGTCATCCATGTGCACTACAATTTGAGTGATATAATATTGACTAGTATTTAAATGGAGGCAAATATGAGAAACCATTATATTCCATTCTGATTGCATTTTCATGTATATAATAAAATGAGAGTCTAATATTTAAGTAATTCCTTTTTTGCATCATCATCCACTTGCATGGTTTTCTTTGAGAAAGTTATATATTCCTTTTTACTATACTTGCATCTATCATATTATATTTGCATGAGATGAATAATATTATATGTGCATGAGATGAATATTTAAGATCATATTATATTTTGCATGGTTACCTCATTACTCTGTTTTGATAGCATATTGATAGCGTTTAGCAAAAACCCATTTTTTAAAACTATCATGCATAGCCCAAGTTCAAAATTTGAAAAAAATTTGGTTTCCAGCTTATTTTAATTAACTATGGTAATTAGTCTAAATTATCCTCAAAAACTTGTCTTGCATGTTTGAAATTGAATGTAACATTTAGATGTTACAGTAGAGGTAAAAGTAATGTTACTATTAACAAGGAGATGTCGATTGAATGAGAGACGAACCTTGATTCAGGAGTAGATCGCCACTTGTAAAGCCCACTGTTTTTAAATGAAAATTTTCTTGCAGATATCATCTCATTGTTTTCCCCGTTACTCCCAAGTGAAAAGAACTGTTGTACAAATCAGAGTCATTTCTATCAAGTATGATATTGGACATGGATCCATTTAAGAACACTTGTAATAAATAAATAAGTTATCAGATTGACATAACTAAGAAAATGACACAATCCATGAAACATTAATCTTTGCAAAAGCATAGATTGGAGTAATTTTCATGGTACATATATAGTTGTATTCGTTTTTTCAAGCCTCATTAATTAAAATTTAGAGTTGATAATAATTCGTGATTACATAATTAAAATATAGAGTTGACCTTCAAAGTGGCCTTAGGGTATAATCATTACGGTTATTTACAAGATCATGCATGGAATGCAATAAATAAAATAAGAAAGAGGAAAATGAATATAAAATTGTTTTACTCTTCCTTGACAGGGTAGGGTTTGTTCTTGTTTTCAAAATCACTCAAAAGTAGATCACTTTGATTAAATTTTTCCAAAAGTTGATGAGTGAAACTAATATATGAGTAGTGGAAGTGACTTTTAATTGTGAATTAGATTAAACAACTGCTAAATCTATAAGAATCTATAAGGGCTAAGTTTTTAAAAGGTATCATAATTGTAACTACATCCTTTTATAGGTATTGAATAAATTTTTTTCCTTAACGGTACACTAATATTGGATTTTTTAACTTTTTATGGTTAGTGAAAACCTGTGATGACCATTTTACCTTGTGGGTTTACGAAAATTGCATTCACCGTCCCTAGGTAAATTACATAAATGGTCCGTGTGGTTTAGGGAAAATTGCATCCACCGTCTCTAAACTAGTATTTTTTTTGGAGCCACTCCTTGAAGTTTTGAACCGTTATATTGGTATATACGTTTTCATCCGTTTTTATACGTTTTCGTCTGTTTTGTATGTCTTCGTCCGTTTTTATATGTTTTCGTCCGTTTTTATACGTTTTATTGCATTTTCATATGTTTTGGTCCATTTTGATATGTTTTCATCCGTTTTTATACGTTTTCGTCCATTTTCATTATAATTTATCCGTTTTCTTGCATTTTTGTCTGTTTTATACGTTTTCATTTGTTTTATAAGTATAAGAATGTACAAAAGCGGATAAAAATGTATGAAACATAAGAAAAACGGATGAAAACGTATAAAAACAGGAAAAAAAAACGTATAAAAACGGATGAAAACGCATAAAAACGGACGAACACGTATAAAAACAGATAAAACGGATGAAAATGTATGAAACGTATAAAAATGGACGAAAACGTATTAAACGGATGAAAACATAAAAAACAGACGAAAACGAAAAAACCGGATGAAAGCGTATAAAAACGGACGAAAATCTATAAAAACGAATGAAAACATATAAAAATCGGGCGAAAATGTATAAGGAATGAATAAAAAAATGTTTATGGACGGTGGATGCAATTTTCTTTAAACGACAAGGACCATTTATGTAATTTACCCTAGAGATGGTGGATGCAATTTTCACAAACCCACAGGGACCATTTATGTAATTAGAAGGGTAAAATGGTCATCACAGGTCATCACTACCTGTAAGGGTGAGCAAATGGACCGAGAACCGAACCGGAACCGACCCAAACTGAACCGCATTTTAGAACCACGGTCCAGTTATCGGTTCTTAGATATTTCAAATTGCGATTCTCGGTTCGGTTCGGTCCGGAACCACGGGTATCGGTTTCGGAACCGAAGAACCGCCCGGAGTTAGGGGACTGCAATATTAAATGGTGCAAGTCGTCCTGAAGGCTCCAAAAGATGGGTTACATCTATCACCCATAAAAACACTTGAAAACCAGTTTTGGTTCCTAAGGTTTTGGAACGTCTTGCATGCCGTGCGTTGTGCATTAGACAGGTTATCGACATCCCAACTTTCATTGTCATCATCTGCTAGAACTTCTTTAATGTTTTTACCTTTTACCTCTATATAGAACAATTAAACTTTTTCTCTTGCATCCTGTATAGATTATAATATTGCAATTTAAATGGGACAAACTCAATTAAATTTTGGCCATAAGTCTAGATAATATGCTAGTCAGTACATTGAAAAATGTACATTAATTGTTTGCTTTGTCTTATTATATCTAGATATTTATATCAAGTAAAAAAATCACAAATCACAAATAAATAATCATGAGTGTACCGTTATGGAAAAACAAAAATCGATACCAATAAAAAGATGCAATGGCAAGAATGATACATTTTAAAAACATTAGCCCAATCTATAACTACTTAGGGTCCGTTTGGTTTGTTAAGGGATTTGGATTTGGATTTGGATTAGGATTATGATTTGGATTTAGATTTGGATTTGGTGTAAGTTTTAAGAAAAAAAAGTAGGAGAGAGAAAATATATAAATGGTATAATATTATAATTTTAAAAATATATGAAAGAATATTAATTAACTTTTTTATTATAAAATAAAATTTAAATTAGGATGAGTGGTGTAAATTAAATAGGGGCTCATCTTAGTTGAAAAAGACAAAATGATAGTACGTATTTATTTTCCAATCCTAGCTATATATGGTGGATTCGGTTATGCCAAAAATTTGGTAATCTTCTCAATCCTTGGGCCCACACTTTTCAACCAAACATATGTTTTTTGTGTGAATCTACTCCAACAGTGTTAAATCCCATCAAACAAACACGACCTTAGTTCAATGATAGAAAACATCCAAATGTGTGATGTCCAAAAAAACATATATTATATTGAATCACCTTTAAGGATCTTATGTGAAATCAAGATGAAAAAAAATAAAATTGTGAAGGGACATTATTAAAATGAGGTGGTTTTTATTTTTTATTATTATTATTTTTTTTTTAAACGAAAGAGTTTTATAATGTTTCGCATGTAAACGTAGATGTGAAATTCACTTTCCTTAAGTAAGAATAAGCTATAATATGATGAGATAGTTACCCAATTGCCTTCATCACCTAGTACTCCCTTGCACAATAACTTGTACAAACGCTTTTTGCGAAGCCTGGAGTCAAATATTCTTGACGACTGATCGAGTATTTTTTGGTAGTCTTTAGGTAGTTTTGGCTCCCAAATTTCATGATCCTCCTGTATAAAGATTAAACATTCAAAACTTATGTGGATAAATATAATTTTTTTGAGCGCTCGGATATATTTTTCTTTGAAAATAAAACAAAAACAACCAACCCAAAAATTAAATATTATTTTTCAGTTTATTTCACCTAAATATATTTTCAATGAAGCAAAATGTTTAATATATTCTTTGAGAATTTCTGTCAAGTATTTTGTTTATGTATGGCGTGATAACATTTGATTTACTAGCAACTCCAATTCTTTATCAAATACATATCAGTGTATATATTTATGAAACTAAATTACCAATGGAGCATTAGTCTAATGGTTGAAGCATTTTGTGCTTGAGTCAATTGACTCAGGTTCAAGTCCCATCCTTAGCATTTGCTTCATATAGGTACTCACCTCCGCAAAACCTATGGGCGCACTGCAGAGACTTTGTGGAATAAGAGCTCAGGGGTCCGAGTCTTGGCTCGTGTTCACTCCAGTTGGTGCCCCACTAAGCCAGAAGAGTCGTCAGAGCTATTAATTGTGGGATAGACAATGGCCGGCGCAAAAAGGCATCCAAAATCAAGATGTTCCCGCCAATCTACACTTTTATATGGAATTTATGAAACTAAATTTACTCTTTAATAAGTTTAAAAAACACATGCCTGGGCTTCCAATGCCTCCTCGAGTCTTTCAATCACGCACCGACCACCCTTATGTTCAACGTATTGTAAGGCAACTTCAAAAAATATATCGCAAGATATTGCACTAATTTGTTCCTCTATACCCTCAAACGCCACCTCATTTATAAAATCTTCTGTAGTGTCGCACTCCTCCTCATACCTATCTCCATAAAAGCTAAGCGGTTCCAACTCCCGCGCAAATCTCCCACAAAATATCTCTAATAAAAGCACACTGAATGAATACCAATCTGACTCGTCTGTTACGTAATCCTTCCGCTCTGGGTCCATGTATCCCAATGAGCCATAATCATCACCGTCATGTTTCCATTGCTCATGTGTCCATCCTATGGAAGCCAACTCCAAATTAGAAATTTTAGCGTTCCATTTAGCATCGAGAAGAATGCTACCACTTTTAATGTCACTGTGTAGCATACCATCCTCTTTTGTTTCATCATCTTTGTGAAGAAAAGCTAATCCCGTTGCGACATCAATGCATATCTTGATGCGTTGCATCCACGTAAGACTAGCATCTTGCACATACTTACTGAGCCTTCCATTTGGCGCATGCTCATAACAAATGATTCTTTCATCCATTTCCGTACAATAGCCTACAAGAGCAATGATACTCTTGTGCTTAAACTCAACAAGAACTTTAATCTCCGTCAAAAATCGTTTACGTCCTTCATCAAACTTGTTATCAAACCGCTTTACAACAACAGTGGTGTGTTCATTAGCATTAGCAAGTGGAATTTGTCCTTCATACTGCTTCCAGTATCTTCCTTCTTCAATGCACGTGTCATCACTGAAGTTTTGTGTTGCCACTTGAATGTCTTTTAGTGAAATGTGTAGGCCATTGTCGTTTTTCTGCAAATAATGACAATTAATTAGGTAATTCACAAAATATATTTCTATCAGTTAATGTCATATACACTATCAATTAATCCCCAATTCTAGCTATTTTTCGTCGGTAAATTGGAAGTGTACGCATGTTACCACCTAGAAGTACTTACAAATAGAAAAAGAAAAAATAAAATAAAAATCCTATTTAGGTTGATCATGATACCCAAAATAAACTTTTTATTCAAAAAAATTTCTTTGATCACATTCCTTTTTATGCACGTAATTAATAATGTATTAATGTATGAATTATTACAGAAGTATTCAGTGTAATATTTGTTACCAGAAAAAGAAGTTCATTTCTGCTTTATGTATTACATATGAACGTTACAAAACCAATAACACACGAGCATACTCATTTAAGTAATCAAGAATATAAAAGAGAACAATATAGTCTTATGTGTCGAAAACAGTTACTTACTTGAAAGTGAATTGCTTTCTGGAGTTCGTTAATGACGTCTTGCATTGTTGGACGCATCACTTGGGTTTCTGCAACACATCGATATGCGATTTTTGTGAATGTATCCAAAGAGTCTTGATTTAGCCCTCCATTTAGCATAAAAATGTTATCATCATCTTCCATTATTCTAGGGTCAACCATATCTTTTAGTGTTCCATCGTTGAAGCGTTGGCGTGTTACAGATGCAAGCCCCTTCTCGTTGTTGCCATAGAAAATATTATCATAGGCCAACCTGCCACACATGATTTCGAATAGAACTACTCCTAAAGAGTAAATATCCGATTCCTTTTTTAACCTACCTGTACTTGCATACTCAGGATCCAAATACACTTCTGTCCCAGCAATATTTTGGGTAACAAGTGTGCAACTTTGTTGATCTGTATTGTTTAATTTGGAGAGCCCAAAGTCACCAATCTTTGCCACCCAATTATCGTCCAACAAAACGTTTGCACTTTTTATATCCCGGTGTATTATCATTGGTTTGTCTCTTGTACTAGTATGGAGGTAATTTAATCCATGTGCAATATCAAGGCATATTTGCATGCGTTGAGCCCAAGTTAAATTAATTAGCTTATCATGATCTCCTAAATAATCATCAAGGCTTCCATTAGATATATACTCGTAAACGAGTATCATCTCATCACCTTCATCACAAAATCCTAAAAGAGAGACTACATTTGGATGCTTACAACTACTAAGCATTTCAATTTCTGCAAGGAACCCTCGTTTACCTTGCTCGTCTACTCTGTTCGAGATGCGTTTGATAGCTACCGTGCTTTTTCTTTTAGGCAAATCATCTTTAACCATCCCTTCAGTCGTTGATGAATGACTTCCATCAAAATGGTGGAGTTCTGCTCTGTAAACTGTACCGTATCCGCCACTCCCAATGCGGTGTGTTTCGGAAAAATTGTCAGTGGCCAAGCTTATATCATTTAGTGAAATTCTCAAGCGGTCCAAGTTTTTTCCCTGAAAGATTATGCGTTAAAGCGAAAGGAAAGTGTTACATTCTACACATGCGAGTAAGAATGAAAATGCAATTAAACACGAAATATGTCACTGTTAAGACCTTTTTAGAATCACAACCTTTTTCAGAGACGGCTAAAAATGATATTTACTTTTTGAGTTTATTAGTTGTATTACCTATCTTTGGATGAGGAATTGGTAATAATACCTAATGATGAAAGTGGGAATTTTGATGCAACACACAATACCCGTCAATACTTCATAAATATTTTTACATTATCAAAAATTTAAACAATAAAGCACAAAACATACATCTTTTACTTATACTAGCAGTGTACCCGCGAGTTGCAGCGGCGGGTACCCTGAAATAAATTTTTCTGGTAAATCATGTATTTTCATTTATTATTCTTTTTTTACAATAAATTTACGGATATCAAGAATTTCATTTAGCCCTGCCCGTTCGAGCTCGAGCCCGTTGGCCCGCACCCGTTCGGGCTCGAGCCCATTTGGCCCGTGCCGGTTCGGGCTTTAATATTTGTATAATGTGTTTTATTATTTGTATTAGTGAGATTTAATGTAGGGTACCCCGAACGTTGCGGCGGCAGGTACCCTGAAATAAAATTTTCAAGTGAATCATGTATTTTAGTTTATTTGATAATAAATTTACGGATTTCAAGAATTTCGTTTAGCCCGTGCTCATTCGGGCTCGAGCCTGTTTGGCCTGCGCCTGTTCGGGCTCAAGCCCATTTGGATTGTTGTTCGTTCGGGCTTGAATATTATCAAGCATTTAATGTAGGAATTGTGTTTAATTTGGTTGTACAATATGTTTGATAATTTGTATTTATTATGTTAGGGGTCTTTTAATAACTATATTAATTGTATTTATTGATCAATTAGTTAATTGACTATATTAAATAGCATTAATGTAGTGTTTTTTTTATATGTGCATTAAAGTGGTGTACGTTATGCTTCTTGTCTTGTACGTCTGAAAATTATATGCATTAAAGTGTTGTACATTATGTTTCTTTTCTTAATTATATGAATTACTAATTATAGTAACATATGTGTAGGCGAAGTCCTAAATACATTATTATGTAATATAGATTTATTGTTTTGGAGTCGTAGAGACATGTGCATGCATAGAATTTTAACATAAATTGAATTTAGTGAATATTTTTGTTTAAATATATTATAATCATGTGAGTAAACGAGATTTATAGCATAAACTAAATTTAACTTCACAAAAATATTATAAAAATTGTTCCATTTAAAAAGTTGAAGTCAAGGTCTTATGTATACATTTGCATTTTTCAATACTCATGCTTCAACTTAATATTTATTAGGATAATATATCGGCAGGCCATCCAATTTTCAAAATTTTCTCATATAGGCCACCCGTTTAATGAAAGTAACTTATAGACCACCAAACTATATATTTATCTTCATTTATACCAATTCCGGTCAAATTTAATCCGGATAATTATTGAACGGCAAGAATGAACCTAACCCTAACATGTTAAAATAATATGAACAAAAGAAAAGCCCTGAAATTTTTGTTTTATCCTCCTAAAGTACTTTTAAGAATATAAATTAATACTTAAATTAATAGCATAATCGGTATTTTACATCAAACTTTTCATTTGCATTCCTTGGTTAAGTTAGAAGTTAGTTCCTTACCTGTAGTTTATAGTTTTCAGGCATAAATTTGGCCGGAATTAGTGAAAACGAAAACAAACCAATAGTTAGACAGCCTATAAGTCAATTTCAATAAATGGGTGGCCTATAGGGTGGCAATTCTCGACACGACACGATAAACGATACGAACCCGACACGAAGTTAAACAGGTTTGGGTTGAGGATAAACATGTTTGGGTCAAAAACGGGTCAACCCGTCTAACCCGTTTAATAAACGGGTCGTGTTTGGGTTGAGTAAGTATTAAACAGGTCAACCCGTGAACCCGTTTAAGTATATAAGATCTTAAAAATAAGATATATAACCTGGTTTTTATGTTGGATGTTGATTAAATATATTTTGTTATTTACTTAGTATGAGTGAATTATAATTTTATACCTTAGATATCATGAAAATTGACACTTATAATTCAGAAAATTTTCGTATAGTTATTTGTATTTTATTTTTATCATATTTTAGATCCTTATATCATTTTTAGCATGTAAACTAGTTAAATCGACAAACCAACAGCTTTATTCACTGCTTGACCTATTTACTTAAATGGGTTAAACGGGTCACAAATGGGTTAGGGTTGAGTTTCTTGACATGATTAATAAATGGGTCGTGTTTGGGTAAAGGCTATACTAACCCGCCAACACGCGAACCCGAATAGGTTAACACGAACACGACTCGATTGCCACCCCTAGTGGCCTATATGTTAAAAGTTGAAAACATGAGTGGCCTCCATGTACATTATCCATTTTTTATACAATGTACCTATATGGAACTTTAGTATTATAATGAATTTTGTTATAGCCAAAAGAGTGGGGGTCTAGATAGAATCTCGACTTCCTATTAATTTTTGTAAATCTCTTGAGTTTCTACATTTATAATAATTTGTAAATCTCTTAAGTTTCTAATATAGTCAGTAATAGTAATAAATTTATTGAAAAAGATCTTAATGTACATGGATATTGGTCAAATTTATAATTTTACTAAAGATTAAGAAAATTGAGAATCTACACTTAAGTTTATATAATATACTATTTAGTATTTAGGTACTTTTATAAGTTTTAGATTTGAATGTAAAATACTATTAACCAATTAGAATATGACGTTAGTATACACTTAAATCCAAAAGTAACGATAAAAAGCTTATTAAGGTTGCGTTAACTTCTTAATAACATCTTAATGTGAGTCAGTCAGATGCAATAAGATGTTTAGACCAAAAAGTGTGTTTGTTTTTTTCCTGTCATTAAGAGGTGGTAAAAGAAAATCAAGATTAAGAGTGTTTGATTTTTTCTAATCATTAAGAGGTGCTAAGAGATAAAAACATTTTGTTGAACTAGATGTTAAAGAGGTGTCTTAACACCTCTTAATATCTCATAATTTTTTTTTAACTTGGTTTTCTTTCCATTTTGTATATTTTGTTCGCTTTTTTGTAAAATGTACATTTAAGGAGAATTATCACACAAAAAGGATGTACAAGATAATAATAACTAGGGTGATAATTTGTGTTAAAATGTTAAATCCCAGCCTAAACATGTTTTGATGTGTTGAGAATGTCAAGCCAAAACCGACTCATTATAAAACGTGTTAATCGTGTCGACCACCCATTTAATCACAACCATAACGTGTTTATTATTGTATCGTGTCAAATTATATTTTATAGCGGGTTAAAAATTTTCACGCCTAATTAAAATTATTAGATATTTTTATTGTAAACACTAAACATTAATAATCTAACACGTTCAACTACTTTTAAAAAACAAACACTTTTAATTCAATCAGATTCAGATTTCTCAACTACTTATTCATATTAAGTTGGAATCAGATTCAGATTTCTCAATCACACATTCAGATTCAAATGTGTGAATCAGATTCAGATTCAGAGCCTCTTAACAAACAAACATCACCTAAGTCTATGTGTATTTTTTTTATATAAATACAAATCTGATTTAATTCTGACCAATATTGGTTCTAATTTTGTACTAGTAATTTATCATTCAATCAGGATTAGGGCTGTAAATGAACCGAATGTTTATTTATTAAATGAACCGAATGTTCAGTGAGCATTTCATGAACCGTGCAGTAAAATATTCATTTATGTGCGTTTATTTATTAAATGAATGAACATAAACAAGATTTTATGTTCGTTTAGTTAATTGAATGAACATGAAGAAAAGTCTCGTCCAATCATTTATGTTCGGGAACGTCTGTTTATTTATTCGTTAATGTTCGTTTATTTGTTTATGGTTGTATATTGTATAAATTTTATTATATCCTTTAAAAATTGGTATACTCAAACAAATGAACACTCATAAAACATAATATTTTGTATATTCTTTAATTTGCCTTCATACGTTCATTTATAATTTCTTTTACGTTTGATTAATCTCTTAAAGAACAAATATAAACGAACACGAACAACTACATTTCTTAATGAACGAACATGAACAAGAAAATCCGCATGGTCAAGCGTTTGTGTCCGTTTATTTTTCCGGTTAAACTGAACGAACAAACATGAACAAGGCTTCGTCCGTGTTCATCCAGTTCATTTACAGCCCTAATCAGGAGGCTTAACTTTGAATCGATCTCTCTTACCGGTCTAATTTAGTTTTTTCAATAACAACTTTCGAAATAAATCTCTGGTGTAACACCCCAATTTTTACGAATTAGCCAGAATAATATTTTATTACTTTTAGAATATTAGAAAAGGCTTTCCGTTAGTTTTTAACAGAATTAAGGACTTGCAGTGCAAATAGTTAACGGAAAAAATATTACCGATGCAAAAGACTTAACGGTAGGGACTAATGATGCAGACACTTCTATCACTACTAAAATGCAGAATTTAGTCCCAAAGTCACACATGTGACTTGGGGGACGTGGCTTAGTTAATGGTTTTGGAGGGAAATAAGGCTACTACTCCGATATGGCTCTAGTGTTGTAATAACTCGTAAATCTTCCTATCAATTTTCACGGCTAATTTTTTTTTTCTTTCGTTTCAAACTTCAAACACGACAAGTCACGGGATATTTTTCACCTCGACCTCGATAATAAAAATTATATAAAATAAATATATAATAAACTTTTATATTTTTTTTTATCCAACTGGGCTCTCTAAGCCCAACCCGATCCACTCTTATTTCTTGTCTTGGGCCTCGCTAAACAAACCCAAACCTAGATTAAATTCAATGTAATAAAACAAGTTTTCTTTCTTTTTTTTTCATGCTCGTTAAGTCCACAGATACATACACTTTTATATATTTTTTGTTACTTTCTCCCTTGTGTTAAACACAACCCAACAAAACCATGGTCAAAGTTATATATTTTTCTTTCCTTTTTGCTGCTACTCCTCACAAAAACACAAGCATGTGTGATTGAAATATGATAAATTTGTTCCATTCTTCTTGGTACTTACACAATGCACGACAACACACTCCTCTTTTGCTTGGTCAACCAAAACAAACACAATATATGTTTCTTTTTATTTGCTTCCTGCGTGCGAGACACAACAAAGGGGACAAGACCCTTTTAGCCACCCTATAACCTTAAACAAATACCTAAACCATGCCTTGACCTATTTGACTTTGTTACCCTTTGTGCAATATGCCCCCCCCCCCCCTAGCATGATTGACAAGACTAAACCTCCTTCTTCCCTTGTTTCCAGCCGATCCATGGAGCATGCCAAAACCATCCAAACTTCTGTTGCTCTTTTGCCAAGTTCCCATGCAAGTAATAGTAAAATAATCCTAAGGCCATGCCTTGTGTAACTATATAAACCCCCTTGTCTCACCACCTAGAGCTCACTCAAAACACATCTCATTTCACCTTTGTTGCTGTCGAGCTAGAAGAAGAAAGGAGCAAACCACATTGGTCATCTTACAAGTTTCTTTGGGTTTTGTTTTCACAAGTTTGGAAGCATATTTCGCTTTAGGTTCTAGTCGGGTATAAGCTTTTGAAAGCTAGTTAGCACATCGGGTTTCTTCCATCTCGAGTCTTTCTCACTCGACACTCATTCACTTCCAACCCATTATGAGCTTCGATCCTTTCCTTATCTTATTGTCATTCCTCTTCTAATGCTCATGTTATGTATTAATATGTAAAGTTTAAAAACTTGAGTTTGTTAAAGTCTTCACAAAAGTTGA
This sequence comes from Chrysanthemum seticuspe, assembly GCA_019973895.1. Taxonomy (NCBI): domain Eukaryota; kingdom Viridiplantae; phylum Streptophyta; class Magnoliopsida; order Asterales; family Asteraceae; genus Chrysanthemum; species Chrysanthemum seticuspe. The sequence goes on from BPTQ01000001.1 coordinate 268,449,262, forward strand.
GGTACCAACTATTTTGAAACTGAAAATGAGAAAAGAACATAAAAGACACAAAACACACGCATGAAATCTCAAACTCAGTATTCACCGAGTAATATTTACACTAGGATAAAACAGTTAAATACTAGTTAATTATATCTAAACGCATTGTTTAACAAAAAAACCCACCTAGCTCAGTTGGTAATGTTGTTGGGCAAGTGAGCGAAGTGGTCATATGTTCGAATCCCAGCAGTGGCTATTTTTCCATTTTTCTTTGTTATTTTTACAAGTTTCACCTTTCGGCAGTTTGGCCCCTCCACTTCAAGTCACTTAGCAACTTTTTACAACTTTTAATAAGTTTTCAAAACTAATATAAATATACTTACAATCACAGTCCCTTGACTTTGGGGCATTCAACACATTTCTTAAAAACTTTTTATAACTTTGAAACTTATATAAGTCTTTACAATTTCAACCCCTCAAGTTTAATACTTGACATTTTTTTTTCATTCTAACAACTATTTTTGGACTCCAAACTTATACTCCCTCCGTCCCAAAATTATAGTCCCCTTTTGACTTTTTCGGTCTTTCTATTACAACTTTGACCGTGAGTATTTTTGTTCGTGTTATATAATACTTGATGCAATATATATGAATTGATTGAGTTTTTAAATGGATTTTCATTGGTATAATTTTTATCAATTATTGTATAACATAAATAAAAATATTTAAGGTCAAAGTTGAAAAGGTAAGACCGAAAAAGTCAAACGGGGACTATAAATTTGGGACGGAGGTAGTACATTTTTATAACTATAAATAAAAATGTCAAGACTATATTATTTCCAACGCTTTTGTTCACAATTTCGTCAAATTAATAAATTTAGTAATTATAAATCCCGACTAAAAAACGAAAATTAAAAATGATGAGAAAATATTTATAACAAAAACTAATATAAATACTTTCTAACTTACCATCTACTAACAAATATATAAACACACTTATATATCACGTAACCGTTACTAATACAGATACTTAACGTAAAGTATTTATTAGTATTTTACTAAACGTTTATTTTTCACAAATACGTTACTTGTGAATATATCCCGTACTAAGTCTTTTGGTTACTCCTGAACCGGAAACTTACTCGTCGCGAATACTTTTATATACTCTTATATGTAATTGTACGTTTGTCCAAGAGCCAATACTTACAAAATATTTTGAAATGATTTTGACGTAAACTCTGCCACGCAAGCAACATTAAATACAACCACTTGTAAACACTTAAATTTATTCACACACTTCGAGTCGTGAGTACTCAAAACTGCAAACTGAGACTTGACCTCTCGTTCTTAGGTTCCGGGTAGGAGCCACTGCTATATCACACTTGATCTCTTTGTGCTTATTCACTACTGTTAAGGTGAGTTTATAGCCCCACTTTTACTCTTATTACTTGCTTTATAAACTATGGGGTGAGAAACATGCAAAACTCTTTCGGACCTGAAACTGATTACACTGTTACGTGTAACAACCTTGAATCCCACTATGCTACCGTCAGTTCCTTTTGGGGAAGCGCGATTGTTATGAATAGATTTATTGGGGATGACACCCCCGTTCGAGTTTGACCGGATAGGCAAACGTCGGGCGTATATCATATCGTATTGATTGAGTGTACTATAAATACACTTGCTGGGCTTTTATTTATCATGCTTCTAGATGCATGCACACTGTCGTAGTTTCGGTCGCATGAACTTGGTATTAGCGTAATAGCCTTTTTGCATATAGTGTCATTCACGGAGATGCTATATGTACAATTGTGGTCCAACTTGATTTCTTAAACTTAAACCTATGAACTCACCAACCTTTGTGTTGATATTTTAGCATGTTTTCTCAGGTTTACTTATTGGCGTAGGCAATGGCAAAGGCATTCGTTGAAGACAGACTGTCATCCGAAGTATTTCCAATCATATTTAATACAACTTTTAATGGGACAACATATATTTTTATGGGCTTTACTTCCGCACTTTGAAACAATGGTGTAAAACTATTTCTTAAATAAATCTATATTTTGAAAATGGAATAGAGTTTCCATTCTTTATTACCTTGTGTTGTGATTATTGATTAGTAGCACCCCATGACCCGAATGCTTCCGCTGTAAAATTTTGGGGGTGTTACAATGTTAATTTCAAGGAAGGTTTAAGGTTGTTAGTGTGGTGATTTGATGGTGTTCTTGCAAGCCTCAAGCGTTAGGAATCAATCCCCATCAAGGTTATTGTGTTATCAACTTATCATGCCTTAATTCATGTTACGTTAATATGGGGGTTTTGTTAGATTGAAGTTTTAGAAACCCTAACTCTGAATTCATCATTAGACATGATGTTAGAAGCTTATTATGAAAGAATTATGTTTACATCACGTGTTAGAATCATGGTTTGTTGATTAGTAGGTATCATGTTATGTATTATGTAGAAGTGTAGAACTAGTCATGTTAGAATTATGGATATTTGGCACAAGGCCATAAGAACCCCATATAATTATGTTAGTTGATTCATGAAGCAAGTTCATGAGTTACATGATTAGTAGAAAGTATTGAAGTGTTAGTATGTTTATGATATGTGTTTAGGTGCTTGCGGGAAGCAAGTGGAAGCCTAAACCGAAGTTAGAGGTGAGTAACGGTTTTAGCTTCATGTTTTATAGTTAAACATGATTTTAGTATGTTCATAGGTAGATTAAGAAATAGTCGAACCATACCATGTTTACGTTAGACTCGAAGATAGCCGAAAATTATCTATTATGTCATGATTCATATATAGCCGAAAGTTAGCCAAGTTTATGTCATGGTTCGGATATAGCCGGAAGTTAGCCAAGTTTATGTGATGATTTAGATATAGCCAAAAGTTAGCTAAGTTTATGTCATGATTCGGATATAGCCGAAAGTTAGCCAAGTTTATGACATTATTCGGATATAGCCGAATATTAGGAATATTTGTAATATTTAGTTAAAATTGTAATACTAGTAGGTATGTAGTTTCTACTGGTAGAGTTATAGTTCTTACTGGCAGGTATATAGTTCCTGCTGGTATCGTTAGTAGTATAGTTACTACTGGTCGTTCCTACTGGTAGTATAGTTAGTCCTGGTTTAGTTAAATAGTTATTCCAGTATAAGATTTAGTTTGTTAAAGTTGAGGATATGCATGAGATAAATTAGGAAGAGATATGCATATCTCCTCTACAAGTTTTCTAGTAAATGCCGATTAGGGTTTCCTGTAGTATAAAAGAAACCATCGGCTATGAAGAATGGACACCTTGAAAAACACTTTTAATAGTTAGCAATATAGATCCATAGAGGATCATTGTTATTTAGTTATTCTTCTTTAACTCTGTTACTTATATTCCGCGTAAACATCAGTTTATTGTTAGAGTCTCTCTTGTAGTTTGCTTGTGATTACATAAGTATTCTACCTATTTCAACCAGTTTGAAAGATCTATATAGGACTGATCCAACACCGAAAAATTAGCCATGTTAATGATGCTTACAAGAAGCGTCATTAGCCATGTCATGGATGCTCGTATGATGCACCATTAGTCACGTTAGAGCACTTTAGATAAGCGAAAAAGTAACTTCCTTTTAAAGCGTCCTATGTGGATGACCCGTGCTTTATGCACTTATAATACAAGATGGGATTAAAAATCTCCCGTATAAGCATATTGATACCCGGATTGCATACGTGCAAGAGGACGGTAAAGGCCGGATATGAGTAATCGACACCTAGGGAATTCCATACATGCTATACATGCTAAAGTGACAATTAGATATCGTCTAGCTAGCAGAAGGTGATTAGATATCACAATATGATATGTGGCGATTAAATATCGTCATAGTAGAAAGTGATTAGATATCACAACATGATATGTGACGATTAGATATTGTCTAGCTAGTAGAACGTAATTAGATATCACGACATGATATGTGACGATTAGATATCTTCTAGTTAGTAGAAAGTGATTAGATATCACAACCTGTTAATATGACGATTAGATATCGTCTAGCTAGTTGATATGTGATTAGACATCACAATATAGTAATATTGGCGATTAGACATTGTCTTAGTCTTAGACGTGTGAATAGATATCACATGGTAGTCATATAACGGCTAGATGTCATATTTTTAGTAGCAAGAGATGATGGTGGCATAGTAATAGTTTAGTTATGATATGTGATTAGACATCACATATAACAATCAAAATGACTATATGTCGTACCTTAGTAGCATGTGAAGGAATGCCATGATTTAGTAGCATAGCCTTTGTGTGATGATTAGACATCATCCTTATGTTATAAATCCAATTAGAAATTGGATTTGAGATTATTAGTAGCTTATTTTAGTATTAGTATGAAAGTTGTTCATTTGGACCCATTAAGATAATGGGCGGTCATCATGTTTTATCATAGCTCTTTGAGATTATTAGACATCATCCTTATGTTAGACATCCAATTAGAAATTGGATTTGATGTTATAGTAGCTCAAGTTGGTAATAGATCTTCATTTTGACCCATTCAGACAATGGGTGGGTAATATATTATGCATAGTACTTTGAGATGATTAGACATCTTTATGTTAGAAATTGAATTTGAGGTCATTAGTATCACATTATAACGTTGGTATGATATTTGCACGTTTTGACCCATTTACACAATGGGCGGGTTAGCATTTAGAAAATGCTTGTCCTCATTTATAGTGGTTTAGATCAGTTTCATTTACTTATAAGTCGCTTAGACTTACAAATTTCATTTTCCATATATGTCTCTTGTAGGTGCGTGATGCAAGGTTCAGGCTAGAAGCATATAAAGGTGGAATTTTGGGGGAAACAGGCACACTCGTGTTATAGGTGACAACTGACAAGTGTCTCTTACTTCCACTTAGATATTTAGCTTGTAAACGCCCTAAACATGTGTATTATTAGTTTAGAAAGAAGTCATGTTGGTTTATGTATCAAGCTTTGTGCTTTAGTCATGTTTAGTAGTTTTAAAGGTGTTTGGCACAACTCTGAAACACGTTTCCGCTTTTGAACATGACTTGTAAAAGTGCAAATTCAATGTTTAATGTATAGTTAGTAGTTCTGCAAAATTTCATGTCATTTCGTTAAATGCAAGTATGATTTCCAGAAATTGGTTTTATTCAGAAAGTGAGCTTTTATTCAGAAAGTAAGCTGATCTGCAGTGAATACAGCATATCCCCAAATTTGGATACGGCGTACCAGCTCAGATTTTTTTTAAAAAAATTCAGTTTAGTATGGGCGTTTCACCTAGATGAGTGTTTTCCTGTATTGTATTAAAAATGTAATGAAGGAAAACATTGTCTCGAAGCAAATTTCAGTAACTCAGTATTTCACATTAATCAAATTGGATAAATTAATGAGCTCAATTTTGTACACATTCTAACCACTCATGTAAAAGATTATTTAGTAATTTCCTATATAAAATTCTCACATATGCTTATACGAGGTTTATAAGAACAAGCTTTATACAGATATATAATGTAGTACTCATGATAAGTATTGATTGTCTTCCTCTTTAAACTTTAAGTACGAATATCCGAAACCAAAAATTTGAATAAAAAATTATTATTTATAATTATTTCTAATAAAAATACACAACAATCAAAATCCATACGAGATGTATGAACTAAATTTGATTCACTTAACAATCCACAAGACTTATAACTAGTAAATTCATACGTGAGGTTCAGTAAAATATGAATTGCCACAACAAGTGCGTTATGCAAAATTCGTAAATAATATGTGATTCGATAGTGTAAAATTTTAATATCAAAAAAGATAACAAGAAATATTTCATGGAAAGTATATCGAATCATCTTAATTAGAATTGAAAATGATGGTGTCACTAAATTTTAATTCTTTCCGTCACAAAATAAGTGGATTTTTCTAACATTGGTGGAATTTTCTTAATTTTTGTGCATTTTAAAAATAGTCATTGAAGTATTTACATTATAATCAATAGAATATGAAATAAAAAATAAAATTTACACATAGTATTAGTAAATCATATATATACTACAAAAAGTTTATTACATTGTAATCATGAGTGTTAAAAATAAACCCTTATTTACAACCCATGTATATGGGGAATAAAAAATGATACTAAAGAAAAGGCTTGAAGGAGTGTTTGGGGCAACCTTTCAAAAGCTTGAGTTTTTGCAATTAAGCTAGTTTTAAACTTTGTTTGGAAATAATTTATTTTGAGCTTTCAAAAGGTTAGCTTGAGTTTTAACTAGTTTTCTTGAAAGCAAGTTTTAAAAAGGAGTTGAAGCTTGTGAAATGACTAATTACAAGAGTATCTTTATGTCATTTTACTAATTATAAGTATATATTAAAACACAATTAATACGACGCCGTTTTTGGCACCTTTCTACAGTGCAGCTACAGTGCTACAGTAACTGGGCCGGTGGGCCGGGTTGCTACAGTAAAAAAGGATTATATTACTGCTACAGTGTAAAAAAAAAAATGATTATATTACTATTTATTAGTGCACAATCACCTCGGCTAAAAAATCCGCCCGAGCCGGGCTGCTACAGGTAAAAAAAAAAAAAAAAAAAATTATAGTACGCAAAAAAATAAATAAATAAATAAATAAAAAGATTATATTACTATTTATTAGTGCACAATCACCTCGGCTAAAAAATTCGCCCGCCCGAAAAAAAAAAAAAAAAAAAAAAGGATTATATATTATATTACTATTTATTAGTGCACAATCACCTCGGCTAAAAAATTCGCCCGCCCGAAAAAAAAAAAAAAAAAAAAAAAAAAAATTATATTACTATTTATTAATGCACAATCACTTCGGCTAAAAAATTCGCCCGCCCGCAACGCGGCGGACCAACGCCAGTCTCGTTTAAGTATAAAGCGCTAGCTACTTTGTCAAACATGTTGAAAAAAAGCTTTAGCTTCAGCTTTCTCAAGTACAACTCTTATAAGCTCCGACTCAAGCTAATCTTTCCAAACACAAGGTGTGCAGGGTAACTATTATTTACCACAAAATCAATTAATTAGAAATGAAAGAAATTACCTTCAATTGGTCGGATAGTGGAGCTTCAACTGCTGCTGTTGTTGAATGTTCCTTTAATCACAATAACCACAATCAAGTTAATTAGCTTATAAGTCATTTGTTTCGACACAAATGAACGATTCGAAAAATCCAAGGAATTAGTGATGGTCTTACCGGGCTTTCATGTTTTTGTTGAAAATCTAACGCTCTCTCAAGTTTTTTGACAACCTGAATCATATCTGGACGTTGGGATCGCAACTCCTGCAAGCAATAATATGCTGCTTCTGAGAAGTATTTTAATGATTGTGTATCCATTTGTTGTCTTAGAACGGGATCGATTATATCACTGAGTGTTTCCTGTTTATAGTGCGAACGGGCAAATCGAGCAAAACTCCAATTATCTTGGTCTGAAATTGGAATGGACGCTACCCTCCCAAGCAAGACTTCAAACAAAACAACTCCGAAGGAGTAAACGTCTGATTTATGAGTTAAAGATTTGGTTTTTTCATAAGCTGGATCAGTATATTGTAACGAGCCATCATAATTACTAGGATGCAGGTGAACACCATGTTTTTTAACTAACTTGTCATATCTAAGACCATGTAAGGTGGGTTCCCAGTTTTGATTCAACAAAATCTTGGAGCTCTTGATGTTACCATGTATGATGCTCTTATCACCATCTAATTTATTATGAATATAACACAATGCACGTGCCAGATCAACACATATATTCAATCTTTGCATCCAAGTGAGGGTTGAGCCACTTAGATGTTTGTCTAGACTTTCATTCACCTCATACTTGTATATCAGGTATGCCTTACTCAGTACATTCTTAGCTGTTTCTTCATCGTCATCAGGCAGCTCCTCCGAAGCAACCTTAAATAAAGTTACGATATTTTTATGTATGCGAAGGTGTGAGATCATCGCCTCTTTCAACTGAACGTCTGGATTTGTATATCTCCGTACAACAATAGGGATGGACTTTCCTGATTGAATGAGTTGTCCTTTGTAAAGTACAACAGAAGGAGTTTGATTCAGGAGATTCTCTTTAGAGAAGTTGTTGGTGGCTAATCTTAACTCTGACATTGGTAGTAGTGTTAGTGTGTCATCAATCATAGGGAATGCCATTTTTGGGGTTGATCAAATTAAACAAGGTTCACTTGAGGGAAGGAAGACTGAAAATGTCGAAATGAGTGTGTTGGAAGAGGATGATAAAGACAGTAGCAAAATTATTGAGGATAACGTGTAAAGTGTAAAGTAATTTGTGCCTTTTAACTTTTTAACTTTTCTTTATAATGTGTGGCCGACACATAAAAATACCAAAAGCCCCCGATGTTTATCTAGTAATAAATTACTACTGCCTACTGGTATCTCATAGTCTGATTCTTTTTTTTTTAACTAAATCTCATAGTCTGATTCCAAAACGCTGTTTTCATTTTCTATATTATCTTTAAGATTAGGAAACTTATGTTTTTTTTACTTTATTTTAGATTTTCAGTTCAATGAAATTTTTTGAAACGGTATTAAACAAAATAACGGACCACTTGTATGATTAGTGCACTTTACAGAAAACCAAGAAAGGTCTCTGCATCATATATAAAAGGAACTATATAAAAATAAGTATTATATGAAATTAAGTATACATTAACAACATTCAACCGTGCCCAAACTAATTAAGAAGAAGGAATGTTTTCATCTTAACAAAAGGAACTATATAAAAATAGGGATTGTCTAACAAGTGCGTTAAACGGCATTTATTAAACACAAACTTTCCTATTTGATTAAAGATTTATTTAATGCACATTAATGAAACTTATTAATTAAATATAAATTTTCATTAAATAAACTCAATGTTTCCTTTTATACTAACCTTAAACCTTGCCATGAGGGCACTCGTTAGACAAACCCATAAAAATAAACTTTAGGTACATGAAAGTTTTATCAATTAAACCATGGATATCAATTATGAATTACGATACAAAAACTCGCGAATCATCTACCAATGAGAAACTTGTCTTCTTTAGACGAATAAAGAATGGCCAATCATAAATAATAAGCTAAGTAGCTAATATACCATTTAATCAGTTAAGACATACCTATGGATCGAGTTCCATCTTCGGGTCATGGGACAAAATCCAGCACGCTTACACCACATTTACTTTGAAGCAGTAAGAAAAAGAAAAGAATATGTATATTACTATATCAACTACAACTTGATTATGACACTATGAGCAACCACAAGAACCAACCTCCTGTCACGACTCACGAATTAAGATTTTTCTGCCAGCAGCTACTAGATTGGCACGATCCCACTATTCCCTCACCGGATAATGACCATCTACATTAAAATTTGGAGCATCTTGTTGCCACATACCAAAGGCTTCACCAATCTTTGCTATGCTTTCATGCTTTAGGAGACCTTAAAGTACATAACAGAATTCTATGACACTCGCTTTGAGTTTAACCATAACTTTGACAAATATAGCATCTCTAAAGAAAGATACTCATGAGAACCTAAACTAACTTAAAACGAGTTTAGGTCGATTTCACTCAAGTAAGAATCAGAATCAGAAATGATCTCCTCTTTCCGAGAATCCCATATAAATATGCGTTAGAATGAACATTCACTCTTATTTGACGTATAGTATTACCTATAGTGAAATTTGAACATAGAGGTGGCAAACGGGTCGGTTTGGGTCATGGGTCATGGGTCAAACGGGTCATTCTTTAAGAGTGAGTCAAATGGGTCATATGTCAAATGGGTCATGGGTCAAACAATTTAGAAATTTATAGTACTTCAAGTTACCAAACGAATTCACATTACCGGGGTGTTTGGCCTTACATTTAAAATCATCTTTTTGTTGCATTTTCAGGACACATACAATGAGTTATAGTGTTTGGGTATAGTGAAACGGGTTCTAGTTATCTTATCTTGGTTTTAGATAACGAGTTCAGACCATTGTTTGTCGGAATGGCTTATTAGAACTACTTTTGACACAATATTAAGTGTTTGGTATTGCTCATCGAGGATACTTGTGATACGAACCGGATTCGATCAAGTGATAAAAAGAACAATAATGATAAATAAAGATAGGTGATCAACTTTAGAGAGGCCGATCCCTCTCCCAATAATGATATTAAATCACTAATTCATTCATTCATAATATTAAGCATAATCCTAGTTACAACCCTAATACCCTATTTATAATAAAAGATGCCCTAGACTTAACTTGGTCCCAAAGAAAATACCGAAAAGAAAACTAATAAATATTAAGGAAAATACTTATAAATAATAAAATACTAAGAGGGTTCGCATCATTACTCCGCCCCCCAAAAACACCTTGTCCTCAAGGTATTGCTTTAAAATCTTGAGGCACGTGATACCAGGATCCCATGTTCTTCTTTGCGCACAAACCTGTTCTTGTGTCAACCCAACATTCATACAAATATGTCCATGAGAGATCATGCACCCCCACTTTAAATTCAAAATCTGCCATCTCAATGTCGTCTGCCGAATGTTTTCATCAAGTTCATTAGAGAAGTCTTTCTTAATAACGTTTGGATCTGATCTTAGCACCATACAAGGCTCATCTTCTACTGCCATAATTGGTCTCGTAACATCAACTTCCTCCATAGATAAAACATCCAGAAACTCCTCCAAATTATTACCATCTTCTCCACTTATTTCGGTTGTGGCAGGTTGTGTTGGATACTTTACAATGTCCTCATCAGAACATTCAACCACACCACCAGGTTTTCTTCTAGTGTTGATCCATCATCACAATATTCAGTGACAAAATTTTGTGATTTAGGATTTGATATTATATACCATTCTTTTCTCGAAGTTATAAATTCGATCTTCCGTTTGTGTATGATACTCATTGTTACTCATGATTAATCTGATGATGAGCAGTAACTCCTGGATGAACAGTAAATTCCGGTGAACAGTACTTCAATTTTTTTTAACCCTAGAATCGAACAACTTTAATACCAATTGATACAAACCGGATTCGATTAAGAGATAAAAAGAACAATAAGGATAAATAAAGATAGGTGATCAACTTTCAAGAGGCCGATCTCTCTCCCAATAATGATATTAAATCACTAATTCAATCATTCATAATATTAAGCACAATCACTAATTCATTCATTCATAATATTAAGCATAATCCCAGTTACAACCCTAATACCCTATTTATAATAAAAAATGCCCTAGATTTAACTTGGTCCCTAACAAAATACCGAAAAGGAAACTAATTAATAATAAGGAAAATACTTATAAATAATAAAATACTAAGAGGGTTCGTATCAACTTGTGTTATTATTTGTTAGTAAAATAATGTTGCGAACATGTAATTGGAATTTATTAATATGGAAAAGTGCTAACAAGATAAGCCATTTTGGGTTAGGTATTGCGTTTGAAAAAGGAGCGTTTCTCTAAGAAAACACATATAATCACGTATTTATAAAAATGGTTTACGGTCTACCAGACACTAGCATCTGATTATGTGTGTTTTGAAATTGCAATAACAAGATAATCTCCCAAAATGCAAAATCTCAAATACTTTATTAATAAGTTATCCCAAACAACCCTTTGGATAATTAGAATATAAAGATGAACAATAAAAATGAATCCACTTATCTAAATAAGTGTCATTTTACAAGCCGAAACACGTAATAACTTTTAAATAAGTGTCACATTTTAATCATAGGCCGGTTTCCACTATAATGCCTCATTTTATTAACCTCACTAGTGATTTAAGCCTCATTAGGTACACATCTAGGGGGTGGGGGAAAGGATTAGAAACAGTCATACAGATACCCTGTAGGGAAACGGTTACACTTTTATAAATAAAATCTAAATTACAATTAATAAAATTAATAGTAAATAAATAACAGAAAATTAAATACAAACAGAATGTAAGCCGATAAACGATAATTAAATAAAATAATAAAATAGTCAAAAGACTTACTTGATCACCAAATAAAGATCAAAAAAGAAGCACTGAAGCCGAGGCATGTGTTTGACATGCTTCCCTTAAAACAGATTCGCCGTCTGTTTCCCAGGATACAATAGCCAAAACAGTAAGTTGTACTGTCGGACTTAACTAAACTTCTTGGAATTTCATCTTAAGAGATACGCATTCCATATGTTGGAAATCAATAATAACTATTGATTTGATGTGTATTAAACCCATGGAATTAGGGCATCTATTTATACAAAATAGCCTCCATCTAAGTTTACTCATCCCACCGATGTGGGATAGAAAACAATTCAAAATTCCTCTTTAAGCATGGTACCGAATGCTTAACTTTGAGATACGATATCTCATTCACATCAACTATATTTTGGACACGTAAAGGCTCATTGCGAAGCTCTCTTCGAGGAGAACGCGAACCTACAAACTATTACTTATATATATGACACACATATAGAAATTGTGTCCAAAGTTGGTCAAAAATCACTTTTACCAACTAATTTTCCAACAATCCTCCACATGAATGGAGATCGGTTGTAATAAACAAATATTACGATGAAATTCCAATAGTTGAATCTTGCAAAGGATAGGTACGTGTAACCCTTTGAACCTTCCCTTGTGAGATGCTAGACCTGAGTAGACGTGATGTCCTTGAACTCAGCCTCTGTTTACGTAGATGACATTACACTTCACACAAGACTCTCCCTGACATTGTCAGGTCCTCATAGTCGTGTTCGTTATGGTCATTATGAAAAACTAGAAGGGGGGGGGGGTTGAATAGTTTTACCAATAAAAACTTCGTTTTAAAATATTTAGATCAACTTATGTCAATCTATTTAGGTGTGTATGTTAGACGTTGATAGATAGATATATAAAAGTGTAATGAAAGATAAAAAGTAAGAAGCACATAACCACGACCCAAGTATTTATAGTGGTTCGGCTACAAGGACACCTTCCTTGCCCTACTCCACTCCCCGAGTCACCTACTCGAGAGTTCGTAATCACTACACGACACCAACTGCTTATGGCGGAGAAGCCTTCACAACGTCGCCTACTATTTTTCCGGTACTAGAACCACCGGGTTCTTTTCACCAAGGTGAACCACACTTACCACAACGTCGCCTACCCTTTATCCGGTACTAAGCTAAGTACCGAGTTCCATTACAATGGAGGAACTACTACCCAACACTACACAACACCTAATCCTAAAGGAGACCCACTCCTTATTACAACACCACCAAGGATATCAACATCCTTGAAAACAAACTATCACTATATGTATAACGATGCACCTCATCGATTATACAACCTTGGCATTCTTCACTAATGCCACTTGATTTGATTTCTAGGCATCCTTCACCAATGCCCTTGACCCAACGCTTGGCACCTTTCACTAATGCCTTCGTCTTGACACCTTTAGCATTCTTCACTAATGCTCTTGACACTGATGTAAAGCATCTTTCACTAATGCTTTCGTCTTGACTCTTTTGGCATCCTTCACTAATGCATTCGACACAACACTTCTATGGAGAAGGAAAGAACTATCAACAAGAGAACTTCAATAGTCTTGATGATGACGAAGCATGGCAACTCATGGACTTGAGCTTGCTTGACTTCAAGAAGTGGTGATCTCGCCTTTAAGAGGAACCTAGAGAATCACACAAAAACAAAAGACAAACTACATAGAAAGATCCCTTAGGATCAGTGGTTAGAGATTTACAATACTTGGGGAAAGTATGTGTGAGAGTGGCAAACCAAAAGGAAGAAACGGCTAACTATTTATAGAGGAGAAACTACTACTGTTCCACAGATCCCACGGATCCCACCCTCAAGGGATCCGTCTAGTGTAATGCTGGGGATCCGTGGGACGCTCCTCTTTACCCATGGGTATTTCGGTTGTGGGTCATGGATCATGGGTTGATCCATGGGTATTTTATTAGATACAATGTATCTAATGAGTGCAATGTATCTAGTCAAGTAGGTATGGATCAATACCATGGATTATGGATATGCTTCATGGGTTGTAGTTTTTACCCATTATAATACATTCTAGTTATGTATATATTTGCCCAATATGTAAACACTAGTTGTTGTACATATGTATTACTAAATCATAAAATCACTTATACTTGTTTTAGTGTTTTATGTGAAAACGTAAGTATGTTAGAAAACTATTGGCTCAAAACCATTTACGTATTTTATTTGTTTCGTTAAAATGATTTTACGTTTGTTATCGACAAAACATTAGAAGATCGTAAAATATAAATAAACGTTTTTACGGCTTATTTGTATTAACAGTCATGAACACTAGCCCGGTTCTGCAAGAGCTCTTAGGATTGGCGCCCCCACAATCCCTTCAAAGCGACCCCACTTCTCTCTCACATAGGTGATTTCATCTTGAATCATTAAAAATATGTGCTTGAAATTTCCTCTTGAATCATTAGGCTTTATGATTTTATCTTGTATCATAAAGGCCATATGTTTAACCTCTCAACAAGTCACATTTATTATAGGAATGGACTAGGAAGTTACAATATTAAGTAACTCCCCCACAGTGACCTGACTTCCCCCACATTTATATGATTAGGTTGTCCTATTGAACCCATATCTTGGGATCTCCAGTCAACTGGGTTAGGTTTTCCTTCATATAAACTCATTCCTTTAAGGGCTTTAGTCTCATTCCTTTAGACGACTTACTAACTAACTCTCTGCTTAAGTCTTTCGTAAGCGGATCCGCGATGTTATCCATTGACTTTACGTAGTCAATCGTGATAACTCTAGTTGAGAGTAGTTGTCGCACCAATCAATCAATGTCTATAATGGATATGTCTCGACTTACCGTTTTACATTGTGATATGAGCTTTATCAATTTCCAATTGACTATCACACTTTATACAGATGGTCGTTACTGGTTTACCCCATCTTGGTATGTCCTCTATGAATTAACGCAGATATTCGCATATTCTATAAATTTATCTCAAATGATAAATTCAAATTCCATCATAGATTGAGCTACAAAAGTTTGTTTGAAATACTTTCAAGATTTCCAAGACACAGCTTCCCATGTAGAGTCAATACATCCGCTCTAGTGGATCTAGATTCTTTTATGTAAGAATCCATATTTGCATTACTCTATCATTAGATAGCAGTCGGATATCTTCCAAAGTGCAATATCTTAAGCCTCATAGTACTTATGTAATACTATTCAAGTGGTCATCACTTGAATTACTGGTATATTTACTTAACTTGATTATAACTTCTAAATCAAGTCTCACACACGTCATTAGACACATAAGACGCCAAATATTCTCTGAGTATTCAAAATGGGCAACACCTCTACCTCTATTATAAATAGATTTAAAAAGATGTCATTGGAGTTCTAGCTAGGCCGGAATCCCCCACATTGAACCTCTCAAGAATATTGTCCTTATAGTGTTTTTGACTTCAAAACAAATCCATTTGGTTTCATATGATCTTAGTCCCAAGAACCATATTGAGCAGCCAATGTAGTTCATGTCAAATCTTGACTTCAACATTTCATTAGTGGATTTGTTCATCTTTTTATCACTTTCAGTGATAAGTATGCCATCTATGTATAAACACATGATTACATATATACCAGTAATTTTTCTTTCTTTCCACAAACATCCGTTATTTTTAAATCCACGTTCTGACATGACGGGAAAAAAAATTGATGTCATTGTTTGGGAGCTTTTTCTAAGCCCTACAATGACTTAACAAGCCTACAAACTTTGCTCTCTTGTCTAGGAGCCATGAAATCCGTAGGTTGGTTCATGTAGATTTCTTTTTCTAAATCACTGTTTAGTAATGCCATTGTTAATACAAATAAGCCGTAAAAACGTTTATTTATATTTTACGATCTTCTAATGTTTTCTCGATAACAAACGTAAAATCATATTAACAAAACAAATAAAATACGTAAATGGTTTGAACTAATAGTTTCTAACATATTCACATTTTCACATAAAACACTAAAACAAGTATAAGTGTTTTTATGATTTAGATACATATGTACAACAACTAGTGTTTACATATTGGGTTAACATATACTTAAAATAAGTATACTAAAATGGGTAAAAACATGTATATACTAAATAAGTAAAAACTAGCTAATGGTTTTAACCCATAACCCATGGTTTTATATATACCACTTAACCAAGTTCATTGTATCCTTAAGATACATTGTATCTAGAAAGAAAACCATGGATCAACCCATAACCCATGACCCATAACCAAAAATACCCATGGGCAAAGAGGAGCGGACCACGGATCCCTAGCTTTGTGCTAGCCGGATCCCTTGTGGTAGGGATCCGTGGGATCCGGGGAACAGTAGAGGTTTTTCCTCTATAAATAGTGAGCCATTTCTTCATTGTTTCTCACCCCCTTTCAATATACTTTCTCCCCTGAGTTAAATCTCACTAACCTTAGATCCAAGAGATCTATGTTTGTAGTTTTGTTTTTGTGTGATCTTTTAGGCTCCTCTTAAAGGCAAGATCACCACCTTTGAAGTCGAGCAAGCTCAAGTCCATGAGTTGCCATGCTTCCTCATCATCAAGGCCACTGAAGTCTTCTTGTTGATGATTCCTTTCTTTCTTCAAAGAAGTGTAGTGTTGAAGACATTAGTGAAAGATGTCTTAAGAGTCAAGACGAAGATATTAGTGAAGGGTATCTATCGTCTATAGGATAAAGCACTTGTGGTAGGTGCTTGGAAGTCAAGACTAAGAAGCATTAGTGAAAGGTGCTTAGAAGTCAAGACAAAGAAGCATTAGTGAAAGGTGCTTAGAAGTGAAGACACAAGACATTAGTGAAAGGTGTCTTGTAGATCTAGTCAAAGGCATTAGTGAAAGGTGCCTTAGATGTACATTCGATATGGTGTGTTTCGATGTACAAGATAGACTAGTATTAGATCCAAGGATATTGATATCCTTGATGATGTTGTAAAGGAGTAGATCACCTTTGGGATTAGTCGTTGGTGTAGTGTGGTAGTAGTTCCTCCATTGCAATGGAACTAGGTGCTTAGCCTAGTACCTTATAAAGGGTAGGCGACGTTGTGAAGGTGTAGTTCACCTAAGGTGTGAAAGAACTAGGTACTTAGCCTAGTACCTTATAAAGGGTAGGCGACGTTGTGTAGGTGTGGTTCACCTTGGAGTGAAAGAACCCGGTGGTTAGCCTAGTACCGGAAAAAGAGTAGGCGACGTTGTGAAGGCTTCTCCGCCATAAGGAGATTGGTGTAGTGATTACGAACTCTCGAGTAGGTGACTCGGGGAGTGGAGTAGGGCAAGGAAGGTGACCTTTTAGCCGAACCACTATAAATACTTGCGTTGTGGTTTTGTGCTTCTTACTCTTATCTTTTCATTACTTACCTTTATATGTTCGTTTATCAACATCCAACACACACATCCAAATAGATTGACATAAGTCTATCTAAATAGATTAAAAAGAAGTTTTAATTGGTAAAACTATTCAACCCCCCCCCCCTTCTAGTTTTCCACAATTGGCATCAGAGCTTCGTTACCAAGTTTCTTGAAGTATATTGCACTTTAAAAATGGTTAATCGAAAACTACAAAGAAGGTTTTTCATAAAAGCAAACACCATGTTTTTCAAAACTATATGTTTGGATGTTGAGTTGATAACAACATTTTTTTTATTTTTTCATTTAATTGCACTAATCTTCTTTGTCGTGTTGATTAGTCAAAGCTCATACCCACCAAGCTTTAGGAGTAACTTGGTAACAAAAATACCTTCCTTAAGAAGGTATCTTATTCGCAAAGGAGCAAGAATCGTCTAAGTGACATTTGTTGTGTCATTTGTAAAGACATTCCTAAGTGCGCTAGAGGTATGATTTTCTTTTCACATTACTTGATAATTAAGTATACCTATTTAGGTATTTATATGATTATCTTTTGTGCTTATACATGTTTTACATAAAGCTTCATTAGGAAGTCTTTTTCTCACATACGTGTTTTAATTCTCGTCTAAAGTCGTGGTATATAAAACTTTGTTTTTTTTCTTTTAAATCCAATAATAAAACAAAACACGAATTTCAAAAATTCCTCCTTCCCTATAAAACCCCACCGTCGGCCACTCTATCTAATCCTTACTTTTTCAAAATCTTTCAATTTCAAAAATTTCCTCATTCAAAAACTTCATCTTCCTCCTCATTCCACCTCAACCAAAACCAAGAAGATCCGTCATCAACATGGTTTATATCGCACTCGTGCTCATCGCCCTAACACTCATCGAACTTGTGTTCCCTATGATGAAGTTCACATACGGAGACATTTACTTTGTGTTGTTAATCTATATTGGGGTCATATACCCAATCCTTTGTATCACCCTTAACATTGAAATGCAATACTATTAATGATCTAGATTATCTAGGTTGTTTTTGTTATAGTGTGTTTATCATTTCTTTTGATTTACATGTTTTATTTCTTTCGTGATACATTAGAAGTCATGTATGCATGCTAAAGGAAAATGTAGGATAAAACATATTTTCGTGGTATTAAAACTATAAATCTATGTTTTTATAAAATCTGTTTCTGTTACTACAGATCCACGGATCCCGGAAATTATACTAGCCGGATCCCTTTTGAAAAGGAACCGTGGGATCCGTCCTACTGGAAAACAGCTTTTCATGCAAATCAAAAACCTCTTTTCTTCTAAGAGTAATACTCTACATGTATGTCAAAACCATAAGTAAGTTAAGTGTATTTCTTGTTAAAAACCATTGTTAATAAAAATCTAGTAAAAACATTAGATTATCATAAGTTGACCACAAACACCTCCTTTTATTAACTTGTCATTTCTATAGGTTCAACTATGATGCATGAATATGAGTTTGATTTTTCACTCACTAGCGTCTACACTCCGAACATCTCTCTCGAACCCAACACGCCTGGCAATCATGTCCGTGGGTTCAATAATCTCGAAAACCGTCACTTCCATGAAGGACGTATTGTAGACACCTCTCTACAATTCGAAGAAGGTATCAATACCTCCTTCCGAGCCATAGGACTAGAATGCCTTCTTGAAATCAACGAGAAGATATGTCCAAGGTTCATAATGGAATTCTTCCGTCAAGTCGAACTCGTTCATAACGAGGATCGCTCTCTATCTCTTTGGTTTTATATCAAAAACCAAAAGTTCACTCTAACCCTTGGGCATTTTGCTCACATCCTCCGGATTTCAAATCATGGACAATGTGCCTTCACCGAAGATTGGACTCTTGATTCTCTCTTCAACTTTCGTGAAGAAAATAGTCCATATTATTCACACATACCCTCTCCGGAAGATTTAAATCGCATAATATGCAAACCTCGACCATATTACTCCGATCCAAACATTATCTTTACAAGGGATATCCGAGAAGAGTACAAGCCTCTTGCACTCATCCTATGTGAAAATGTTTGGAGTCTTAGGGGAAATCGAGAAATCCTTCCCGCTTGTTGTGCTCACATGTTGTACTGTTTGCTAACACAACAACCATACAATCTCGCCTACTTCTTCGCAAGGCGAATTGCAAATCTTCAAGGCTCCAAGAATAAACTCATCCCTTATGGAATGTTCTTGACACGCCTCTATCATAATGTTATGCACTTCCATCCTCAATTTCAAAGTCCGCTGTACGTACTTGTGAACAAGATGATGGAACCGCTAAACATATCCCTCATGAAGACTTTCTTCATTCTTGACTCCACCAACACTCATCAATCACTTAATGATCCTCCTAGCGAGAACACTCAAGGAAACTAATAGTATTTCAAAATAGGATCAAATCTCTTGTACTCGTGCTTTATCAATGTAATCCAATTTCCTTCATGAAATAAAACATTTGATACCTTAGTATTTAGAACTCTCTTTAGACTATCCTTGAGATATAATGCATTGTCAAGATCATTGCATACCTTTAGTAAAGGTCCTGCTGAGCAGATGGGCGGATCCCAAAAGTTACACTAGACGGATCCCTACTCTTAGGGAACCGTGGGATCCGTCGAACAGAAAATGCAATTACAAGCATTGTATTTCAAAAACATTCTTAGAACACCTCACACTAAGCTAAACATAGTGTCTTAAGGCAAATTAAGTCCTTATCAAGATAGGTTAATCTTTCCCATTCATACATAACTCACCGAGGTTACACTCTAAAAACGCTTGTAGATCTACCGTTTCGTTTTAATCCATTACTCTTCCGCTCTTAAACTCACACCTTATTTTCTACTTGATCCCTCACATCTAGTCTTAGAAATCTTTCAATTATGGCAAAATTGATCATAAATCATCCTCACCTCCAAATTGATCAAAATTGATCAAAATCTAGTTTTCTCATCTCAAAGCTTCTAGGATATTTTCCAAAACACTATCCTAAGACACAACCTGATCTCTAGGATCATCTATCTTCAATTGACATTCTAAATCTTTAGTGTCATCCTTGTTCATCCATTGGTACTCTTGAATGTTCCAAATCCTTCCACAAAAGACAATCATTAGCTACATCATTCATTACCTTCAAGTACTCAAGCATCCCTTCATTTAAAACACTTAGGAGGACTGAAACACTCAAGATGATATAGGTCTTAGATCTTAGAAACATCATTTCCAATCTTTCATAGCTGCTGAGAGACGGATCCCTAGGATTAGCCTAGACGGATCCCTCTGAGGAGGGAACCGTGGGATCCGTATGACAGTATAGGTCAAATCTTGCTAAAGCAATCATTTCAACTCATCTTCCTAACTCAAACACTCCATCTCATCTTAAATGAGTTCCTAGATCAGTACAACCTCTGAAGTTGACTCTTGTGCATGTCAGTCATCATATTCCAATGAATCCTAGTGGCTTGAAGCTTAAATGCACTTGCCAAATCTCTTAGTTTATAAACCACCTTGTTAGGACCTCCATAGTCATCACTCTCATCCTAACTTTCAGCTCTTGCAAACTCTTGAAATCATCTCATCATGAGGAAAACCCCAAGTAGTAACTTATCCACCAAAGAACCACCCATGAAAAGAGCTCGTGTTATACACGAAGTTTCCTCAACCGAATCATCTCCGGTCAAGCCGACAAATGATAGAATCCTTCATCATCCAATCAAACCAATTTCTAAAAGGTTAGTACCCACAAAACTACCTTTTCCAAACACCACCATACCTCCTAGGCCAAACAATATCATCTCCACCAAACCATCACCATTGGTTCCTAGAGCTATTTCATTTACATCCCCACTATCATCACCACACCTCTACAATCTAGAGGACTTGCCTCCTAGGACGTCTCATCCACTTCCACCGACAACATTCTCCTCATTAGGAGGAATAATGGTTCAAAATCAATGTGTTGAGTCAACACTTGCTCCGGCTTCCTTCTCGGCGTTTTCATCATATAATCCCATTTGGATTATGACAAATCATCAAAGTCAACCACCCGACCATATGGAAGTTGACACTTCTCTACCACCACCATCATTCTTGGTTGAGTCATTCTTAAATGCACCTCCACCAATCCCTCCATCGTTTGAAGCTCCACAAGCCGCTTCTCTTGATCCTTCGAATCAAGCCATTTCATTTCATCCACCATCACTACCTAGCCATGACAAAGATTGCTATCATTGTCAACATGTTGAAAGTTTGATACATGAAGTACGAGAAGACCAACGTTTCATGTTCTATCATCTCCTCGAACGTTTCGACGAGATTAAACCTAAACAAAACTTGAGCTAGAAGATTATAGTGGTGTCTTAGCTTCAAGCGTTAGGTGATCTAGAAATTCCTAGTCATGTATTGTCTATTTTCTTGTCTTTCGAGTCATGTATATCATAACTCTTGTTTGTTAAATGGAATTACATGCTACTTGCTATATTTCTGAGTATATGAGTATACTATATAATCCATATCTCTTTTCGGTATTTCTTGTTATACCAATCTTTGCTGATTTTATTCATCAGCCAGACGGATCCCTCAGATTTTCCTAGACGGATCCCTACTAGGAGGGAACCGTGGGATCCGTGAGACAGTAATATTTTGTTCTACTAACCTGAATCACATTTGCTGGAAATTGTGAATTATACTCGATTTCTAACCTTTGTTTTGTAGTTATTCAATTTACATATGAAGACTTTGACATCCTAAAGCTAGGGGGAGCTTTATGTCAAAGCAATACATTGCAAATTACTTGCAATACTAGGTTTACATTTTGTGACATCCCTTTGCAAAAATTACAATCATCAAGAAGGAGCACATTCGTCTCGTAGACGATATCTTTTGCAAACTTATTTGCAAACAAACTAGATTAGTATTACTTTCTTGACGCCCTTACTTAGGGATGGACTCGTCAAGGGGGAGTAAAGACGAGATCCTTTCCCGTTATTTGCTCTCTATCTCTTTTTACTTTTTCTTTCACATTTTTTTCTTAAAAACAATGTGTTGCCTTCCTTCAAACACTTTTTGTTTCGACAAAAAGGGGGAGAAGAAAGTAAAAACAACAAATTCAAACTTTTACGAATTTTAGCTTTTTCCTTAATATAATTTTTTGTTTTGTCATCAACAAAAAGGGGGAGATTGTTAATACAAATAAGCCGTAAAAACGTTTATTTATATTTTACGATCTTCTAATGTTTTGTCGATAACAAACGTAAAATGATATTAACAAAACAAATAAAATACGTAAATGGTTTGAACTAATAGTTTCTAACATATTCACATTTTCACATAAAACACTAAAACAAGTATAAGTGTTTTTATGATTTAGATACATATGTACAACAACTAGTGTTTACATATTGGGTTAACATATACTTAAAATAAGTATACTAAAATGGGTAAAAACATGTATATACTAAATAAGTAAAAACTAGCTAATGGTTTTAACCCATAACCCATGGTTTTATATATACCACTTAACCAAGTTCATTGTATCCTTAAGATACATTGTATCTAGAAATAAAACCATAGATCAACCCATAACCCATGACCCATAACCAAAAAT
The DNA here is from genome assembly GCA_019973895.1 of Chrysanthemum seticuspe. NCBI lineage: Eukaryota > Viridiplantae > Streptophyta > Magnoliopsida > Asterales > Asteraceae > Chrysanthemum > Chrysanthemum seticuspe. The sequence continues at coordinate 268,472,284 of BPTQ01000001.1, forward strand.
ACCCATGGGCAAAGAGGAGCGGACCACGGATCCCTAGCTTTGTGCTAGCCGGATCCATTGTGGTAGGGATCCGTGGGATCCGGGGAACAGTAGAGGTTTTTCCTCTATAAATAGTAAGCCATTTCTTCATTGTTTCTCACCCCCTTTCAATATACTTTCTCCCCTGAGTTAAATCTCACTAACCTTAGATCCAAGAGATCTATGTTTGTAGTTTTGTTTTTGTGTGATCTTTTAGGTTCCTCATAAAGGCAAGATCACCACATTTGAAGTCGAGCAAGCTCAAGTCCATGAGTTGCCAAGACGAAGATATTAGTGAAGGGTATCTATTGTCTATAGGATAAAGCACTTGTGGTAGGTGCTTGGAAGTCAAGACTAAGAAGCATTAGTGAAAGGTGCTTAGAAGTCAAGACAAAGAAGCATTAGTGAAAGGTGCTTAGAAGTGAAGACATAAGACATTAGTGAAAGGTGTCTTGTAGATCTAGTCAAAGGCATTAGTGAAAGGTGCCTTAGATGTACATTCGATATGGTGTGTTTCGATGTACAAGATAGACTAGTATTAGATCCAAGGATATTGATATCCTTGATGATGTTGTAAAGGAGTAGATCTCCTTTGGGATTAGTCGTTGGTGTAGTGTGGTAGTAGTTCCTCCATTGCAATGGAACTAGGTGCTTAGCCTAGTACCTTATAAAGGGTAGGCGACGTTGTGAAGGTGTAGTTCACCTAAGGTGAGAAAGAACTAGGTACTTAGCCTAGTACCTTATAAAGGGTAGGCGACGTTGTGTAGGTGTGGTTCACCTTGGAGTGAAAGAACCCGGTGGTTAGCCTAGTACCGGAAAAAGAGTAGGCGACGTTGTGAGGCTTCTCCGCCATAAGGAGATTGGTGTAGTGATTACGAACTCTCGAGTAGGTGACTCGGGGAGTGGAGTAGGGCAAGGAAGGTGACCTTGTAGCCGAACCACTATAAATACTTGCGTTGTGGTTTTGTGCTTCTTACTCTTATCTTTTCATTACTTACCTTTATATGTTCGTTTATCAACATCCAACACACACATCCAAATAGATTGACATAAGTCTATCTAAATAGATTAAAAAGAAGTTTTAATTGGTAAAACTATTCAACCCCCCCCCCTTCTAGTTTTCCACAGCCATTCTCACATACATATTGGTAAACTTCCAAATTTCTTAAAGTAACAATAGCAAGTACCATCCTAATAGAGGTTATTCGCGTAACTGACGAATATGTATCAAAGTAAGCTAGACCTTCTCGTTGTCTAAATCCTTTAATTACTAATCTTGCTTTTTTACTTATCAATGGTTCCATCGACAACCTTTGTGGCTGTTAGGTAACCATTTGTAGCCTAGAGGTTTACCACCAGGAGGTAAAACCACGAGCTCCCAAGTATGATTTTGTAAAATAGAATCTATTTAACTTTTAATGGCTTCTTTCCATTGAGGCCCTTCTGAGGAAGTAACCGCCTCTTGGTATGAATTAGGTTCGTTTTCAACCATAAAAGAAACAAAATTGGGTCCAAACGAGTTCTCGGTTCTTGCCCTTTCGCTTCTTCTAGGTTCAACCTCTTCTTCCTCAGTTTGATCTTGTCTCTCATCTTGGAGATCATTATCAGCTCTTGTTGTCTCTTATCAGAACAACATTATCATCTTAATGTCTCTCATCATGAAGAACATCATCATTTAGTTGCCTCTCATCATGGACAACTGTATCATCTAGTCTAGATGAACATCTATTTTCCTCGGATAAATAAGGAAACACAATTCCAAATAATGAAAGTTTTCCTTGATTCCATTATCGTATCTTTGTATATATTCAGATTTTTTGAATCATATCTAAATAAATGATAAGCAATACTGTAATGACCATATCACAAAATATACAATCCACATTTTTAGGTCTAATATTTTTATCCTTGGGTGCCGGAATAGATAGACACCCCCACATTCGCAAGTACTTATAGGATGCTTTTCTTCCCATCCATAGTTCATAGAACTATCTTCTTTTCCTTACATGGGATCTTATCTAAAAGATAAGTAGCCAATAAAACCGCTTTCCCCCACATGCCATGGCTTAAACCATGACTTTAACAACATGGCATAACCATATCTTTAAGGCACAGTTCTTTTCTATCAACAATTATGTTGTGGTGTATAAGGAGCAATAAATTTATGTCTTAGAACATACATGAAATGGAGATATATATTCACCTCTAATATCACTTTGAACTGCCTCGTTTTCGATAATAAGTTGATTCTTAACTTATTTGTATAGATCAATATTGTCTATATCCTTACTCTCAAGTAAGTAAAAGTCGCAATATTTTGTGCTACCATCAAAAATTACGATGAAGTACCTAATTGCTACCTTAGTAGGTATCGATTCCAAATCACATAAACCTATGTGAATCAAGGGTTCGGTTAATTTTCGGTCAACCGAGTGAAAAGACAATCTTGTCAATTTGGCTTCAACATAAGTTTTACTTTTGTAATCTGTGTTCGTTTATTTAATTAAACAACGTATTGAGTTAAAATTAACATGTCCGAGTTGGCCATGCTATACATTCAAATGATCAAATTAGCTGGATTCATACTCATTTTTAATTTAAAAACAAAAAAAAAAAAAAAAAAAAAAAAAAAAAAATCAGCTTAAACATTTAATGAAGGGCATAACCCGTACCGACCAAAATTTTGTTCAATGTTAACTCAATTTTATTTGATTAAAATAAAAGTAAAGCCAAATTATTAAGCAACCATCCAGACACAAAATTTCTACAAATCTCTGGCACATACAACGTGTTCGTTCACTTAAGCTCTTTCCCACATGTGAATTTCAACATCACATTTCTTTTTCCTTGCTATTAGCAGTTGTAGAGTTGCCCATAAATTGCATCTCTCCATTTTCTGCTACTTTGAAAGAGTTAACCAAATTCTTATCATCATACTCATGACATGATGCTCAAGTGTTAATCCACCATTTTCTAATATCGGATCCCGCCTTGGCAACAATATTCATTTCATTTAGGCCATTTAACCCATAGTTATGGCACATAAAATCTGAATGCTTTAAAGCATCTACCGTATACATAACTCGAGTATCGGTCTCCCTTTCATCAAGTTCGGGAGCAGATCCTTTAGATGTCACTCATGACATTCCGAACATTCTGTTAATACGAGATTCCGTTATTAGTGTGTCACTAAATTTGGAATAATTAACAACTTGCTATATCACAAAGTGTTTTTTTAACAAAAACGATAACATCAAATTTTGTTTAAAACACTACTGTTTTGTAAGATCCATTATACAAAACCGCTTTTAAACAAGTTTTTCGATTAAACAATATCGCATATTACATAATGTTTTTAAACAAAAACAAAATTGTAATATGATTTTGTCAATCTTCTTTAACAATATCTTAATAGATCTGCATCACATGGTATAATTCTACAATGAAACTCGACAAGGTTTTAAAATAGATTTACTCTTTCAAAGAAACTCAACAAGGTTTCTATAGATCTACTTTCAAATGCATAAAGTTTCAAGAACTATATTTAGTTTATAATTAAACTCAACCTGGTTTAAATAAGCTAAACAAGTCAAAGAAACTTTTCCATAAAATATGATAACAGCTTGTATATTATCAGATTTTGTCTCAAACAAACCCATCTTGGTTTCAATAAACACGTTCTAGTAATCTAATAAAATAACAACTTGTATTTTATGAGATTTGTTTCAAAGAAACCCCACAAATTATGTTACCATCAGTTAACTTGTGAATATTTAAACACAAAAAACAGTTAAAACGGTTTATATAAAATCAGTTAATTATATAAATAAGATTTTAATAAAAAGTGTTTTAATTCTGTTACACAGAATCTGTTTTAAGATTGTAGGGAAACGGTTACACTTTTATAAATAAAATCTAAATTACAATTAATAAAATTAATAGTAAATAAATAACAGAAAATTAAATACAAACAGAATGTAAGCCAATAAACGATAATTAAATAAAATAATAAAATAGTCAAAAGACTTACTTGATCACCAAATAGAGATCAACAAAGAAGCACTAAAGCCGAGGCACGTGTTTGACACGCTTCCATTAAAACAGATTCGTTGTCCGTTTCCCAGGGTACAACAGCCAAAACAGTAAGTTGTACTGTCGGAATTAACTAAACTGCCTGGAATTTTATCTTAAAAGATGCGTATTTCATGATGTGTATTAAACCCATGGAATTAGGGCATCTATTTATACAAAATAGCCTCTCTCTAAGTTTACTCATCCCACCGATGTGGGATAGAAAACAATTCAAAATTCCTCTTTAAGCATGGTACCGAATGCTTAACTTTGAGACACGATATCTCATTCACATCAACTCTATTTTGGACATGTTAAGGCTCATTGCGAAGCTCTCTTCGAGGAGAACGCGAACCTACAAACTATTACTTATATATATGACACATACATATAGAAATTGTGTCCAAAGTTGGTCAAAAGTCACTTTTACCAACTAATTTTCCAACATACCCTAGTTACACAACATATATATGATTCATCGAGTCTATCCGGTATCCTAAACATGTAATAAAACCTCATCCATTTACATGTTTTTTTGGAATAAAAATTATGAAGCCAAAAAACAAATACCTAGAGAAACAAATATCAAAAGAATCATTAATAAGCATTTGTCTAGAAGTCTCGGCTTGGGCCTCTCGTTTGTTAGTAAGAATGGAGAAACCAGAACTGCCAGCATTCCACGTGCTGTGCCCATGCCTCACCAACACCACTCTTTTCGCAACTTTCACTTCCGGTAACTTTACCACTCCATTAACCTCCCCCTCACTTTCCAATCATCGTTTTCTTTTGATGACGTGGCTGGTTCTGTTAGGCTTGATGACGAGGATCGAATCGTGGAGGAAATAAGTATGATTGGTTTTTGACGACGTATATGCCCCTCCGGTCCATAGCCGAAAGGCCCGATACTCTTAGCCGAAGGGCCCGATACTCTAATGCAACAGTCCAAGGTGAATGGTACGATGTCAGGCCATCCGTCCGAAGAGCACGCTGACCTGACAGTACTTTTGGCATCTAGCCTGGATACACTTTTTCTCATCCCCGTGGATGTCGGACATGACCCCAGGGACAGTGTAAGGGACAGTGTCAGCTCTGACACCATCAACGGTCCCATGAAGTACGACAGACCCAGGGACCAGACAGTGACATCAGGTAGTATAAATATGCATACAGTATTTGGGATTAAGGTATCATTTTTACACACACATACATTTATACTATACCTTTCGGTAAAACACATACTTACTCTTACGCCGGAGTCGGGTCCTGGGATAACACCCGGGGCGAGACTAACGCGTCGTTCATCTTAGCAGGTATCTGGAAGACTCATTCCTAAGGCTGAAAGATAACTGCAACAACCCACAAAAAATTACTTCGACATTGGCGCCATCCGTGGGACCCGCATTCAATCTACTAGAGCTATAGGATGACGGGTTCGACACCACCAGAAACTTCAGGAGGAAGTTTCACACCATTGACGAGGGAGCAGTTAGAAGGGTACGTGACTGCTCTTAAGTCAATGATAAAAGAACATAATAGCCGGAGGGACACTGTTGAGCCACTACGATTGGACTTCGAAGACGAAACGACTCTTGATAAGGACGAGCCGACGAATAAGAAGAAGGAAATAGTTACGGGGAACAAAGTGAAGGACAAAGACCTGGCGAAACCTTTCAAAGAAGTCTCGAAATCTCCGTTCAGTAGACGAATCATCGAGTTTTCCGCTCCGGAACACAAGATGCCCACCCACATCAAGCTGTACGACGGGTCTACGGATCCCCAAGATCATCTCAACAGGTTTACCGGAGCCGCGGGACATGGAGAATGGCCAATGCCCGTGTGGTGCCGCATGTTCCAACAAACATTGGACGGAAAGGCCAGGGGATGGTTTGATGGGCTAACGCCGGGGAGCATAGACGAATGGGCAGCTTTCAAGGATCAGTTCGAGGCTCGTTTCTCCTTGCACAAGGCTTGTGTCAAGGACCCTACAGAGATCGCCAAAATAGTAAGAAAGGCTAACGAATCACTTCCGGAGTTCAAAGAAAGGTGGACCACTGAGACAGGGTTCATACAGGGGGCTCCAGAGATCATGAGGATCTCCTCGTTCATGAACGGATGCAAATGCCCTGAGCTGGCCAAACGGTTCGCCGATACGATCCCTAAGACTGTGGATGAGATGATGATTAGGGTCGACGACTTTGTAAGATCGGAGGAAGCTTTTGCCAGCACCGAATTGCCTCGAGGGGAGCACTATGATACAACCAGAAGAGCCTCAACTGGGCCCTTCCGAAAGGACGAAAGGGCCGTCAGAGGTCACTATGGAGGAGATAGGAAGAATGAAGGACGACATGCATACTCAGGAAGAGATCGGGGAAGTTCACACCGCCACGGCGACAGGTCGGCTCCTTATGCGCCCCATCGCGGTGACCACCTGAACCGAGGCAACCCCCGCCTAACCTTAGATTCACTTATAAAACCACCAAAAGAAATCTTAGCCACTGAGCACCAGCTGCGTCTACCTCCTCCAAAGCCAATGCGTGATCCCCCACGCAAGGAGAATCAAGATAAGTACTGTGATTATCATGGTGAAAAAGGGCACTACACAAATGACTGCTATCAGCTCAAAAGACAGTTAGAAATAGCGTTGGAGTCAGGGAAGCTGAATCACCTGGTCAAGGATCTCAGGCAGAAGGGAAGGAGAGAAGCCCCAAGGAATGACGCAGGGGCTAAGGACAAAGTCATCAACATGATCCGAACCTGGCCCGAACGAAGGAAGAGGAAGTCATCGGAACAAGAGGAAAGGTGGATGAATGTACCTATAACGTTCCCTCCTCTCCCTGACGGAGATGTGTCGGATGATCCTCTCATAGTTGGAGCCACGATGGAAGGGTACTTGGTAAGGAGAGTCTTTGTGGATGAAGGAGCCTCGGTGGAGGTAATGTTCGAGCACTGCTTCAACAATCTGCCTCATGAGATAAGGACTCGAATGAAACAGACGCAGACAGATCTGCTAGGGTTTGCCGGACAGGTGACTCGTCCGCTGGGGAAAATCGAGTTAGATGTGTCATTCAGAGATGAGGGGTTGTACAGGAAGGTCAGGATGAAGTTCACGGTTATTCGGGCACCGTCACCATATAATGTTATCTTAGGAAGGACCGGATTGAAGATCCTGCGAGCCATACCATCTACGGTCCATTCCATGATGAAGTTCCCAACTCCTCAAGGAATTGCCACGTTGGTCACTCGTTCCGTCATCATTTCGGAATGTAGGAGATTGGAAAGGTTGCAGACTATCGTTCCAGAGCGAGATAGGGAAGAAACAAACACATGAGAGGTGGGTTTAACGGAGGAAGTGGCGATCAACCCGGCCTTCCCTGAACAAGCAGTGACGATAGGAGGTGCACTATCCATGGAGGGCAAACGACGCCTCAAAGAGCTGTTACAAAGGAACATCGACATATTCGCATGGGAACCGGCGGATATGACAGGAGTCCCCAGAGGGATCATAGAGCATACTCTGAATGCCAACCCTTCGATAGACCCGGTATGTCAAAAACACCGAATGTTGGTGGCGGATCGAAGTCAGGCAGTCACCAAGGAAGTAGAAGAATGGATCAAGGCCGGCATCGTCAGGCCGGTGAAATACCCTACCTGGATATCCAACCCCGTTCTGGTAAAGAAGTGTGATGGAAGCTGGCGCATGTGTATTGACTTCAAGAACATCAACTCCGCCTGTCCCAAAGATTACTACCCCTTGCCGGAGATCGACTGGAAGATCGAGTCGGTCATGGGGTATAAATACAAATGCTTCTTGGATGCTTACAAAGGGTATCACCAGGTACAAATGGCAAGGGAAGACGAAGAAAAAACAGCGTTCTACACTGAGCAAGAAACCTACTGTTACACCAAGATGCCATTCGGCTTGAAGAACGCCGGAGCCACATATCAACGGATGATAGATTTCGCTTTTCAATCACAAATAGGGAGGAACCTTGAAGCATATGTGGACGACATGGTAATCAAGAGCAAGGAAGAGCAGGGAATGCTAGCGGACATAGCGGAGACATTCGATAACCTCCGGAAGATCAACATGAAGTTGAACCCTAAAAAATGCTCTTTTGGAATGGAGGAAGGAAAATTCCTAGGGTATATGGTAACTTCAGAAGGAATTCGGGCTAACCCAAAGAAGAAGAAGGCAATAATGGACATGCAATCACCAAAGACCTTGAAGGAAATGCAGAGCCTAAGCGGCAAGTTGGCGGCACTCAATCGCTTCTTGGCTCGTTCGGCTGAAAGATCCTTGCCGTTTTTCGAAACACTCAAAAGCATCACCAAGGAGAATAAGGAGGAGTACCGGTGGACGGAAGAGGCAGAATCGGCATTCCAAGAGATGAAAAAGTTGATAACAGATCTTCCCTCACTAACGACACCAACGGCAAAGGAAACACTATACGTGTATCTTGCAGCCGCGGAGGAAGCGGTCAGCGCGGTTCTCCTCACAGAAAGAAAGGGAAGACAATTACCAGTCCGTTATGTAAGTCGAACACTCAACGAAGCCGAGAGGAACTACGCCCCGATTGAAAAACTAGCACTGTGTCTGTTACACATGTCACGAAGGCTCCGGAGATACTTCGAGGCACACCCTATAAAGGTAATCACAGACCAACCCATAAAGCAGATCCTCAACAAGCCGGAAGAGTCCGGAAAGTTAGCTAAGTACTCGGTGGAGCTGGGTGCATACAACATAACCTACAAGCCCCGGAACGCAATCAAAGGTCAAGTGTTAGCAGACTTCCTGTCGGAAGCTCCCATCGGAGAAAACAATGACAAGTACTTCAATCAGCCTGTGGTGAAGAAGAAGGAGGAGGGGAAATGGCTTTTGTATACGGATGGAGCATCCAATAACAAGGGCTCCAGAGCGGGTCTCGTACTAATCAATCCAGAGGGAATGGAATTCACTTATGCCATCCGGCTTGAGTTCGACAGCACTAATAACGAAGCCGAATACGAAGCACTATTGGCGGGGTTAAGAATGGCGGAGAGCATGCAGGTCCGTAGCCTTGAGGTCCGGGTGGACTCTAAGTTGGTGGCTAATCAGATAAATGGGGATTATGTGGCAAGTCACGAAAGTATGATCAAGTACCTAGCAAAAGCAAAGGAGTACATAGCTAGTTTCGAAAGCTTCACCATCCGAAACATCCCTAGGGGTCAGAATCAAAAGGCGGATGTCCTTAGCAAACTAGCCACGATCGCTTTTGACCACTTAACGAAGGAAGTACTAGTGGAGGTGTTAAGGGAAAGATCGACGGAAAGCAAGGAAGTTAATAATGTCGTTGAAGAAGAGGGGGACAACTGGATGACCCCTATCATTCGGTGTCTCGAGGAAGGAATTTGGCCGGAAGACCCTAATGAAGCCCGCAACCTAAGGATGAAAATCAGCCAGTATGTCATAGAAGAGGGTATACTCTACAAGAAAGCCTATTTGGTACCCCTGATGAGGTGCGTGGGTCCCCTGCAAGCAAACTACGTTATAAGAGAGATTCACATGGGAGCCTGTAGGATGCATTCCGGTCCCCGCTCGGTCGTGGCGAAGGCCATGCGGCAAGGATACTACTGGCCTACAATGCACCGGGATGCTAGAAATGAAATAATCAAGTGTGACTCCTGCCAGATCCATTCCCCGGTGCCGCAACTCCCAAAAACAAAGCTAACACCCATCATGGCTCCATGGCCCTTTTACCAATGGGGCATGGACATAGTGGGACCTCTACCACCGGCAGCCGGAAAGGTCAAGTTTCTTTTAGTCGCCATCGATTATTTCACCAAGTGGACAGAAGCCAAACCGCTGGCAAAGATCACAGGGAAAGATGTCACGAAATTCGTGTGGGATAACATAGTGTGCCGCTTCGGTCTCCCCGCCGTCATCGTCACAGACAATGCTAAGCAATTCGTGGACAACCCCTTCAAAAGCTGGTGCGAAAAACTCAGCATCAAGCAGATTAACACAGCCGTGGCCCATCCACAGGCCAACGGACTGGTAGAAAGGGCCAACAAGAGCTTGATGGAGGGAATCAAAACAAGGTTGGGACGTGCAAAAGCCGGATGGGTGGACGAGCTGCCAAATGTCCTTTGGGCACACAGGACATCCAACAAGACTAGTAACGGAGAAACACCCTTCAGCCTCACCTACGGAAGCGAAGCGGTCATACCGGCAGAAATAGGCATGCCAACATACAGAGTAAGGCGGATAAGGGAAAGGATCGAAGAGGAAGATCCCCGTCGAACTGTAGAACAAAATGAAGAAGATATCCGTCTCAACCTGGACCTACTACAGGAACGAAGGGAAGAAGCCGCTGTGATGGAGGCCCGCTACAAAACGAAATTGGAAAAGTACTACAACCGGAAAGCCCGGCTGGTTTCCTTCAAGCCAGGAGAGTTCGTGTATCGAAAAAACGAGGCCAGCAGAGCCGAAGACCAAGGCAAATTGGGACCCAAGTAGGAAGGGCCCTATCGGATCAAAGAGGCAAATCTCAACGGCTCGTACAAGTTGGAGACTTTGGATGAAGAAGAAGTGCCCCGGAAGTGGCACGCCATGAATTTGAAGAAATGTTTTCTTTAAAAAAAATATGCATTGTAAGCCTACGGGCATGAACTACTTTATTTTCACTTTCAGTAAGCAATATATTCCCCTACCTATGATGGAGGAGGAAAATTTTTCGTGATCATATCCCATGCTTGAGGGACGGACCGACGGAGATTAGCTACCTCCGACCGTGCATCCAAAAACCCCTAATTAAAATCAATTTACCCCCGTAAGTGCAATGACACTAGGGAAGGCCACATACCATTCGGTAGGCGACTGCATACCCCCGAATAATGCTAAGACATTAAGGGATGAGCCGAGGCATATATTCCCAAACGGCACGCAGATACCCCGGAGGCGTGACGACACCAGGGATGAGCCACCAGGTATATTTACCACCAGGCGAAAACAATACCCCAAAAAATGCTAAGTCATTAGGAAAAGCCGCAGCACATTTGCTCACGGGCGTAATTTAACATCGAAAGTGCCAAGACATTAACAAAAAACACAAGGCATGCACAAGAATATACATACCAAAAATGAGGGTCCGTATGCACGGACGACCCCGCCTGAGCATAAATAACGATAAACATTGTTTGACATAACATACAACCACAAAAGTACTAAAAAAGTATCCAATATTACATATGAAGACAAATTAAATTGTTCAAGTACATCAGTGCTAGGGCACGCAGGCCCAATAATAACGACCTCGTCTGACACTAAGACCCTCCGGAGGTGCCAGCCCCAGGGGTAGCTCCAGTTCCATCGGGAAGCATATTCATCAAGTCTGCAAGGGGAAGGCGGTAAGATCGCTTGATCTTCTCAACGTAAGGAAAGGACCTTAAGAACATCTCATCATAAGCAGTCACAAAACCCTTAACTGCTTGCATGTCAAAGTCTTTCTGAGTAGCAAGGATCCCCGCGACCTCCTCATCGCTACGACCGACCTTGAGACCATCCAAATAACCAGAATCTATAGCGACATTAAAGACGCGCCCCCAAGCTTGCTGGTACTCATCACTCCCATGTAGACGCCGAATGACTGCCGGAATCAACTCTTTCACATAGTTGAACCTCACGATCTCCTCATGACCAGCGCTCACGGCAAGCTTCTCAACATCAGCTCTTAAAGCCGCAGCTTCCTTTTCAGATTCGTCCAGCTCCTCCGACTTTCTCTTCAAAGCTTCTTCCAACAATCCCACCTTTTTCTCCCTCTCCTCATCTTTGATCTTTAATTCATTCAGCTCCCTCTCCAAAGCAACTAGACGGGAACTCATCTCCTCTTCCTTCCGGCTGCAGTCGTTATGAGATGCTTGGAGGGCCTGATTGTCTTGAGCAAGTTTTTGGTTAACCTCCGTTTGAACTCGAAGACTGTTTTGAGCTTCGGAAAGCTGAGAGTCGACGCTGGAGCAGGTGGAATGAGCTTTGTAGAGATCCGCATAATGATGACTCAAGCGTTCGAACCTCTTGAACACGTCGGTAATAGCCATAGTCCCATGACATAACTCGAACCATCCTCTATACAAGGCCCTGTCATCGGCCAAATCCTCTTGCTCCGCCAAAATAAAAGGAGGTGCCAGGTTACTCATCATATCCCGGCACTGTGTAGCGTCATTCAAGGTGGTGTTAAGTGGCAAGCTCCAACCAGGAATGAACGGCTCCCCAGAACCCATTCGGCCAAACCCACCTGCAAAAGGAAGACAGACTTGCAAGGTTAAGATGTAAAACCCTAAAATCTCAAACGCGTGAAAAGACAATTTTGCCCTCAAACTTAAAATTTTACAAACTCGGAAAACACGTCAACATCGTTTAACAAGTTATATCGTCAATAATATACACACATTATGAAAATAATTAACTTATGTTATGAATTAAATGTACGTCAACATCGTTTAACAAGTCCTAATGTACCATATAACTCTACAACATGTACAATTCACCTAGACTAGAAAGGAGACTACATACACTTGGGAAAGATAAGATTGGAAAGTCAAAGAATTGGTCCTTTTTCCCCTTGATGGCCGGCCAACATAGGCTCCCCCATTACTCTCCATATCAATTTCATTTAATCTCATTTACACCTATCTTTTCATTTCAAAAATACATAAAGTAAACCCTAATCCCTCCTTCTCCACAAGTGGTGGCTACATCATTATTTTTCCATTTCCCATCCGAAATTCAAAGAAGAAAAATGTTCCTAGGAGGCTCGTGATCGTGTGTGATTGATTGGTGGACGTGGTGATCGTGTTTGGCTCAAAAAGGAAGCTAGGTCGTGGGTTATTGTTGTTGACCTGCCATGTTTGCATTTCTGTTTATGCTACAGTTGATTGGGTAAATGGTTCAACTTATAAAGTCTAGCTTGTTAACTTGTTTAATCGCCCTACTATGTATTTAATTCATTCAGTTATAATGTTCATACTGTATTCCTACTGGATACGTGTGACTGCCATGTTTTGACGGCTGCCATGATACTTGTTATGTTTTCAATTAAGAGTTTTGACCTGTGTGAATTGCCATGCTCACTGATTAATTAAGTGCTTCCGCTTTCCTGTAGATACCTGTTTGGCTTGTATGTATTTTGATTTCCTGAATTGATTGTATGACATATACGTTGTGTGGATGCTATGCCTGCTATGTTTGCTTATGTTTCAGTTCTTGTATGTCTGGCTTGGATGTGCTTACGTTTATGTCATCAATGTGTTATGTGCTCGTCCTTCTTTGTTATCTGTTCCTTTGGGATATTTGTGTAATTGTGTTCTGCAGGATCCTCTTTGACTCATTACTCTCATTTTGCTGCGACTTTGTTATCCGTTTCCTTTGTTTCATTTCGCATTTCAGATTTTATTTAGCTTTCGTTTTGTTATATCTGTTCACTGGGCTTTTTAAGCTCAGCCGCATTTCTTTTCCTGCGGCATGTTTTAGGTTTGAAGATGGGCTTCGATGGACTGAGAGTTAGAGTATCTAAGTGGACCAACCCTAGCACCTTATTACTTTGGGACTTATTTTGAAGAGCTTTTGTTTTCAGATTTCCCTTTCATTTTGGATATTGTATTTCCTTGTCAGTCAACTATTTATATGATTTGATACTTCATTTTAAGGTTTTCGTTTGCAAAGATTTTAATTGTATGTTCTGATATGACACCAGAATGTGACACTTCTACCCTTGTCGGGTTGGGGTGTTACAATTATGGTATCAGAGCCCAGGTTTCGTCTTGTTGACCTTAGGATTGACCTGTGAGGACTTGGGTAGACACTAGGTTTCCGTCTGTTCTGATCTTTTTCGATTCCTTTTGATTGTCGTTCAGATTTGACTTCGATAACCTTTTGTCTTCACTGATTTGGCTCTTTTCTTTTCGCATCAAATTTTGTTATTTTGTCTTCGTACATCCGTTTGTCGATCATTAGGTGGAGACTACCCCGTAGAGCCGAAGATGATGGTGCCGACCCCGCGTTGCTGCAACAGTCCCTGAACTGGAGAGGTTCGTGTAGCAGAAGCCACACCTGACTGCCGTGCTGCTAGAGACATCAGGATGCTGCTGGAGGAAGCTGGACGGATCAACCAATGATGCAAGACAGAGACAAGATTCAACTGGTGGCTGAGGAGATTCATTTACTTCATAGGATTGAGCGCGTCCTGTGTTACTCCGATTTGCTTGTCATGCATTTGTGGCGGTTTGATATTTTGCTATGTGATTTCGATCGGCATTGCTCTTCTTTGATTTGTTCAGAACTCGGTTTGAATCGTGAAGCATTATCTTTTGGCATTTTGGTAATATCTCAGCTTTTCCTTTGAATCTTCAGTAATGAGTCCTGAGGAATCGTTTTACGCAAGTTGGTGGCCTCCTCTCTTTTGTGGTATGGTAAGTTGTTTTGATGTGGTATATGCTGTATGTATGTGATCTGGCCTGCTTTGGTATGCTACTTGTTATCTGTATGTGATTTGTTTTGTGTGATATTGGCTATGTGGTTTGTCATGACAAAGGGCTTGTTATGTGATGCAAGTATTATGACGCCTGATCAACGTGATAATACCAAGATCATATAATTTGAACTTATTGGAATCATACGACGTTTTGGGAAATGCCTGGGGTTGGTACGTGAATGGAATAAGGCTTATATCCGTTATTTGGCACTCTTCATGATCGTTTTGAATTCCGTACCGCTTTGAGAGAATTCGCATCGACATCTGTTATGTATAAGTCTGGTACGTTTTGGAAATCGAAATCGGTATGATCTATGTGGGACTATGAATTGCTACGTCTGCCTTAAACCCGTTCGTCTCTGTGTACCCCTGCGATTTCAATTTTCGAGGACCAAAATTTTCTTTTAGAGGGGAAGAGTTGTAAAACCCTAAAATCTCAAACGCGTGAAAATTCAATTTTGCCCTCAAACTTAAAATTTTACAAACTCGGAAAACACGTCAACATCGTTTAACAAATTATATCGTCAATAATATACACACATTATGAAAATAATTAACTTATGTTATGAATTAAATGTACGCATATATATAAGTCCTAATGTACCATATAACTCTACAACATGTACAATTCACCTAGACTAGAAAGGAGACTACATACACTTGGGAAAGATAAGATTGGAAAGTCAAAGAATTGGTCTTTTTCCCCCTTGATGGCCGGCCAACATAGGCTCCCCCATTACTCTCCATATCAATTTCATTTAATCTCATTTACACCTATCTTTTCATTTCAAAATTACACAAAGTAAACCCTAATCCCTCCTTCTCCACAAGTGGCGGCTACATCATTATTTTTCCATTTCCCATCCGAAATTCAAAGAAGAAAAATGTTCCTAGGAGGCTCGTGATCGTGTGTGATTGATTGGTGGACGTGGTGATCGTGTTTGGCTCAAAAAGGAAGCTAGGTCGTGGGTTATTGTTGTGGCCGTGGGTTTGATATAGCCAAGGGAGGCTTGGTTTTGATCGTGGTGGTTCGATTCTTGTTTCCTTGTCACGTACACGCTACTAGGGTAACGTATCATCATCTCACGTATCTTCCTCTTTGTTTCTTGTTTAATTCGTGGCTTTGGATGACTTTTCTAGGGCTTGTTATTCGAATTATGAAACACATAAAATCATGAATCCGTTTGTCACATGAAATGATAAAACAAGAATACATAAAACCTTGATTCTTAACCTATATAATTCGAATGATATATGGTCCGAAATATGAATACAAAACTGATTTTTGGGTTCTCAATATGTCGACACATGTATGATTTGTTTAAGGATTCAATGAGCTTTTGAAACTATACGAATACGTATGTGATAAATGGAATCGATAACAAATGATTTACGGGCTTGTTTTGATATAAACATGGGGCGTATATATATTGTTTTGGAAGGGATGTTTCGAATTAAAATGATATCACATAAGGAGTCTTATAATCTTGTAATAATCGAGCTAAAATGGTTTGGAACGGATACGTAATCATAATCTAAAACTAGGGTTTTGTATTACATAATTTAATAAAGTTAAGGGGTTGTTTTGTAAATTATGATACTTGATGGATTAACTTGTTAATATAGTAACTAAATGGATTTAATGAGTAAAATGAGTAAACTTGCTATATTTACACTTTTAACCCTATACTTTACATTATTGGCATTTTAAACCCTAAACTTTTGTAACTTGTCATAAATGATTCTTAAATCATAATAACACTCATTTTCATTATTTAACTTTAGATAAGTTACTAAATATGGAAACCTGCTAATTATGGAAAGTTGCTAAATATGGAAACCTGCCTAAAATAGAAAGCTGCCTAAAATAGAAAGTACTTAAAATGGAAAGATTACTAAAAAAATGGAAAGCCGTCTTAAACGAGTAATCTGATTCTTATAGAACGTTATTTAATTCATATAGGTTCCGGGCGACAGGATTGATTTTCTTCCTTGATTTTACTTTCATTGTGATTTGCTTCGAATAAGGTACAGATAGGCGTACCGGAAACGGATATTGTGACTACCACGCACAGAAGGGCCACACAACTAACGAATGTGTCCAACTGCGCCAGCTCATTGACAAAATGGTTAAAGAAGGCAGATTGGACCATTTGGTCAAAAATATTAAGGAAGGAAAAGATAGACAGAAGAGTGGAAACAAGAAGGAGACACCCAAGGAAAAGGCCGACACCATCTACATGATACAATCATGGCAGCGGGTCACTAGACAGAAGGTCAGCCAGGAGTTTTCCCGAGGAAGCGAAATCTCTTTCCCCACCTTAACTGCGGACAACGCAGTAGTTGAGCCACTCACCATTGAGATTAGTGCGGGGGGTCACGACATCCATCGCATGTATGTTGATGGTGGCGCATCGGCGGACATCATGTATGAGCACTGCTTCAAGCGACTGCGGCCTGAGATACGCAGTCAGTTAAGTCCGGTTAGAACGGTTTTACGGGTGAAAATATATGGCCTATGGGGCAAATACGATTACCAGTCAGCATCGGAAACGAAAAACACTCCGCGACGCCCTGGATGGAATTTATGGTGATCAAGTCTCCCTCGCCATACAACGACATTATAGGGAGACCTGGGATATCAGCTATGCGCGCAGTGCCATCAACAGCGCACGAGATGCTTAAATTCCCAGTGGAAGGGGTGATGAGTCTCTAAATACTCATCATTTTTGTACTATCTAGACTGCAAAATCATCTGAAAACACTCAAAAACGCATCAAAATGATGAAAATATCACAAATCAGTGTTTTATGTGTTTTAAATGCAAAAATATCAAAATCAGATGAAAAACATATCAAATTTGCAAAAATTGCAGTTTTAGTCCCCCAAGTTTCAAAAATTGTCAAAAACAGTCCCTGAGCCAAAATTTCAAAAGAAAAGTCACCAAAGGTCCTTTTAAAATCATAAGTTGTCAAATTTAGTCCTTTGGTGAAAAATATAAAAAGTTTTGAGAAAATTACAAAATGGTCCCTCAAGTTTAAAAATTGGCAGAATTGGTCCCCGGAAAATTGGAAAATGACAGATTTGGTCCCTGTACTTTTGAAACTTGTCATTAAAGGTCCTTGGAACAACTTTGCAAGATTGGCAGATTAGGCCCCTCAGTTTTCAGAAGTTACAATTTAGGTACTTATATTTAAAACTCTTTAAACCAATTTTGGACCCTTAAGCCTATTATGACCCCCTGTCAAATAACCATTTGGACCCCCCCTTATATTATTAGCCTGGTCAATCCTGTGGTCAAACCCACCCACTTGGCGCCCAAAACCATCACCACTGTAGCCTCTCCTCTCCTCCCCTGTATCTTCAATACCAGCCATGGTTTTCTCCCATTTTCAACACCCTCTCCATACCATGTCCCCTCCACCTTCACTAACACCCAAAACTCATTTATTGATTGAAATCAACTCATTAAATGATCAAACCTGCTCAAAAAGACTTTGGCGCCAAAAATCCAATGGAAGGCCAGGATGAATTTTACTCATCCAATGGTGGTGGGATTATCTCAGAGCAAGTGGGAGAGAAGTTTGGAGCTATAAAAAGAAAAGAAAAGAGAAGAAGAAGGCAGTAGATAGTAGTTTCAAATTTTCTTAAATGTCGTTTTTTTAATTAATGTTTTAGTTTAAAGTAAATGATGTAATATCAGTTTCTATGTATTGGATTTAAGCTAATTAAGAGTTTGTAATCAAGTTTCATTCCTAATTCCAAGTTTCATTTCATTTTCAAGTTTTACCTACACTGTTACAAATTTTAATTTCAAACCATTGTGTTAAAGCTCTCAAGTAGTTTATCTTAACTCAAACATTCTCATTCAAGCCTATTAAAGCTTTTGATAAGCTTGGGAATCAGTTTTAAGCAAATTTGTTATATGGTCAACCAAGGTCAACTGTGAGCTCAAATTGAAGAAGGAAATGGATATTGGGTTGATGCAGTCTTGATATGGGTTGAAAAGGTTTAGTATAGTGATACTGGGTTTGGTTTTTAGTCTGCAAACAGCTGGAACTCTTGTGAGCATTGTTTGTCCATTTTCATTTTTAGCTCTATTTTGCATAGTTAGCTTGTGACTGAATCTGTGTTTAATTTTAATTCCAACTTGTTTATTTAGTGTCAAGTAAGGTGTTTGGACTTAGTGTCATTAAGAAATCATGTTGGTTTGGCAGTTTGTTCAGATTTTTAGTTCATATCAGTTTGAAAGTAGTGTTTGGATAAGGCTTTATAGCTATGATAGAGGCTTTATCCTTGGTTAGGATCTGTTTATTTATGCTTGTGTACCCCTTATGTACTCATCCCTGTCTTATTTTGTGCCTGAAACTCTTAAAAAGTCAAAATCACTTTGTAACCATTCTATAATCTGTTTCTGTCAACATCAGTGGGTATCAATCTTGCATCTAGGCTCAAATTTAGTAGAACTAGCACTTTATCATAATCATTAGCTTTTAAACATCATATTCAGTTCAAAACATTGGATCAAATCTCATATAAGTCAAACATAGACACTGCTATTGAAAGTCAAATCATGACTGCACTAGATTTTCAAAGAACTTGCAGCTGAAGCATTAGGTTCAATTTAGAGAGTTAGAGTCTGTAATTTGGCAATATTGTAGCTGGCCAGGTGGTCTATAAGACTGCATAAGTGGTTTTCTGATTAGCTTATTGGTTAAGCTAGTGCATAAGCCCCAACAGTAGGGGGTCACCACTGTTTGGATTATTTAAGCAGTTGATTTAGAACTTGGATCTGAGCTTTAAGCTTGTTAGGAGTAGTTAGAATTAGTAGATTTTAGCTTATTTTAGCTCTCTTTAGCTTCTGTCACTGTTTGGTAGGCTCTATAGCTTGTTTGCTTATTTTTCTAACTTATTTGATAAGCAGTTGCACTGAGCTTTTTCTTAGAAATTGTGCAAGTTGCACAGGGCTCACTTGAGCTCCTTTGGGTCTGATTTTTGGTTTAAATGTTCTTGGCCAGGTCTAGATTAGGTTCTAATATTTGGTTTGTAGTTTCTAGCTTATTCATTTGCTTATTTTCTGTCTGCAAGTGACCACCCTTGTCACTGTTTTCTGTCATAATCTCAGTTCATCAAACCATTGCATCTTGCTATCCAGAGGTTGTGGCTTGTTTATTCTCACTGCATTTTGGTTGTTTTAGCTTGTTCAAGCTTCTGTATCAGTTTAATGCTTGTTTGGTCCTTCTAGCTTAATCAAAGTGCTTATTTCCCTCTAGTTTACACTGCAGATCTTTATTCTTCCATACAAGCCCATGTTTTTCCATTTTTCCTAGCTTCCTAGTATTATTTTAGAGTTTTCTTGAATTTTTCAGATTTTTCCAAGTTGTTTTGCTATTTTTCTTAATTTTAATTAGTTTTTAAGCATTTTTAAATAGCTTTTAATACTAATAAATTATAAAAAGCTTAAAAAAAATATGTTTTCTATTTTCTTAGGTTAAGATAAATATAAAAGTAATAAAAAGTATTTTTCCATAATTTTCTTAGTTTAAAAAGTATTTTTTAGCATTTTAATTAGTTTTAAATAGTTTTAAATTAATAATAAATACATAAAAAGTCTAAAAAATATATTTTCTGTTTTAAAATTAGTTTTATCATATTTTAGATTTTTCTAAGTTATAATTTCATTTTTCTAGGTTAATTTTGTATTTTCTTCTATTTTAGTGCATTTTAAATACTTAATAAATAGTTTTTAATTAATAATAAATAATTAAATAGTTATAAAAATAATTTTCCTTTTCTAATAATTTTCTTATATAATTAGGATTGTAAAAATGTATTTTCTATATTCATAGGTATTTTCCTTCTTTAGTTTCACTTTTTATTTTGTACGTTTACGTATTTTTATTTTAAACGTAAGTTTTAAGTTTTAAGTTTTAAAACATCATTTTGTAAAAATAGTGATAGCATTTATTTAATAGATTTTATCTTTTTAATTTTCTTAATTTGTATTTAAGTTGCTTTATTTTATAAACCTTTTTCAGTAGTGTAATTATCTATCCAAATCCTTCCTGATCGCTATCATTAGTGATCATTCTATCGTCTGAATCAGTGTTTAACACACCATTGAGTCTCCGTGGGACTTAACGACCCGGGAACCCACTATATTCCCTGATCTTCATTGCATTTGTGTTTAAGCTGTTTTAAGTCTGTTAGACTTGACGGTTTTGCGCAGAACAAAATTTTGGCGCCGCTGCCGGGGAGGCTTTAGCGTGTGTTTAGCCTTTTTCAGATCCATTCTTGTGCATAACCATCTTTTGTAAAAAGTTTTTTGTAAAGTTATCAGAAAATCCAAAAAAGTTCATTAACACTTTTCCTAAAGTGTTAAAAACGCCAAAAATATTTTCATTCTTTGTTTTTATCATCATGTTTTTCAAAAATTCCAAAAATATCCATCTTTATCCTCTCACCTTTTTGATTCTTCATTTCTTACCCTCTGTAACCATTTGATTCTTTCTATGTCTTATCCTCACTCTCTTGGTTGTCAATGGTGTGGTGGTCCTTATAATGGTGGCAATTGCCCCAGTTGTAGCATGGTGGAATCAGGAAACGGGTCTGTCTATAACCAGGATCCCTATTCCTACCATAACACAACTGATTTATTCCATCAGCTACCACACTGTGAGACTCAGCAGTTTTACTGTTGCGAGTACTGTGGTGGTTCACATTCCAGTTATGATTGTCAATCAGGAAACACGCTTGTCTATGAGCAGGTTCCTGATAACAATCATGACTACAACACATACCACTCACAGCCACATCAGTTGTACTGTTGTGAGTATTGTGGAGGTCCCCACCCGAGTTTTGAGTGTCAAACAGGGAACATGCTTGTCTATGAGCATAATCCTTGTAACAATTATGACTACTCTTATCATGACCAACCTCCACAATACCAAACGATTCAAACACAACCTCTGCAAATTCCTCAAGAACTTCTCCAAAATTGTCTCGATACACTCAAAGATTTAAAAGAATTGCTTAAAGAAGAGTCTCGTCAGAAAACGTATGCTGAAGAACAAGCAGCTAGAGTAAGCTCCCAATATTGGAAACCTCTCGTGTACGATTATGATGACGACGACGACGACGATGATTTTGATGAGGAATCTACGACTCCGAGTGGCAATCCCACTCCCGTTTCAGAGCCTTTCATTTCCGACTCTTCCCCTTCACTCACGCCGGTTGAGAGAAGTGAATTCCTTTTGGAAGAGGTCGATGATCCTATTTCTCTGAAATTCTTTGATCCTGAGGACTCTCTCATAATGGAGGATGATCATCTCAGCACTATTTCGGAAACGGAATCATCAAGTGTTGAGGATCTTGTCCTTATCCCAAGTGAGTCTGAGGATATATCCGATAGTGATTGGGATTTGCATGTTTGTGATTCTCTCGACATTTCTGAGGTTACTTCCGGGATTTTCTCAAATCCTCTTTTTGAATCTAATGATGACTACACTTTTTGCGAAGTAAATCCTCTTTTCAATGAAATGTCTGATTCCGATACAGAGACCATCACGGAAGTGGTGGAAATTGCTAGCTCTCAGAGCACACCACTTGTCCCACCTCTGTATTCTATCTTCTCTCTTCCATCATGTGATGATGATTTTATCCTCACTAATGAGATTCATGATCCAAAAATCATGAATTCCCCTTCTGATAATGAGGAGTTAGTCATGATCATTATCATAATTCTCTTTCTTTTCTTCACCTACCCGGTGACTTCCTCTCTTCTTCACTCCTTCGGGAGTGAGGACACTATCTTTGACCCTGGCATTTTCATTCATCATCTGTGAGCCGGGTCTGTCTGTCTTTCTCTCTTTATCTCATCGGTGTGGAACTTTCACGTGCTTCAAATGTTTGTCCAAACATCTTGAATGAAAGTCCGATGGAGATTGTTTCTTCCACTTTGCTTCCCCATGAACCAATGAATTCGGGGTCGAGTCAAGCTAGCGACTCGGAAATCAAAAACAGTAGCACACACCATATGGGTTTTCACCCATATTTCTGACTTCTTACCCCTTTCTACCACCTAAGTGTGGGGGTAATGCCCCACATGTTATATATATATATATAAGTTCAAAAAAAAAAAAAAAAAAAAAAAAAAAAAAAAAAAAATCTTTCAAATAATGGCCGTAGTATTTCCCTTTTACGTTCTTTGTTTCGGCATAACCGCCGGTACTTTGAATATTGAGGGCAATATTCATTTCTAAGTGTGGGGGGGAATTCTCACGAATTTCATATATTATCTACCCAATTCCCCCGTTTTTGGCCAAAATTTTTTTTGGAGTAAGTGTTTTACACTTTCTCATCTTGGTTATCAGTCCGCCATGTTTGATAAACTAAAGGATTGGCTAATCCAGGAGCAAACAGCTCTTGGTAAAGATATATCAAATCCGTTTATATGGCTTGCAATTTGCCCAAAATTGTATGGTTTTCAGCTCACCATATCCTAAAAAGTGAAGAGTTGGCTAGTCCAGAAGGGTACGGCTTCTGGTAAAGACAAACCAAATCCGTTGAAAGCTGGTGGTTTGCTCAAAATCACATGGTTATCGGTGTACCATGGTTCTTACTTGAACTGAAACATTTGGCTACTCCAGAAGTAATGGCTTTTGGTAAAGAGATTAAAATCCATTATGTTTTCTCAAATCATTGCTAGGGACTAGCAATATCTTAGTGTGGGGGATTGATGAGTCTCTAAATACTCATCATTTTTGTACTATCTAGACTGCAAAATCATCTGAAAACACTCAAAAACGCATCAAAATGATGAAAATATCACAAATCAGTGTTTTATGTGTTTTAAATGCAAAAATATCAAAATCAGATGAAAAACATATCAAATTTGCAAAAATTGCAGTTTTAGTCCCCCAAGTTTTAAAAATTGTCAAAAATAGTCCCTGAGCCAAAATTTCAAAAGAAAAGTCACCAAAGGTCCTTTTAAAATCATAAGTTGTCAAATTTAGTCCTTTGGTGAAAAATATAAAAAGTTTTGAGAAAATTACAAAATGGTCCCTCAAGTTTAAAAATTGGCAGAATTGGTCCCCGGAAAATTGGAAAATGACAGATTTGGTCCCTGTACTTTTGAAACTTGTCATTAAAGGTCCTTGGAACAACTTTGCAAGATTGGCAGATTAGGCCCCTCAGTTTTCAGAAGTTACAATTTAGGTCCTTATATTTAAAACTCTTTAAACCAATTTTGGACCCTTAAGCCTATTATGACCCCCTGTCAAATAACCATTTGGACCCCCCCTTATATTATTAGCCTGGTCAATCCTGTGGTCAAACCCACCCACTTGGCGCCCAAAACCATCACCACTGTAGCCTCTCCTCTCCTCCCCTGTATCTTCAATACCAGCCATGGTTTTCTCCCATTTTCAACACCCTCTCCATACCATGTCCCCTCCACCTTCACTAACACCCAAAACTCATTTATTGATTGAAATCAACTCATTAAATGATCAAACCTGCTCAAAAAGACTTTGGCGCCAAAAATCCAATGGAAGGCCAGGATGAATTTTACTCATCCAATGGTGGTGGGATTATCTCAGAGCAAGTGGGAGAGAAGTTTGGAGCTATAAAAAGAAAAGAAAAGAGAAGAAGAAGGCAGTAGATAGTAGTTTCAAATTTTCTTAAATGTCGTTTTTTTAATTAATGTTTTAGTTTAAAGTAAATGATGTAATATCAGTTTCTATGTATTGGATTTAAGCTAATTAAGAGTTTGTAATCAAGTTTCATTCCTAATTCCAAGTTTCATTTCATTTTCAAGTTTTACCTACACTGTTACAAATTTTAATTTCAAACCATTGTGTTAAAGCTCTCAAGTAGTTTATCTTAACTCAAACATTCTCATTCAAGCCTATTAAAGCTTTTGATAAGCTTGGGAATCAGTTTTAAGCAAATTTGTTATATGGTCAACCAAGGTCAACTGTGAGCTCAAATTGAAGAAGGAAATGGATATTGGGTTGATGCAGTCTTGATATGGGTTGAAAAGGTTTAGTATAGTGATACTGGGTTTGGTTTTTAGTCTGCAAACAGCTGGAACTCTTGTGAGCATTGTTTGTCCATTTTCATTTTTAGCTCTATTTTGCATAGTTAGCTTGTGACTGAATCTGTGTTTAATTTTAATTCCAACTTGTTTATTTAGTGTCAAGTAAGGTGTTTGGACTTAGTGTCATTAAGAAATCATGTTGGTTTGGCAGTTTGTTCAGATTTTTAGTTCATATCAGTTTGAAAGTAGTGTTTGGATAAGGCTTTATAGCTATGATAGAGGCTTTATCCTTGGTTAGGATCTGTTTATTTATGCTTGTGTACCCCTTATGTACTCATCCCTGTCTTATTTTGTGCCTGAAACTCTTAAAAAGTCAAAATCACTTTGTAACCATTCTATAATCTGTTTCTGTCAACATCAGTGGGTATCAATCTTGCATCTAGGCTCAAATTTAGTAGAACTAGCACTTTATCATAATCATTAGCTTTTAAACATCATATTCAGTTCAAAACATTGGATCAAATCTCATATAAGTCAAACATAGACACTGCTATTGAAAGTCAAATCATGACTGCACTAGATTTTCAAAGAACTTGCAGCTGAAGCATTAGGTTCAATTTAGAGAGTTAGAGTCTGTAATTTGGCAATATTGTAGCTGGCCAGGTGGTCTATAAGACTGCATAAGTGGTTTTCTGATTAGCTTATTGGTTAAGCTAGTGCATAAGCCCCAACAGTAGGGGGTCACCACTGTTTGGATTATTTAAGCAGTTGATTTAGAACTTGGATCTGAGCTTTAAGCTTGTTAGGAGTAGTTAGAATTAGTAGATTTTAGCTTATTTTAGCTCTCTTTAGCTTCTGTCACTGTTTGGTAGGCTCTATAGCTTGTTTGCTTATTTTTCTAACTTATTTGATAAGCAGTTGCACTGAGCTTTTTCTTAGAAATTGTGCAAGTTGCACAGGGCTCACTTGAGCTCCTTTGGGTCTGATTTTTGGTTTAAATGTTCTTGGCCAGGTCTAGATTAGGTTCTAATATTTGGTTTGTAGTTTCTAGCTTATTCATTTGCTTATTTTCTGTCTGCAAGTGACCACCCTTGTCACTGTTTTCTGTCATAATCTCAGTTCATCAAACCATTGCATCTTGCTATCCAGAGGTTGTGGCTTGTTTATTCTCACTGCATTTTGGTTGTTTTAGCTTGTTCAAGCTTCTGTATCAGTTTAATGCTTGTTTGGTCCTTCTAGCTTAATCAAAGTGCTTATTTCCCTCTAGTTTACACTGCAGATCTTTATTCTTCCATACAAGCCCATGTTTTTCCATTTTTCCTAGCTTCCTAGTATTATTTTAGAGTTTTCTTGAATTTTTCAGATTTTTCCAAGTTGTTTTGCTATTTTTCTTAATTTTAATTAGTTTTTAAGCATTTTTAAATAGCTTTTAATACTAATAAATTATAAAAAGCTTAAAAAAATATGTTTTCTATTTTCTTAGGTTAAGATAAATATAAAAGTAATAAAAAGTATTTTTCCATAATTTTCTTAGTTTAAAAAGTATTTTTTAGCATTTTAATTAGTTTTAAATAGTTTTAAATTAATAATAAATACATAAAAAGTCTAAAAAATATATTTTCTGTTTTAAAATTAGTTTTATCATATTTTAGATTTTTCTAAGTTATAATTTCATTTTTCTAGGTTAATTTTGTATTTTCTTCTATTTAGTGCATTTTAAATACTTAATAAATAGTTTTTAATTAATAATAAATAATTAAATAGTTATAAAAATAATTTTCCTTTTCTAATAATTTTCTTATATAATTAGGATTGTAAAAATGTATTTTCTATATTCATAGGTATTTTCCTTCTTTAGTTTCACTTTT
Source organism: Chrysanthemum seticuspe (assembly GCA_019973895.1). NCBI lineage: Eukaryota > Viridiplantae > Streptophyta > Magnoliopsida > Asterales > Asteraceae > Chrysanthemum > Chrysanthemum seticuspe. The sequence continues at coordinate 268,498,785 of BPTQ01000001.1, forward strand.
TATTTTGTACGTTTACGTATTTTTATTTTAAACGTAAGTTTTAAGTTTTAAGTTTTAAAACATCATTTTGTAAAAATAGTGATAGCATTTATTTAATAGATTTTATCTTTTTAATTTTCTTAATTTGTATTTAAGTTGCTTTATTTTATAAACCTTTTTCAGTAGTGTAATTATCTATCCAAATCCTTCCTGATCGCTATCATTAGTGATCATTCTATCGTCTGAATCAGTGTTTAACACACCATTGAGTCTCCGTGGGACTTAACGACCCGGGAACCCACTATATTCCCTGATCTTCATTGCATTTGTGTTTAAGCTGTTTTAAGTCTGTTAGACTTGACGGTTTTGCGCAGATCAAGGGGGCATTGTTACTCTTTACAATGCCACTGTACCGTATAGAGAATGTAACACGATTACATGCGAAACGGCACTGATCCCAGAACAGCGCACAACCAAAGTTCTGAATCTGAAGGTTGCGCTTCACCCAGAATACCCGGAACAGGAAATATCCATCGGAGGGTCACTGTCGGACAACGGCAAAGCAGCTGTATGCGCGCTCTTGCAAAAGAACTTGGACATTTTTGCATGGGAGCCAAAACACATGACTGGGGTACCGCGCTCAATCACAGAGCATAAACTGAGAATCCGACAAGGGTACTCACCAATACGCCAGAAGAAGCGTGGCCAAGCCCCAGAGCGCGCGCAAGCAATTTTGGCAGAAGTGCACAAACTGGTGGATGCGGGAATTATGCGTGAAGTCTACTACCACGACTGGCTTTCTAACCCAGTAATGGTCAAAAAGAGCGACGGTAGCTGGCGGATGTGCGTGGACTTCACCGACCTTAACAAAGCATGTCCACAAGACTGCTACCCATTACCAGAGATAGACTGGAAAATAGAGTCTTTGTGCGGATATCCATTAAAGTGTTTCCTCGATGCATACAAAGGATATCATCAAATACAGATGGCTAAGGAGGACGAGGAAAAAACGGCCTTTCACACAAGCCAAGGCGTTTACTGTTACACAAAAATGCCATTTGGCTTGAAGAACGCGAGCGCCACCTATCAGCGCTTAGTAGATAACGCTTTCGAAAAACAGGTGGGCCGCAACCTAGAGGTCTATGTTGATGACCTCGTCATAAAGAGCCATACTGAAGAGGAGTTAGTTCGCGATATTGAGGAAACGTTCAAAACTCTACGAGAGATCAACATGAAGCTAAACCCCAAAAAATGTACCTTCGGCGCCACTGAAGGCATGTTCCTTGGATACCTAATCGAGCCTGACGGTATAAAACCATGTCCAGAAAAGACAAAGGCTGTTATCGAACTTCCTTCACCGCACACGTTGAAGGAGGTCCAATCCCTCAATGGAAAGCTAGCTGGTCTTAACAGGTTCCTGTCTAAGTCAGTAGACAAGTCTTTACCTCTCTTTAAAACACTCAAGAAGTGTATCAAAAAGGGAGATTTCCGGTGGACTACGGAGGCAGAAGAAGCCTTCACACAACTTAAACAACACCTGGCAACGCTCCCTAAACTTGTTGCACCCCGACCAGGGGAAGAGTTAATTATGTATCTATCCGCAACTGATGGAGCAGTGAGCGCAGTGCTACTAACAGATAGGAATTCAGTACAAACCCCTGTCTACTTTGTAAGCAAGGCGCTCAAGAAGACGGAGATGAACTATAGCGCTATGGAAAAATTAGTTCTGGCGTTGGTGTTTGCTGCCAAAAGGCTACGTAGGTACTTCCAAGCGCATCCAATAGCAGTGATCACAGACCAACCGATCAAGCAGATGATCTCCAAACCTGACGACTCAGACCGCTTGATTCGTTGTGAAGTGAGTGGTGAAAAACACAATATCAACGTATATCAAAATAACCGTAAAATTCGACAAATTAACCCTTTAGGAAAAAGGTAAACGTGCCAAACCTCACGGGTGTGATAAAAGTGATACCGGGAAGTGATTTCCCCGGGTCGTGTCCCAACGAGGTGTGAATGGAAGGATTCGTTGAGTTTCGTGATTTGAACTTGAATTGGATTTTAAATGATTTGGGATTGATTACGAATTCTACGATTTAATGAACGGGAAAGTAATTAAGGCAAGGGAACCCTAATAAACTAAAATTAAACTATCACTAAACCTAAGGAATGATAAAACGAAGCTACACTAAGTCCTAGGGTGCTAAAACGCAAAAACGAAAAAACGGTAAAACAACCCGCGCCATAAACGTAAAAGTTTTGAAATTTAAGGGCTACGGGTGTGAAACCAATTTTCCTACGATCTATTTGACTAAAAATGATTTTAGGAAAAAGCGGAATATTTTTTGACTTTTAAATTAATTACTATGAATTAAAATCTATTTTACACTAATTTAATGATTAAAAATACTAAACTAATTCAGAAAAATCTGAAAATTTCACTAAAAATTCTTTAAGTTATGCTGATTATGGGAAAAATAAGAAAGCTAGAGGTTACTATTCAAAATAAGCTCGAAATAAGCTCAAAAGAACTTAAAGTGAAACCTGCCCAAGTACCTTATGTATTAAATGATGCAAACTTTGAATGAGACAAGTCCCAAGGGCGCTGGTAAGAGTGTGGTGTTGTGAGGTGGATGGCGTGGGTTCGAGTCCCACCATGCCAGTTTTTTGAAAACTATTTTTTTTTTTTCAATTTTTCTTTTTGGAACTCAAAGATGAGACAAAAGTAAAGATATTTTGTGAAAAACTTTTTCAGTGATAAACCTTAAATAAGCTGTTAGGTGCAGCTTATCTCAACAGTGAGTGCATATCAAACAAACACTCCTTTTTCTTGATTCAATTAAGCACTTAGCCAAACCATGTTTAAGTACCCTTTGAAAACTTGAAGGTTCTAACAAAATGAGGGACTTTAGCAAACACTTAAGCTTTGAAAACTTGGAATAAAGCAGTCAAACTGCTTATATGCTACTGTTAGGGACAGAACACAAACAAACACCCTTATTAAGCTAAAAACCAAACACCCTTTAAAGCAAAGACTCCTTATGACAGATTTTCAAAACAGGTACACTAAGGAATGAGCAAGTTAAATGAACAATCAAGCTAACACAAATGGTCCTATATCTAAAATAAGCTGAAAACAAACTCACAACTTATAACAAGGGGGAAGGGTAGCTTGCTTAAATCTAAACTAGTAGGAGGCCTAAACTTAGGCAACTAATAAGCAACAATTAAGCACGAAGGGGGCCTAATAAGCTAAACCTAGCTAAGCTAACCTAACAGCACATGAGATTCAATAATATTCCTAAGAAGCTACTCAACTCAACTGATAAGCTACTGAGTCTAAGAGAGAATGCAAGGGACCTGTTGGCTGCACGTTTGCAGGCTGCAAGCACCAAAGGGGCCTGTTTGAGCTTATTTTTAAGCTGGAATGGAGTTCTTGTAAGCAATATAAAGCTGCACAGGTAGAGTCAAGCTAGCATACATGTCAAAATTAACAAATAGAAACCATGAAAAAGCTTTTTACAGCTTAAAATTAAGCTGAGATCAACTTGGTAAAGCTACTGTTTGCTGCTGTTATGATAGTAAATGGGACAGATTTAGAGTTCAAGTTTAACCCAGCTATAGTTATCTTTGGTGCATAAAACTGAGACCAAGGTTAGTTTGGAATGTAGAGACTTGAGAAAACAAATTTCTACAAACTTTAGAAATCAATTAGGCTACAAAAAGATGGCTCAAAACAGCAGCATAACTGCTGTTCTTGAGCAGTTCAGCAGACCTCTTTTTTTTTTTCTCAAAATGTTGCAAGACTTTTCTAATCAACTCAAATCTAGGTGACACTAACTAATGACAAGTATACTACTTTGACTGTGTTGGTCAAAATGGGTAAAATCCACTTTTGACTCTTTTCTCCTTTTAAAACAAACACCCCTTAACTTGTACAAGATTGAATGAGAAAACTAGGTTTGGTGATTCCTTTATGTAAAACACAACAGAGAAATTGTAACTTAATGAGAAGACATAACAAGCATTATTGAAACATAATTGGTGCAAAGAAGTTTTTCATTGATGACATAAAAATTACACTTGAAATTTTTAAGATTAAACTAAGACTTCATTAAAACTAAGACTGATTTTTAAAATAAAAACTAGGGGTGCCCTTCATGGCTTACATACTGCTCCTATTTATACTACTTAAACTACTAAGGTCTTCCACTCTTTACTCTTCTGGTCTTCTCTTCTTGTGTTTCTTTTGTGCGTGCAAAGCCAAAGATCCACATTTGTGCTTTCTTGAAGCAATCCTGACCATTGATTTAAGTAGGTACATAAGGGCAAGCATCTGAGCCATCCACTGATCTCTTTTGTAGCTTGGATTGATGACATGGAGGGGGTGGAATAAGATAGTGGGTTTGGGTTTTGGGGTTAACCGGGTAAAAGGGAATAAGGGGGTTTGGGTAAAGGTGAGATGTGGGTAATAGAGGGTTGAGAGGTTGAGTGTCTGGGATGGTGAGAAAGAGAGGGGGTTCTGGGGAGATGAAAAAGGTATCTAGGGTTTCTGGGATTGTGTTTAGTTTGGGCGGGAATGGGAGGACAGGGGAGATGGGTGGGTGTATTATATTTTGACCGGGTATGGGAAGGGTTTGACCGGGTCACATATTGGATTGGATTGGGCAGTTATCATTTGGGCCTAGTAAGTGGACTTAGGATATATGTAGTTTAGACTTAGGATATAACTATTGATCCAAAGTGTATTTAGGGACCAAAAGTGTAAAATCCAAAAATCCAGGGACCAATAAAGTAATTTATGAAGTATTATCCAAGGGCTGACTTTGTCAATCACCAAAAGTGCATGGACTGAATTTGCCAATTTGTGAAACCTGAGGACTAAACTTGACAATTTTAAAAATCCAGGGATCACAACTGTAATTTCTCAAACTTTTGAAATTTTTCACCAAAGGACTAATTATGACAATTTATGATTTCAAAAGGACCTTTGGTGACTTTTCTTTTTAAATTACGTGCTCAGGGACTATTTCTGTCAATTTTTGAAAGTCGGGGGACTGAAACTGCCAATTTTGCAAACTTTGTTCGTTTTTCATTTGTTTTGCATCTGAAACATATAAAACACAATTTTGAGATATTTTCAGTATTTTGATGCATTTCAGAGTGTTTTTAGATGTTTTGCAGTTCAGTTTTGACCTAAAATGATGAGTGAATACGCACTCATCAAATCCCCCACACTAAAACATTGCTAGTCCCTAGCAATCTTTTGAGAAAACTTAATGGATTTGAGTCTCTTTACCAAAAGCCATTACTTCTGGAGTAGCCAAATGTTTCAGTTCAAGTAAGAACTATGGTACACCGATAACCATGTGATTTTGAGCAAACCACCAGCTTTCAACGGTTTTGATTTGTCTTTACCAGAAGCCGTTTGCTTCTGGACTAGCCAACTCTTAGATAAATTATCAACATTATCTTTGGTGAGTCGATTACCAATTATGGATTTCCAACTGCCTTTACCACAAGCCATAAACTTGCGGGCTAGCCAACTCTTCACTAATTAAAGATATGGTGAGCTGAACACCATACAATTTTGGGCAAATTGCAAGCCGTCAACGGATTTGATAAATCTTTACCAAGAGCCGTTTGCTCCTGGATTAGCCAATCCTTTAGTCTTACAGACATGGCGGACTGATAACCGAAATAAGTGCAAAACACTTATTCCAAAAAAAATTTTTTTTTTTTTTGGCCAAAAACGGGGGAATTGGTATATTTATATGATAAAATTCGCGAGAATTCCCCCCCACACTAGAAATGAATATTGCCCTCAATATTCAAAGTACCGGCGGTTATGCCGAAACAAAGAACGTAAAAGGGAAATACTACGGCCATTATTCGAAGATTTTTTTTTTTTTTTTTTTTTTTTTTTTTTTTTTTTTTTTTTTTTTTGAAAACCTTTATACAATAGCGGGGGGCAACTCCCCCACACTAGGGTGGTAGAAAGTAGAAAGAAGTCAGAAATACGGGTGAAAACCCATATAGCGTGCTACTGTTTTTGATTACCGAGTCGCTAGCTTGACTCGATCCCCGCATTCATTGGTCTATGGGGAAAGTTTGAAGATCCGGGACAACCAAGGATGGTATGTCCCCTCCAAAATAGTGTTTCAATCTATGTCCATTCACCTTGAAGTTTGGTCCGTCGGTTTGAGATAACTCGACGGTGCCATATGGAAAAACTTTGGCAATGGTGAATGGACCGGTCCAACGGGTCTTAAGTTTCCCCGAGAAGATTTTCAATCTAGAATTAAAAAGAAGGACTCGGTCACCAACGTTGAAAACGCGGTTCTTAATCTTTGAGTCGTGGATCTTCTTTGTCTTTTCTTTGTAAATCAACGAATTCTCGTAGGCTTGATCACGGAGTTCATTTAATTCATTGAGTTGAACTTTCCGGTGATCACCCGCGGACTTAAGGTCAAAATTTGCATGCTTCAAGGCCCAATAGGCTTTGTGCTCGAGCTCGATCGGGAGATGACACGCCTTTCCATACACAAGCTTGTAAGGAGTACACCCGATGGGTGTTTTGAAAGCGGTACGGAAGGCCCAAAGTGCATCTTCAAGTTTGTCCGACCAAGAGGCACGGTTTTCACCTACGGTCCTCTCCAAGATTCTTTTTAAACCACGATTCGAAACTTCCACTTGCCCACTAGTTTGGGGGTGATACGCGGTAGAAAGACGGTGAGTGACACCGTACTTAAGCATGACTTTTGCGAATTGGTCGTTGCAAAAGTGCGTACCGCGATCACTAATGATGGCACGGGGAGTTCTGAAACGGGTAAAGAGAGACTTTAAAAACTTCACAACTACTCGGGCGTCGTTAGTGGGGAGCGCTTTCGCTTCCACCCATTTAGACAAGTAATCGACCGCCACGAGTATATACTTGTTCCCTCGAGAAGACGGGAACGGACCCATAAAATCGATGCCCCATACGTCAAAGATCTCGCACACTTGAATGGCATTTTGAGGCATTTCATCTCTCTTAGAGATGTTGCTATGACGTTGGCAAGAGTCGCAAGATTTGACGAGGTCATGGGCATCTTTGTAAATCGTGGGCCAATAGAAACCGGAGTCAAACACCTTTTTAGCGGTGTAGTTCGGGCCATGATGTCCCCCCGTGGGTCCATGATGACAAGCCTTGAGAATTTCATCGGCTTCTTGGCCGTGAACACACCGTCGGATGACTTGATCCGCACAAACCTTAAACAAGAAGGGGTCGTCCCAGAAATAATGCTTAACATCTTTGAAAAATTTGTTCTTTTGTTGGGACGACATCCCTTTCACAACAAAGTTACCCGCATGATAGTTTGCGAAGTCGGCAAACCATGGGGTACTCGAATTTTCATGAAGAGATACCACATTAAGAGTCTCGAGAGGAAACGTTTCATTAATTTCCTTTTTCTCGAGCACACCTTGATGTGGATTTTCAAGACGAGAGAGATGATCAGCCGCTAGGTTCTCCGCTCCTTTTTTATCACGGATGATGATATCAAATTCTTGTAGGAGGAGAACCCATCGGAGCAATCTCGGCTTAGCATCTTGCTTAGCAAAAAGATATTTGAGGGCCGAGTGATCCGTATACACTATGCTTTTGGACAAGATCAAGTATGGCCGAAACTTCTCGAAAGCATACACCACTGCTAGTAATTCTTTCTCCGTCGTAGTGTAATGTGCTTGAGCTTCGGTCAAAGTTTTGCTAGCATAATGTATAGGCTGGAAATGTTTTGACTTCCGTTGCCCCAAAACGGCACCTATGGCGAAATCACTTGCATCGCACATAAGCTCAAATGGTAATTCCCAATCGGGGGCAACTAGAATTGGTGCTTCCGTGAGCTTCTTCTTAAGAATTTGAAAAGCTTCAACGCACTCATTAGAGAAGATGAAAGGAGTGTCTTTTTCAAGAAGTCGGGTCATAGGCCGGGATATTTTCGAAAAGTCTTGAATGAACCGACGATAGAATCCGGCATGACCAAGGAAACTTCTAACTCCTTTGACGGTTGTGGGAGGAGGTAATTTCGAAATGACATCGACTTTAGCTTTGTCAACCTCAATCCCGCTCTTAGAAATCTTATGGCCAAGGACAATGCCCTCTTTGACCATAAAGTGACATTTCTCCCAATTTAGACTAAGATTCGTGTTTTCACAACGTTCAAGCATCTTGTCCAAATGGGAGAGACATGTTTGAAAAGAATCCCCAAAGACCGAAAAATCATCCATAAAGACTTCCATAGTCTTTTCGATCATATCATGGAAAATGGCCATCATACACCTTTGGAATGTACCGGGAGCATTACACAAACCAAAAGGCATGCGTCGGTAAGCAAATGTTCCATAAGGACATGTGAACGTGGTCTTTTCTTGATCTTGTGGGTCAATGGGTATTTGGAAGTAACCCGAGAAGCCATCGAGAAAACAATAGTATTCGTTTCCCGCTAATCTCTCAAGCATTTGATCCATGAAGGGTAATGGAAAGTGGTCTTTACGGGTGGCTTCATTTAACTTTCGATAGTCAATGCAAACACGCCATCCCGTAACCAATCGAGTAGGAATCAACTCGTTTTCATCATTTTCAACAACGGTAATGCCCCCTTTTTTGGGCACACAATGAACGGGGCTAACCCAAGGACTATCCGAGATAGGGTAAATCAATCCGGCATCGAGAAGTTTTATGACTTCCGCTTTGATAACCTCATGAATTTTAGGATTCACCCTTCTTTGGTGTTGAACCGCCGGTTTGAAGTCATCTTCCATGAGAATTTTGTGCGTACAAAATCTCGGGTCAATACCCTTGATGTCGGAAAGGTTCCAAGCGATGGCTCGCTTGTGTGACTTCAAAACCTTTATGAGAGCGGATTTTTCATCCTCACTCAAGTCTTTAGCAATGATGACGGGTGATTTATTGTCACCCTCCAAAAATGCATACTCGAGATGAGGTGGTAAGTCCTTAAGTTCGACCTCGGGAGGATCATTAGATTTTTCAATCGTTTTGATTTCCTCTTTATGAAGTTCTTGAGGAGGGAGGGATGAGGGATCTTCATTGAGCAACCTCTCGATGAGAAGTATATCTCCCTCAATGTCGATGGGAGCGTGATCTATTTCCCATGGAACAGAATCACTAGCCAAGTATGCTTCGATCTCTTCCAAAATAAAGTCACTTCCCTCAAACGGAGTGAGGGGAGGGGAAGAGAGAGCAACAATAGGATCAACCGAAGTGGGATTGCCACTCGAGAATCCAAGAATTTCTTGAGAATACTCCTCCGACACAATGTCAAGGACATCAATTTTGTTGACAGAATTGTCTTCATAATTGGGGGAGTATTTCGTAACTTGATTGAGATTGAAGGTAACGGCTTCCTTGTTTACCCTCAAAGTGATTTCCCCTTCATCAACATCGATCAATGCACGACCCGTTTTTAAGAAGCACCTCCCAAGGATGAGGGGTACTCGGGGATCGGCATCAAATTCGACAACAACAAAGTCGGCGGGGAAATGAAACTTGCCTACTTTAACAAATACATCCTCGGCTATACCAAGCGGACGAGAACTTGTACGGTCTGCAAGCTCGAGGATCATACATGTAGGTGTAAGCGGAGGTAATGAAAGCTTCTTCCACATGGAGTGTGGCATCAAGTTAATGCTAGCGCCAAGATCGGCCAAAGCGGAGCATTGAACTATGCCTTGAAAATCACATGGGATGAGAAATTTTCCGGGGTCTCCTAACTTTTCGGGAAGTTTTTTAAGGATAACCGCCGAACAATTTTCGTTCAAAGAAGTTTTAGCCATTTCAGAAATCTTTTCTTTGTTATTCAACAAACTTTTGATTGTCGGACCGAACTTTGGCATAAGAAGAAGAGCGTCCGCGAAACTAATCTCGAAGTGCAAATCTTGAAAGATTTGGACAAGCTTCTCCATTTGTTGACTAGTTTTATCACGGAGCCTTTGGTCATTAAGCCTTGAAGGATAAGGAAGTGAAGGCTTAGGAGTGGTCATCAGAACAACGGGTTCCGGAATTGGAGGTAAGACCTCCGGAGATTGGACTTGTGCGTTACTTCGTGGGCTTGAGTTATGCACCTTGTCCTTTGAGATCTCGGGGACTTGACTCATTGCTCCTGGTGGAGGAGGCATTGGAGTCGAAGGTCCATCATAAGATTTACCACTTCGGGTGGCAATAGCATTCAATTCACCTTTTGGGTTGGGAATGGTATTACTCGGAAGAGCACCCGAAGTTGAAGCTTCATTCTTTTGACTCATGAGACTAGCAATCATGCTTTCAATCTTGCTATGAGATTGATCAATCTTGTTACTAGTAGTTCTGAGCTCGGAAGTGAAATCATTCTTCAAAGTGGTAATTTGATTTTGCATGGACACCATCTTAGCTTCATTGCTTTTGATGTAATTAGCAATGTCAATGGAAGCTTGAGGAGGTTGGGCATGCACATTTTGTTGAGGAGCTTGGAATCGGTTTTGATTGAAATTTCCTTGATTTTGAAAACCTTGATTTTGATGTTGAAAATTCCGATTCTGACTCTGATTTTGATTGAACTGATTATTTCTATTTTGCACATTTTGATTGTTCTGATTTTGATTAAACCCGGGTGGTCCAAGGAAATTGTTAGAACGATAGCTGAGAAGGTTTCGGTCCCCTTGCGGTTGGTAGGAATTACCTCCCGTATTGTAGGAAGCCACCGGAGGCTGGACACTCAAAATAAGGGTGTGGACCACCACAAGTTTCACAACTCTTGTTTACGACATTCACTTGTTGATTGTTATTATTGTGACTCAATTTAAGCACGGCAGTGGATATTTCTTCAATCTTTTTGGTTAGAGTCGTGAATTCCGAAGATGGAAGAGTGGTAGATCTCCTTGACTCACTCCTCTCGGCTGAGGAATCCCAATAATTGTGGTGGGCAGTCATGTTTTCAATGAGATCGTAGCACTCTTCGGGTCGCCTTTTCATAAAGGTACCACCGGCAGCAGCATTGATTGTGTCACGATGTCTCAATGTTAACCCGTTATAAAACGTATCTATTTGGGTGACAAGCAACATGTTGTGGTTCGGACATCGATCAATCGAAAGCTTATAGCGTTCCCATGCCTCAAACAAGGACTCATCGGGATGCTGCCGAAAATTACTGATTTCATTGCGTAGTTTCGTCACCATCGACGGTGGAAAATATTTCGCCAAGAATTTGGAGACCATTTCATCGAAACTATGGATTGAGTTCTTGGGAAGACGATCAAACCAAGCGGTGGCATGAAGCGTCAAAGAATAAGGAAAGAGGTATAAGCGAAGGGCGTCATCGGTGACCCCATTTTGCTTCATACTTTGGGTGACGGTGAGAAATTTGTCGAGATGCTTGTTGGCATCGTCACCCGGTGATCCGTGAAATTGACAAAAACTTTGGACTTGTTGAATCATGTGATGTTTAAGTCCAAAATCCGTGGCCTCGATGTTGACCGGGGCAATAGGACCGCCCCGTCCATCCATCGTGGGTTGGCAAAGCTCCTCCATCGTACGGAGATCGGGAGCTGGATTTTGTGGCCCAGGTTGTTGGACTTGAGGTCCGTTCCCTAGGTTGTGTGTCATTGTGATTTGTTCGACGGTACGTATCTCGGGTACGTTTGCTTGGTTACGGTTACGTCTACGAGCTTGAGAGCGAGTGCGCATGCACTTCCAAAAACAACACTTTCAATTAAAACAAGACCGAGGCAAAACAACAGTGAACTTAAACCAATAATCCCACGTGAAATGATCACTTCTATAAGTAAAACGCACAAAGGAGCGGAGAGACTTTGTAGGTCAGCGCGAAGCTTATTAAAAACCCGTCTCTTTTCAGCCGCAATTTAATGTCAGGCCGTCCTTATACCCCTCACACAGTTTGTTAAACCGATAGAAATAAATCAAAACACGAGCGACACAAAGGCAAGTTTTAAATCTTTTGTTCGGGAACTTATAATGATAACACCTCAGTTAAGAATGTTATATTGATTGTGTCTACTATTTATTTAAAACAACAAGGAAAATCTTTTTGTATTTTTAATCTTTTACATATATATACAAAGAAAAGAAAAATATTTTTGTATTTTTGTATTTTTATAAAAACAATAACTTCACGAGGAAGGTTCTTCAAGTCACTAATCGCAAAAACTTCACGATATTGTCGCAACACACCTCCCCGGCAGCGGCGCCAAAGTTTGATTCGTTGTGAAGTGAGTGGTGAAAAACACAATATCAACGTATATCAAAATAACCGTAAAATTCGACAAATTAACCCTTTAGGAAAAAGGTAAACGTGCCAAACCTCACGGGTGTGATAAAAGTGATACCGGGAAGTGATTTCCCCGGGTCGTGTCCCAACGAGGTGTGAATGGAAGGATTCGTTGAGTTTCGTGATTTGAACTTGAATTGGATTTTAAATGATTTGGGATTGATTACGAATTCTACGATTTAATGAACGGGAAAGTAATTAAGGCAAGGGAACCCTAATAAACTAAAATTAAACTATCACTAAACCTAAGGAATGATAAAACGAAGCTACACTAAGTCCTAGGGTGCTAAAACGCAAAAACAAAAAAACGGTAAAACAACCCGCGCCATAAACGTAAAAGTTTTGAAATTTAAGGGCTACGGGTGTGAAACCAATTTTCCTACGATCTATTTGACTAAAAATGATTTTAGGAAAAAGCGGAATATTTTTTGACTTTTAAATTAATTACTATGAATTAAAATCTATTTTACACTAATTTAATGATTAAAAATACTAAACTAATTCAGAAAAATCTGAAAATTTCACTAAAAATTCTTTAAGTTATGCTAATTATGGGAAAAATAAGAAAGCTAGAGGTTACTATTCAAAATAAGCTCGAAATAAGCTCAAAAGAACTTAAAGTGAAACCTGCCCAAGTACCTTATGTATTAAATGATGCAAACTTTGAATGAGACAAGTCCCAAGGGCGCTGGTAAGAGTGTGGTGTTGTGAGGTGGATGGCGTGGGTTCGAGTCCCACCATGCCAGTTTTTTGAAAACTATTTTTTTTTTTCAAATTTTCTTTTTGGAACTCAAAGATGAGACAAAAGTAAAGATATTTTGTGAAAAACTTTTTCAGTGATAAACCTTAAATAAGCTGTTAGGTGCAGCTTATCTCAACAGTGAGTGCATATCAAAAAAACACTCCTTTTTCTTGATTCAATTAAGCACTTAGCCAAACCATGTTTAAGTAGCCTTTGAAAACTTGAAGGTTCTAACAAAATGAGGGACTTTAGCAAACACTTAAGCTTTGAAAACTTGGAATAAAGCAGTCAAACTGCTTATATGCTACTGTTAGGGACAGAACACAAACAAACACCCTTATTAAGCTAAAAACCAAACACCCTTTAAAGCAAAGACTCCTTATGACAGATTTTCAAAACAGGTACACTAAGGAATGAGCAAGTTAAATGAACAATCAAGCTAACACAAATGGTCCTATATCTAAAATAAGCTGAAAACAAACTCACAACTTATAACAAGGGGGAAGGGTAGCTTGCTTAAATCTAAACTAGTAGGAGGCCTAAACTTAGGCAACTAATAAGCAACAATTAAGCACGAAGGGGGCCTAATAAGCTAAACCTAGCTAAGCTAACCTAACAGCACATGAGATTCAATAATATTCCTAAGAAGCTACTCAACTCAACTGATAAGCTACTGAGTCTAAGAGAGAATGCAAGGGACCTGTTGGCTGCACGTTTGCAGGCTGCAAGCACCAAAGGGGCCTGTTTGAGCTTATTTTTAAGCTGGAATGGAGTTCTTGTAAGCAATATAAAGCTGCACAGGTAGAGTCAAGCTAGCATACATGTCAAAATTAACAAATAGAAACCATGAAAAAGCTTTTTACAGCTTAAAATTAAGCTGAGATCAACTTGGTAAAGCTACTGTTTGCTGCTGTTATGACAGTAAATGGGACAGATTTAGAGTTCAAGTTTAACCCAGCTATAGTTATCTTTGGTGCATAAAACTGAGACCAAGGTTAGTTTGGAATGTAGAGACTTGAGAAAACAAATTTCTACAAACTTTAGAAATCAATTAGGCTACAAAAAGATGGCTCAAAACAGCAGCATAACTGCTGTTCTTGAGCAGTTCAGCAGACCTCTTTTTTTTTTTCTCAAAATGTTGCAAGACTTTTCTAATCAACTCAAATCTAGGTGACACTAACTAATGACAAGTATACTACTTTGACTGTGTTGGTCAAAATGGGTAAAATCCACTTTTGACTCTTTTCTCCTTTTAAAACAAACACCCCTTAACTTGTACAAGATTGAATGAGAAAACTAGGTTTGGTGATTCCTTTATGTAAAACACAACAGAGAAATTGTAACTTAATGAGAAGACATAACAAGCATTATTGAAACATAATTGGTGCAAAGAAGTTTTTCATTGATGACATAAAAATTACACTTGAAATTTTTAAGATTAAACTAAGACTTCATTAAAACTAAGACTGATTTTTAAAATAAAAACTAGGGGTGCCCTTCATGGCTTACATACTGCTCCTATTTATACTACTTAAACTACTAAGGTCTTCCACTCTTTACTCTTCTGGTCTTCTCTTGTTGTGTTTCTTTTGTGCGTGCAAAGCCAAAGATCCACATTTGTGCTTTCTTGAAGCAATCCTGACCATTGATTTAAGTAGGTACATAAGGGCAAGCATCTGAGCCATCCACTGATCTCTTTTGTAGCTTGGATTGATGACATGGAGGGGGTGGAATAAGATAGTGGGTTTGGGTTTTGGGGTTAACCGGGTAAAAGGGAATAAGGGGGTTTGGGTAAAGGTGAGATGTGGGTAATAGAGGGTTGAGAGGTTGAGTGTCTGGGATGGTGAGAAAGAGAGGGGGTTCTGGGGAGATGAAAAAGGTATCTAGGGTTTCTGGGATTGTGTTTAGTTTGGGCGGGAATGGGAGGACAGGGGAGATGGGTGGGTGTATTATATTTTTGACCGGGTATGGGAAGGGTTTGACCGGGTCACATATTGGATTGGATTGGGCAGTTATCATTTGGGCCTAGTAAGTGGACTTAGGATATATGTAGTTTAGACTTAGGATATAACTATTGATCCAAAGTGTATTTAGGGACCAAAAGTGTAAAATCCCAAAATCCAGGGACCAATCAAGTAATTTATGAAGTATTATCCAAGGGCTGACTTTGTCAATCACCAAAAGTGCAGGGACTGAATTTGCCAATTTGTGAAACCTGAGGACTAAACTTGACAATTTTAAAAATCCAGGGATCACAACTGTAATTTCTCAAACTTTTGAAATTTTTCACCAAAGGACTAATTATGACAATTTATGATTTCAAAAGGACCTTTGGTGACTTTTCTTTTTAAATTACGTGCTCAGGGACTATTTCTGTCAATTTTTGAAAGTCGGGGGACTGAAACTGCCAATTTTGCAAACTTTGTTCGTTTTTCATTTGTTTTGCATCTGAAACATATAAAACACAATTTTGAGATATTTTCAGTATTTTGATGCATTTCAGAGTGTTTTTAGATGTTTTGCAGTTCAGTTTTGACCTAAAATGATGAGTGAATACACACTCATCACCGCTCTTGGCTTAGTTGGCCCATCAGCACCATCTTTTCCTCAGCTTGCTTCTGAGCGTACACACTCAGACTCTCTGCCTCAGACTTAGCACTGGCCAGTTGCGCTTCCAGCAAAGCAATTTTCTGATCTTTCTGTGCGCCTTGGCTGCCTTCATCAACAATTGTAGCCTTTAGCTTCTCAACCAGCGAAGCTTGATGTACAGATACTTGCACCAACTGTTCAACAAGTTGTTCCATTGAAGCATTCCCTGCGAACACATCCTCTTCTTTTTGGTTGTGCGGCTCAGACTGTACGGGACTATCTTTGGGGGGAGACTCCACAGCCTGCTCAAACCTGCATTCAGGGACATTGCATTGTCAGTCCTCCATATTAACAGTTGGTGCCGAAAACAATATATGTATATATAATAATAGATGATATAACTTACTGTGGACCAGCAACTTCAGCAGATGGGTGGGATGACGCAACATCACTGGTGGATGATTCCACAGTGAGAATCACAGGGCGTTTCTTCCTCGCGGGGCTCGCGCCATCCTCTCCACGGGATCTCTTGCGCTGTAAGCTAGATTCTGGCTCTTCCTCTTCTTCTTCCATAGGTTGCGCCACGGCTACAGGTGGTGGCTGCGCAACAGGAGTGGGCACACGGGGGCTCGGCATGCTCTGCAGTGGCGTCGCTTCCACTGCAACAGAGGAGCTAGTACCTGTTCCTCCTAGGTTCATCTCCATGGTATGACCTGCAGTGGCCGCTAGTATGGCCTCCTCTCCTTCCTTCAGGGGCCGCGTCCCCACCTTCACTGCAGTCGGCTTCGCTATACGCACAACGGTGAAAAGATCCATTTCTGCGCAATAAAAAACCACAAATAACACTGGTTATATAATGTACGAAAAGGACAGAAAACTCTTACATTAATTATAAAAGGAGGAGCGAGGAACGAGGAACGAGTACCCACCCTGGCCATTGGCGCCCAAAAAGATTGGCATCTCATCCGGCATACCAAAATAATTACGGCTGATGCCCATATGCACCAAAAATTCCTCAGGATAGGAACTAATGGGGATGCGGTTTGCGTTTATCAGTTCCGCATCCTCAGCTACATATGATCCAGGCACGGGGCACTCATCCCTCGGCAATGTTCCCCGGGTAAAAAAGTCATAGCGCCACGGAAAGCATGTATCGTCTACCCAGAAAAATGACTCCCTCCAGTTTCTAAGCGCATTTACTTTCTCAGTATAACACTGAAATCTGCCGGCGCGCTTAGCAAAGAATACCCACCCATGTGACCATGTCGTGTGATAAAAGGCACGGAATAGGTGGATGGTCGGGTTAACCGCCAACAAACGACAGTTCACCTCAAAGTTAGTAATTTTAGCTGCACCGATGCAGTGCAACTGGGATATGTGCAGCTCGTAATAATTTAAAACATCGCATAAAAATCGGGATAGGGGCACACGTTGATTTGAAAATTCAAAGAATCGTGTGTATACCCCTATTTTCCCTCTGGGGAAATCCGCGATAGATGCTCGCGCACCCGGAACAACCGGATGCACGTCAAGCGGTATAAAGTAATCCGAAGTGAACTCTAGCAGATCACTTTCGGTGAGGTTGGAGGTGAAATCAGACAACTGTTTAACCATGGTATTGTTTTTTACAAAGCGCACGCGCTGTTACCTTTTGTATAATGTTTTTCTGGGTTGCAGTTTTGATATCTTGTTAGCAATGGCGGATGAATATTTTTCCTGTGAGAAACGAAGTGAAAATGAATCGAGGGGTTATATAATTCTTCTCACCCACAAGATGCGTGACACGTGGATCCCACTAACACTCATTGTGTGGCCGAGATTGTTTGATGGGACGTCACGGCAGTAACTTTCCCCCGATTTCCGAGGAGCCAATTTTTTTAATCCTATGTCTCGATACAATGTACGGAAAGATATATTTTTATGGCTTCTCGGTTACGCCTCGATGTTGTTTCTTTACTAGACTGGGGGGACATGATGACGTATAGTCTATATCCGGGTCACGAACCCGCCCAAAGCCCAATACTGACAAGCCCAGCACGAACTGGGCTACGCTAATAAGCGTTTAGGCCCATGAAGGCCCAAGTACAAATCTATTTACGGAATAGATAAAGGATATCTCTTAATGAAGAAGATAATCATTCCCAACCGATTTAGGCGGGATACGCCGAAGGTTGAGGAACACGGAACCAATAAGGATCCCGTGCATATATAAAGGGAATCAGACCCCTTGTTAAAGGTACGACTTACAAACCCTAACTTCCCTTTAACCCTAAACCGATTACTTACTCTCACGTCGAAGGATAATCGTGGGAGACAATCCCACGGTAAGCCTAACGGTGTTTTCTGTCTCTTAGTGCGCAGGTCTCAAGCAACAATCAGCAATTGGTATGAGAGCCGGAGCCCCGAATAAGGAACGTCCAACTTTTGTATCAACAATGATCCTTTCAAGTTGAGTCAAATAATAGATCATGTTAACTAATCACAAATAAGATAAATAGATAAAACATTCTTGTAGTAAAAATTATAGGTCCACTTCATAATTCACTCTCAGAATAAAACCAACATGACCAATCATGTTCGACTCTAATATGAGAGGATCTTGATCCGTTCGATGCAAGCTTTCTTTCCTTGGCTTGTTTGGTTAACATGTTCGGACAAGTCATATGTGTTCGAGGTTGGTGGTGATAATTAAGAATTCAACAATATACATTTCCATTTAATTGCAATTTTACTATGTACTTCGAAACATCACAAAGTTATATTTAGTTTTTCTAAATTTAAAAGATAACAAACAAGAACATAACATTCAAATCAAGCTTTTTTTTTTTTTTTTTTTTTTTTTTTTTTAATTGCAATTTTTTTGTACGCTATACTATTTATCTCAATAATGTTCCCGATGAGACTTGAACTCGCAATCTTTTTATTGATGAGCGACTCACATACCACTACACGGCTACACCAAACACCTTAGGTATCATTCACAACGAGTTTATTGGGTCGTCATAAGAAAGCATCTCTATTGTTGGGATCGTTTTGGGACTTCTGATCGGTACAAGACCAAAGTAACGCATGAAGTAAAAATCGTGAATTCATATCAAACTCTACTCCTATTTCAAACCTCATGATAATAAGTTAAATGATCTAGCGGCCGTTACTCCATATTATTATGGATATTCTAACTCCTTTGACTTCAATATATATACCAAATTTAGAAGATATACTTTCCATGTGAATGGAACAAAACAATGTTACAAATAATGTTACACGAAATTGGTTGATCAATAAAGGTGCAACTAAATATCTAGAAAAGGATACCAGATTGGTCATATTTTAGAAAGGCATTTACCATTAATAAATTCAACCACATTGGCAACTACTTCACCTAGTGCCACAACGGTTGCTTGCAAGTTTTTCACAAATTCTTCAGGAATTGACTTTTTGCCATCAACAAAATTTGCAACTGCCTTTATAAATAATGTTGGCACTCTCATAAGGCTAGACACGTAGGCCAAAGCTGCTCCCTGAAACTCGAAAAGTGATATTTCAGAACAGTAATCCAGTAAGTAGATGTTATTTCGAATATTCAACAGTTGTGGCAAATTTAACCCATATACTTATGGGTTGATTTGGGTTGTCTTTATCTCAAACTGGTGAACTAATAAGAATAGCTAAAAGGGGAAGTGTCAGATGGGTATAAAGGTTTGAGAGTCAGCAAAATCCTACTTTTTCATGTCCTAAATATTCTCAAAGACTTAAATTATTATTTGCGGGTCAACCCGAATAACCCCGTTTTGACCCATTACCAACCCACCCAACCCACCCAATCAGACCATGGCATGTTAATGTTTGATGCTAGATAACAATGAATGTATACTGTATATAAATAACCATATATTTTCATCTCAAGATTGAACATTACATGTTTAAAAGTCTATTATATACTCAACATGCATATGTGATATGCATATGTGATAGCAGGAAAAAGGTAACTGAAACAAATAAGCTAGAAAGTGTCATAATGAATGGATGTACCTCCATATTGACAAAAGTTTCCTCATTGGCCAATATGCATATTTCATCCTGTGTCGACATATCTAAAGAATCTCCGGTAGACAGTTTGCATACCTGTTATATTATACATTAAGATGTTACATCCTTTTGTCATGTCAACAAATTGTGGTTTTTTCTTTAATAGCAGTTTAATAAATAATTTTCGCAAGACTAGTTGTTGGACCCTTAATGTTATAGAATCAAAGATTAGGGTAGTTAAGTATATATTTATGTTATGTATTTGTAAGTTTCGGTATAAACCGAAACATTGTATCAGCTGGGTCAAAAGAAACAATATAACCGTTTAGTTTAGGGTTGTAACGTTTAGAAGCAAAGTAACGTTTACTTTGTGAGAATCGGTATTCCTCTTGTTCATTGGTACCGATCCATTATGTATAAATAGGTTACGAATCTGTAAACATCGTTCAGTTTTTAATTCAATACATGTTCGATTGGTGATAATTCTGTTGTATCATATTACAACATAATCGTATATTATGTTGTGATATTCATTCGATTCAGTTCTTGTAAATCTTGTGTTTTTATTTCGATCCTGGAAATATTATGAACCCGTGCAAGTTATCAACAGTGCTATCAGATCAGGTTGCAAGATTATAAGTCTTGATTCAAGTTTTTGATCAAGAAGATCTAAAGACTTAGAAGGGAAGAGACACCAAGGATTATTGGTGCAACAATTCTGAAGAAAAGAAGTATGTTATGGCGACACTAACCCTGCTGGAATTTGGTTCAACTAGAAACCGAAAAGCCATGAAGAAATTAATACCAAGAATCAAAACTATGTTTTTTGAAGAAAGCATGAACAAGTAGAAGCAAGGAACAAGAAGACTTGAAGAATTGTTACAAAGAACCATTGACATGGTCGAGTGTTACTATAATACAACTTTGAGGCCTGGGTTCAATGAGGAACCTATGACGTATGAGAAATCCAAGATGGTGGAAGATGGCTGTGATCATGCCGAGAAAGAAAACCCACAAGAGTGTGATGGGTCGAGTAATGGGCTAGGAGTTGTAAGAGAAAACACATGTAAAGGCTGTGAGAATTTTCAAGGAAATAAAACTCGCTTTGGTGTAAACTTAGAAGGCAAACAATAATGATACGGATGGTTATCAAGGGGCTGATCGAGAAGATGGGGCGAGCACATCGGAGAGTGATGACTTCGTGATCATCACATAAAACCTGCTGAAAAAGATTCTATAACATTAGGGGGTGAATGTTGGACCATTAATGTTATAGAATCAAAGATTAGGGTAGTTAAGTATATATTTATGTTATGTATTTGTAAGTTTCGGTATAAACTGAAACATTGTATGGGCCGGGTCAAAAGAAACAATATAACCGTTTAGTTTAGGGTTGTAACGTTTAGACGGAAAGTAACGTTTACTTTGTGAGAATCGGTATTCCTCTTGTTCATTGGTACCGATCCATTATGTGTAAATAGGTTAGGAATCTGTAAACATCGTTCGGTTGTTAATTCAATTCGATACAACATAATCGTGATTATGTTGTGATAATCAAGAATCAATTCTTGTAAAATCTTGTGTTTTTAATTCGATCCGAAACATTATGAACCTATGCAACGCTAGTTAAAACTTGTAATTACTGTAAATGTTTTCCACAAATGACCTTTTTTTTTGAAAATCTAGAACACATTTAGTCGAATTCAAACTTAGAAAAAATATACTTCGTTGTAGCAACGTCTCATGACAAAAGTTTGCAACCAGGCATTAGTTGCATTGGCAATCTTTAAGTGCATAAGCGAAAAAGGTTATTTTAACTTTTTTATTTTCGCATAACGTACTAGCAGATTGCCTTAAGATTAAGCTCCTTCACAAGATTTGGTGTGGAGAAACTCTTCCGTCGATCAAGTACTATATCAGGACCCTGCATCAAGAGGGAGATTGCATTAGGACAAAAGAATAGATAAAGTTGTGGAAGACACTGTACGGAAATGATAAATCATGAAACACATTGTACAATGAACAATTTTACTGGATGAATGTTTGTATGATTTTTAACATCAGTCAGCATATTTAGTAGACCATTATGCAAGCTCATAATAAAAGGTATGAATTAAGACTACTTACCGGAATTGGAATCCGTCTATCATGAAATGCAAGATATGATACTAGGAATACATCGAATATTCAAGCTCCTTTTACTTGGTATTATTAACATTAATACCAATATTACGGGAAAAAAAGGTTTTAAATAAAGATGAAGAAACAACTTTATGGACGTAGTGAACAATCTAACTTACTAAATACAAGAAGCCAAAATTGTATTATTTTCAGAAAGACATAGTTAAAAAAGACAAGGGGTGCAAAATTTATACTTTAAAGCGACCAGCAGTACCAGCATTTATGAAAAGATCAGGCTTCAATGCTTGAATAGAAGTATAAGTCACAAGAGATGCAGGAAGAGTGCCTACACTATTGATCCCTGAGAAAGAAATATCCTATGAAATCAATAGCCAAAAACATCCACAAATATCAGTTACATTTGTATTATGCAACACATGCTAGTATTTGATTATATAAAGCAGGTGAATCTAGTAAATCAGTGGCTCAGCGCAATAGAACACCGTAAACCGACATTCCAGTATTAGAAAATGTTAGCATAAATCAAATAGGTTCAGACTTCAGAGTCAAAATTTCGTTGCCTTTTTGGCAACAAGTAATCAACCCGGCATTGGCTGGTTTGACCACATTATTGTAAAAGTAAAAGATAGCAAAATCAAATGAAACATCACACACACATTACATAGTAGAAAACAAGAAATGAAACACCCACCTAAGTCACGGTCCTACCCTGGATATATGAGATTTATATTCAAATCCTTGTAATAACCATGGTATCTGATCGAAGGAACACTTGATGGAAACCTGAAAATGCTCAGACTGTTACACACACAGTTAAATGTCAGGCACAACACCCATTTGAGTTCCAAATTTTAATTTTCGCTAGACTAGTTAAAATATGTAATTAAGTCTGAGGTACATTGATCATTGTCATAAATACAAATGTCTACCAAATTCATAGATACTTAAGGAGTTGATGAAAAATGTGTGACTGAGCAGAAGAAAAAGGGGGAAGAGGTGGGACAAGTTTTCTTTGGCCTGCATAGAAGGAACATTGGAAACTCAGTGGTTTCATAAGGCTTTTTTTTTTTTTTTTTTTTTTTTTTTTTTTTGGTGCAAAAGGGTGAATTTTATTAATTACCAAACAAGATTACAACCTTAAAACAAGAGCTAGAGTTGGACATGCCCAAAACAGCAAATGAGCTATACATTTGGAATCCGATATCAAACAACACACAAAACATATCTCAGACAATGCTATACAAGCAACTAGCAGACTCCACTGCAGCTTCAAAAACCAATCAAAACAAGGGAACTGATTGGAATAACACCCTTTAATTGCACCAAGACCATACAGCTCACAGCTACATTTCCAACCCACCCTTCCACCATGCTCATACAACCCGCACCCACAATAAGCATGATGAAAAAAGAGGCATCACTGTGAAGCTTATAGCCACCCATTGCCATTCCAGTCAAGGGCTCTACCAAGAGATCTACATTTCCCTCTCTAACAAAGGCTTCAACCTCTTGGGAACACTCACCTTGAAGGAGAATCAACCTTACCTCCTGTAGATAGGATAAGTCATGGACCAAGTACGTTCATCTTGCACACCTCACTATTCCATGTTGCTTATCCTACCCCACCTAGTTCATTTACCCTTCCAAATAGGAAACCTAATTTATGGATTTTGATAGACTACAAACATCCACTGATTCAAATATGAACTAATCATCTCCCCCCAAGGCCAAATGTCAGGACAGATACAAGGCCATCTATTTGAATGAACTATAAACTTCCTCACATCTGCAAATTGCAGACACAAAGGAACTGGTATAACCACAAACTAGCAGATCACAAATCACCAATCTGCATAAAGACATTTTGGACCATTCCAGCAGGAAACTACTTTAAGAGTGAACACTTGACCTCCAAAAATCTTATCCAGACCATGACCACAGATTACATCCTCATGATCAAGGATAGACAAACACAATTGGGAAGACAAGAGAACTCTAGATGTTAGCCATCCGCAAAAACCCCTTCTATACCAAACACCCCATTAAACTGCTGTTAGCCATACCTTTGCCAAACTATATCCAAACTAATGTCCCAATATTTTTGAGCTTGAAAAAAATCTTTTGATGGTTTAAACTTTAAGCTTAACAATCTCAACCTAACTTTCTCTGTAAATTGACTAAAGAGATCATCTAGACTTCGTTGTTGACCTCTAGTCTCCAATTCCTCTCTTGCCATATGAGATATACACAAGCAGCCAAACCAATTCTTCTTAATGACACTACCAATAGAATTGCCCATATACATTTCAATCATCCAAACAACCAAATCATTCCACACCAGCTGATCACACTGCAAATTGAGTTTCTGTTTGACTTTTAACCAAAACTGCTCAGCATATTTGCATTCAAAGAAAAGGTGTTTAACTGTTGATGAGAATCAATATCAGAACAGTACAAGGAACACATCATCATATCATAAGACCCCCACTTTCTAATCTTGTCTTGAGTAGTTAACTTGTTTTGATTAGTTAACCATAGAACAAATGCATGCCTTGGGATATTTTGAGAAAACCACACCAGTCTACTCCAGCAAACATTTTCTTCTGTATCACACAAATCAAGATATGTCTGCTTCACACTGAAATTTCCATCCATACCCTTTCCATTTCTCCAAAACTAATTGGTCTCTTTTACTTACATCAAGAGGATTTATGACAGGATAGGGAACTTAGATAACCATTCAGTAGGCCACATAAATATATCATTGGCTATAATATCCTTAACAACAATATTAGCATCCAATCTAGCATTATACAGATCCCTATTAGAAATAAAGGATTGTAAAATACCAATTGGACACAAGTTATCATAGATCAGAGAAGTACTAGCACCATTACCCACTTTCTTAACCATAAACTTTCTAACGTCATCTATGAGCCTTAGAATATTCTTCCAACCCCAACTATCTGTATCTTCCTCATTAACATCCCAAATATTTCTACCTTTAAGTTTATCAGCATTGATCCAGTTCACCTGAAGAAACTTTTTATCATTAGCCACATGCCGCAAATGCTTTATGATCATAGCTTTATTCCAGATGCCCAAGTATTTGAGACCCAAATCACCCTGACATTTAGGTTTACAAATAGTCCTCCAAGCCACCTTATATTTCCCTTTTGACAAATCACCTTGATTCCAAAGAAAAGAACCTTGTTAATATCATGAATAACAATTTGGGGCAATAAGAAGACTGAAATCCAAAAAACATGGATTGATTCTAAGATAGAAGCAACCAGTTGTAATCTTCCATTATAGGACAAGCGTCTGTTCTTCCAATTTAGGACTCTACTCTTTATTTCATCAATTAGAACTTTGCATTCTTTAACACCAAGTCTCTTAGAAGACAAAGGGACACCAAGATATTTCACTGGGAGTTTTTCAACTTTAATAGGAACTTCATCCAAGATCTTTTGCTTATCTTCATCCTTCATGTTACCAAAAATAATAGTGCTCTTAGCATAGTTAGGCAGCACACCAGAAATATCTCCAAACTCAGACAAAACATCCTTAAGAATCTTAACTGACTCAAGATCACCATGACAGAACATGAGTAAGTCATCAGCAAAACAAACATGGGTCAATTTCAACCTTTTACACCCAAAGTGATACTTGAACTCACTACTGCTCTCCACTTTGTTATGCACCATAATAGAAAGAATCTCCATGACCCATTGCTCTTACTCCAACCCTTCATTATTATGGAATTTCATAAAGAAAATCCCATTGCTTACACTCACAAGAATCTTTAAAACCATGTTTCCCCCACATCCTCCATAAGTTGTATCTGAGTTCATTTGTTGACATTCCTTGGCCTACAAAATATCCACACAGTGTCTTGTCCCATCCTTTACTTCCTTCTGCCACCAATACTTCATCAAACACAACCACTTCTATACCATTACTGTCAAACTCAGTAGGAATGGTAATTAGTTTAGCATCATAGACTATCCTACTCTTGACTGTAGCATCAGCATATGTCTTACTACCATTACTCTCCTCTTTATTCGATCATGACAGGCTTGCCTTCTTCCACACTTTCCTTAGTAGCTTGCTTATTACCATTCTGCTGAACATCAACCTCTATTTCCCCTGTACCATTAGCGTTACTACCAATCAATTCACCATTCCTAACCTCTTCTACTGTACCATTGGTTTACAAAACTTCACTATCCTTAACCTGAACACCTGGAGCACTATTACACACACGATTCATATTCTCACTATTATCCACCTTCTTATCACAAGAGTCACTATTAGCAATACCATTACTCTCCATACCTTGACTTTCACTCTCAATATTATCCCTTACTGCACCACTAACAACCACTTTCTCCCACCACTACCATTACCACTAGTTTTTTTACTGTTGCCATTATTCCTACCAGTATTAGCAACACTAGCAGAGTCCCCAAATTTTGCCGGTTTTTTAGTTTTTCTTTTAGGTCTATTAGATGACATTTTTCAGTCAGAATACAACAAAAGGTATACTAAGTCAGATATACTAATCAGTTGTAACAATTCGTAATCTACTCAACTCAATTAGACAATTACCGAAAATTAGGGTTTACAGTAAATTTTGGGCAAAATGAAATAAAGACCATCAACCTGATCGCAATGAAATTCTGAATCTAATGATGGTAATTAGAGTGTAATTGGACCAGTAATTGAATCACAAATTAAGGTTTTAAAGGTTTTTTGACGGTGAAAATGTGGCGGGAAAACGGTCACTAGGGAGAGAGAAAAATTTCAGAGAGAGAGAGAGAGAGATTCACAAGTGTTAAGCTGAAAACAAAATGGGGAATCGTAACTGTCAGCGTACACAGCCTGAGCCCTTCACCAGATGCAACATTATCAATACTAGTTTTTCCTCGATGTAGTCCGTATTTCGGAATTCATAGAAATGATCGCTTTAACGTCCTCTAGTGAGAACATAGCTATTCCGGAGTTGAGACAGTTCTTCGACGCAAATAATAAAGGCACATAATCAGTTATCTCCCACAAGATATGCATTTTGAGAGATATCATTTAGCTTGCAATCAATCACATCTACAGCTCAGTGTTTCTAGTTTTTAGACCTGAAAGGATAAACAACGAAGAAACTCGATCTACACTCGACAGTAGTATTATACCTAAATCATCCTTGTAGCTAGATTCTCAAGACAATCCAAATTAATTTCCTTAGTATCCATTACCGTCTAATAATCCTTAGACTGACTTACTCCATCTATCTCATAATCATGAACACACCTTTCACATTCAAAGTCAAATTACAAGTCCTAAAATAAATAAATAAAAACTGATCAAACAAAAGCAGATTATTTTCTCAACTCTCAAGGTAAACAATCTAAGCATTTAACACTAGAAATAATCCGCATATCATTTCAACTCTTATAACCAGCAAACACTAACTTGAAAACATATCCAGTCCGGAACAAGTCAGAAAATTGAAAACTAAAAAGCACACCATAAAAACAGTAGAGCAACATTTAAAATCTTTATAAATAATGGAATTGAAAAGAGATACTTATAAAGAACCACCATCAGGAGAAAGTTTGAAATGCTGTACTATTGGAAGTGGTTCTGAATCAAGAGCTGCAGTTTATATAATCGAACTTTATGTAATAACATATAAAAACGCACACATAAAACAAAAGGTGTAAATAAATACCGGTAAAAATGAGGAGAGTAGAAATGGGGAGCTTGTTATCATCTCCGGTACAAAGTGTAGCCATTTGCAGCAACTCAATTTGACTATTTCCCCCTCTTTCACGTATTTTGACTTTCGAGTGAATGAACCCTCAATCTATGCTTATGAGCTAAAAAAAATATTAACCATGGAGGCTCGATAAAATAAGCTAAGCTAATCGGTGAGTATTTTTTTTTTTTTTTTTTTTTTTTTTTTTTTTTTTTTTTATATATTTATATATATCAGTAAAAATTTTGTACCAATTTTTAAACTCGAATTTAGACTTTTGGTCAGTCTGCACCATCCATGTACTTCATGGAATCCTCGTAAGTTTTTTCGATGACCAAATTAAATAGAGAAAATATAGAACCATTTTTATCCAAATTTGATGATATGGCAGTTTTGTATTGAGCCACATGGATCCGTGAAATCCTCACAAAATCTTACTTGGAGTGTATGTCCAATTTCGAAGTCCTTAAAAAATTGGTCTAGACTCTAGAATGAGCAACGCTCTTCTTTTTTGGACAACAATCCTCTCAAGTTGTAAGCCTAACTTGACTCAAGTTGGGGCTTTATGAGCCATTGGATGTGATCCAATGGCTCAAATTAAAAGAAGTTCTTTTAATTTGAGTCATTGGATCAAATCCAATGGCTTATATTACCCCAACTTGAGAGGATCCCATCCCTTCTTTTTTAGTGTTTTGCTGTAAAAATATAAAAATAATAATAAGAAAAAAAAAAAAAAAAAAAAAAAAAAAGGTCTCTAGCTAAGATTTCAAAATATTGAATGCAAATGCAACCATTCTGTTCAACTAAATTCATACTTGTTTCTCATTGTGATTCAGGTCTTGTAATCCCCCAAACCAACACTTGTTTTTAAACTTTTACTGCTGGTTGTTACAAAAATATCAACCTCTTCTATCTTACTCTTATAAACCAATTTGCGTTCATTATGACACTAGAGTGCAATATAGAGATGTAAAAGAATTGATAATCTCCACTTTTTCCTTAATTAATTGTGTTTAACATTGAATGTGAACCAATTATCAAATCATGTAAATAGCTTATGTAGATAAAGTGAAAAATTCAGTGTAACACACTGTAAAAAAAGTAAAATAAACCTTCACAAGGTAACTTTTGTGCAATTATTTTGATGCAACATCCAACCGAAGTCTTATGCAACTCAATATGGGCACAATTATCTGACATGTACTCTAGATAGGCCGAACCTCAAGGCCACCTACAATAAGGCCGGACATAGTTCCTTCATAAGCTATCAACTTCAGATGCATTGGAATGTAATCATTTCGAAGCTCAGAAGTTGAGTTGAATTTCCATACAATAACCTCCATCCATCCATCTTCCCTTTTCTCTGGAATCCGATGATTATCATGTATATTCCATGGGTATGGGGTTCTAAAATAAAGAATTCCAATTTCTTTGTTTTTCCGGTGGAGTACATCTGTTACTTTCACTGGACAATGCAATCCATGACATTTTTCTGCAAGCTTGAACACAAGGTAACACATGTAATCTGTATCCGGTAACAGCATCTGACTTTGAATCTTGCATTTGATGCTAAATACTTGCTGCGGTAAAAGCTCAATCACCTCTTGAAATCTGCATGTACGTTCAATATATTATGTGATTACATTACTCCAGAAAGATACTCTAATTATGAAAACCAATCTAAGAGGTGAAACTTAATTATGACATTAAACAATTAAGGCATCTTTGAATTTCCATTATGAAAATACACAAGAACATGAATTATATAATGAAATTTGGTTAATCATCTGGTCTGAACATGCTATATAAGTAATAATAAGCTTAATTTGTGGTCATAAATCGTGCGTGCATAAGACACTTAACTGTTAGAATGAAAAGCATAATGAAGAATGTTTTAGATGAAAACCTGGGCTCTTCTGATGGTTTCAGATAAAAACGCTTCACATCAGGAGTATCATGCAAAATGTCCTTTGCTGAGAGCGTTAGATGTTTCTTTTCGTTCACTTCATTCAGTGACAACACCTGTTATCAAATAGTCGTGAGCATTAGTTACCAAAACTACAAGGAAAGAAGCGATATTCTGGATCTCAGAAAGATCTATTTTTTTATAGAACAAAAAGGACCTTTTCACCCTCGTCATCATTTGAAGATCTGTTACAAATTTCTTCACTGTGAGTTGCCTGTTGTTGCACTTGAACCATGTCTGTGTTTGATTCCAAAATTTGTTGGACTTCTATTTTCACACTTTCTTCATTGTTCACCTATTTAAAGTTTGTAAATCCTTGTTAATAATAACTCATTATACACAACTTTTAAATGTTACGATATCATTTTTGTAATAATAAAAACATAAGAATCTAGAAAGGGAATTATCAAACTTACATCATGGATGGCTCGAAACTCAATGCCTTCAATATAGATGCCATTTCTTTCACAATAGTATTGCGAAAAGCTCTCAAGTAAAACCTCAAAATTTGTATCTTTCTTGTGATTCAGAAATCGACCCACTTCAATCATCATCCAGTCTTCGTTTCTCCTTGTAGCGAAATATGCATGGAGGGTTTCTTTCCCCATTTTATAAGTTAGGTTCACATACAAAGGTTTACTCGAAGATTTTCTTGGACCACAGAATTTGAAGACCAGATGAACCCCATAGTTGACTCCCGTAGATAAAAATTGAGTTCTTGTATTGATTTTGATCTTCAAATTGGTAATTGTAAACATCTCTGCTACTTTTGGAAACCTGCACTTATTATAGACTTCAAATTAGCAAATACTTTTGGAAACCTGCACTTATTTGTACGTGTTTCTGGATGAAACAATCATAATACATGAGTATCATTTTTTACCACTTAGTAATTAGCATGTTTTAGGATAATGAGGTTTCTGAAACAAAAAATCAATTGAGTTCGCACATCGATAGATGATGTTAAGAACAGTAGTTTGTAATTAAATTTTTGCATGATGAGGTTGTGCCAATGGTATCTTGATAGCATGTTGAGTTGTACAAGCTCCTACAATGTACCTACTAGCTTGGTACACTTCATTAATCTTAAAATCAAATAAGTTAATTAGTTTAAAGGTATCATACTTGCAAACATTTAGGGGTGTTTAGTTTGAGGGTATGAGTATCAAAAAATGGCTTTAGTTCTTATTGTATATGTTTGGTTGGTGGCTTTGGTACTTGAATAAATGTATCAAACACTCAAAAGTATGTATTTTCTAAACCCGGCCCCAAAAGTATGCATTTTCCAACTTAGCAATCACACCGGAGTCAGTGTACGTACGTCGTTTTAATATAGTTATTAGTTTACGTTAGTAGGATGATGAGCTCCTATAGGTTGTGCCATTGGTTTGAATCTATCATGCATTGCAAGCTTAAGCTTAACTTTGGATCCAAAATTGGTTGCCAGCTAATTCTAAATAGAGTGATTCACTTACAGTTATCCTTAGAAACTTGGCATGTTTGAGATGAAAAAGTAATTGAATGTAAGATATAATTAGCTTATATATAGTTGAGAGGAGAAATGTTAACTATTAACCAGCCGTACGTGATACAAAAAAATAAGGGTAAAGAGAAAAGATACGAACCTTGACTCAGGAGTAGATCGCCAATTGCGTAACCCACCTTTTTTAAACACAAATTTTCACACGGATATCATTTCATTCATTCGTCTGTTATTCCCGAGTGAAACCCACTGTTTAGCAAATTAGGGTCAATTTCTATCAAGCGTCAATAAATAGCTAAATGCATGTATAATCATTGTGGTATCGCTTTTGTGTTATAATCATGAAAAATTGACGATTCGTAATAGGATTTGTGGTTTTAGTGGCTCAATTTACTCTTAATTTACGCTTGTATCGAAATATTGTAATCTTATCTAGCTTCTTGCTAGCTACGTATTTTTTATAAAATAATTGTTGTTCAAAAAAAATGTATAATGATGGTCTAGCAATTTAAGAACAATTTGAAATCATTAATTAAGTTGTTTGTTTGAAATAACTGAGAAAAGACGTAATCCATCAAACACAAATCTTTTTAAGAGCATAAATTAGCTGATAGTTGTATCTAGAGTTGATAATAATTGTTGAAGATCGTGCAATGGTGTCAAGTTCATATGCCAGAGGTTAGTTCCTTTGAAGATTGGGTGTCATGGTGTAATCACGTTCCAAACGTTATCAATAGTCGAGTGAGGCTTGAAGTTATCGGGTTGACAACATGTTGGATGTTATGGAGGTACATAAATTCGATGACATTTGATTCCGGTAGACAGGCCCGGTGGTGAGGGTGGGCAAAAAGGGCAGTGTCCCAGGGCCTCACAAGGCAAAAGGGCCTCATTTTTACACTTATTTATTTATTGCCATGTGAGACGTATAAGATACAGTAACAAATTTTATGCATAATTTAGAAAGGGCCCACATTTGATTTTGAAACTTCTTTATATATCACAGAGTTAGGCTATGTTTGATAGCCACTTAATCAAATGACTAAGTGCTAAAAAAAGAATCGGTCAGTGATGTTAGTGTTTGGTAACTTTCTTTTCACCTCTTAATCATTCTACTAGGAGTTGGATGACTAAGCACAAATTAGATGCAAAATGATTAAGCAATAAAATGTTAGAGAAATCTGATCTTCAATGGGCCTCTTTTTTAGCCACTTTATTTATTTGTCATAACAATACTTGTTACATATGTATGTATAGACTTTTATTTTAATATTTATCTATCTCATTTTCGTTTCTTTATTTCTCTTATCATTCAATTGGGTATTTTGATTTTATACTTTTTTGCATTTACCCAAAAATTGTAGACTTATTTATGACTTGCACAAAGGGGTGTTCATGGGTTGGGTAATATCCGAATAAACCGAAAACCAAAACTGAACCGAACCGAAAATAATCAAACCGAACTTGTAACCGAACCGAATTTACCAAAACTGAACCGAACCGGATTATATATTCGGTTTTCGGTTCGGTTATAGTTTTAGCAATCCAAACCAAAAACCGAACCGAAAACCGAATTCAAATAAATTTATATATTTTTTATATATTTATATATAAAAAAAATATAAAAACTTTTTTATATTATATATATAACAATTTTTAAGTTTGATTTTTTTTTGCTAAAAATATATATAAATAAATGAATAAATAATTAAATTTATATAATTCGGGTTATTCGGTTCGATTTTCGGTTAATGGGTGTTCGGTTTTCAGTTATTCGGTTTGGTTTTCGGTTCGGTTTAATCAATTTGAGTTCGGTTTGGTTCTCGGTTATACCCAGGAAAAAAAATAACTGAACAACCCGATAACCGAACCGATGAACACCCCTACTTGTACATTACTTGAACAAGTTGTCGACTTATGCTTATAAGCTAAACAATATTTACCCAAAAATTTAATGTATAAATAATTATTGTAATTTTCAAATAAAATGATTTTATTAATTGAAAAAATAAATCACACAATCAAAATGTTGCGACTGTTACTCAGAGTACTTGTCAAACAACATGTTTCATTCAGAACCAATTTCATTCAGAGACTTCAAATCATTCAGATGCTTTTAATCATTCAGCGCTAATCATTCAGATGTTACTCAGAGTACTTGTCAAACAACATGAATGAAGTCCTCTTTCTATTTCTTTGTTTTTAAATTATACGATATCTTAGGGTGAAATATTTTGAAATTCAATTGCTTCATGTTATTTATATTTCATACAACGCACGTAAAAACAACATACCACTCAACAAACAAACATCAAATGAAATTTCGATTAGTATCTCACACAAAAAATTGGAGACTTGAATATGATTTAGTTTTTCAAAAAAAACATCATCAGTTCGATTTTTTATATTAGCAAAAGCCGCATTCCATTATTCATTTTTTTCATGACATGCTTGGGATTTGATGTTGTTCTTTTAAACAAATATTGGCTATCGATCTATTTCTTACGTTTAAAGGGCACACTTATAAATTTTGGCACAGGGCCACTAAAATTCACGGGACGGCCCTGCTGGTAGAATGTTCAAACGTGATCTAGTAGATAATATTATCTTGTATTCATTCTTGTGGTTTAAGCATCGAAACTCAAAGAGTAATATCTCTTGGGTTGAATGGCTTAAACATCCTTTGTACTGTTGTTTAGTCTAGCGTTTTGCTAGGCTTTTCTCTCGTTTTATTCTAATGCTATTCAAAAAAAAATAATCGTTGAATACATAACTGTTTATATTAAAAAAAAAAAAAAATTATTATGACATAAACTGACTATTCAAAATGGCCTTTGGTCCGTTTAATTATTAATGTTTATATATTTAGAAAGAGCAATTCATGCATGGAATGCAATACACAAAATAAAAAATAAACTATGAAAACAAGATAGTTACCGAGTTCCCCTTTTTAATTAGGACTCCCTTGCACAATAACTTGTACAAACGCTTTTTGCTATACTTTTCTATTTCATGATCCTCCTCCTGTATATATATTAGACAGCTAAAATTATTTAGATAACTTGATTTTCATTTGAATGCATATAAAAGTATTTTACTTTGAAAAATAAAATAAAATGAAAGCGAACAAAAAATGCCTTTTATAATATATCGTAAAACTAATTTTACTTAGAGGTGACAATTTAAAACCTATTGGTTTAATATGAGTCTCGTTGGGTAAATATTTATTAAGAGATGAGTATAGTTGAGTCTCCCTAAATATTATAGATAAGTCTAACTAATTTTTTGATTGAAAGTGCAATTATATAAACAATTAACCAACGGGTCTATTTTTTATTTTTATTTTTTTCATTTTTTTAATTTATTATTATTTTTTATATATATTTTACTTAGAAAAAAAATTGAAAATGACCAAACCCTATCTAGATCCGGACCCATTTAAACTCATGTTTTTAAAAGACACATCTAGACCCGACCCGTTTAGACCCAAACCCATAGACCGTAACCCGACCCGACCCGACCCGACCCTCCCATTTTGCCATCTCTAATTTTACTAATCCCTTGTATCAAGAAATTTTACTTCATCAAATATATTTTCCAATAATCAAAATGCTTAGTGTACGTATTTCGTAAAAGAATTTCTGTCAAGTAGTCTGTTTTGTCAAGTAGTCTGTTTTGTTTAGTGCAAATGCATTAAAGGAAATCAGTGTCGTCGTAGAAACCCGTTTTGCTATATATTCTGACCTTGATTTTTGACAAGTCGAGTATTTCTTGATAGTCTGTAGGTAGTTTTGGTTCCCAAATTTCATGATCCTCCTGTACATGAATAAAAAAGAATCAAAAATCATATTGATAACCGTATATTCTATTGAATGCAAAAAAATATGTCACTTTGAAAAATAAAATGAAAACAACCAACCATAAGAGCAGTTCCATCGTTAACGCCGAAACGGCGTTATAGCCAAAAATAACGGCGTTAGCCCGTTAATACCCTTGGAAAAGTGTTTGCGTCACGGCGTTACTCCCCCAACGTTATCCCCTTAACGCGCGTTAAGGGGCAGAAAAAAAAAAAAAAAAAAAAAAAAAAAAAAAAAAAAAAATTCAAAAAATTTTCAAAACTAGTCCCTCTAACGGCTACTAGCCGTTAACTTTTAAAAAAAAATTTCATTTTTAGTCCCTAACGGCTAGAATTGATTAAAAAAAAAATTCAAAAACCTTTTTTTACCACTATAAATACACAATCAAAACACCATTTTTATTCACACTTCCACTTCTAAATCCTCTCAATACTCTCAATCTATCAACTTCAATTAACTGCAAAAAAAAAAAACAATGTCGGGAGGCAACGACGATACTTTCTTCAATCTTCTCAATGACGGATGGAATCCGAACGCTGGTTCATCTAACCCGAACGTTGGTTCATCTTCAAACCCCAACCCACTAGGCTTATCAAACCAAGAAATGTGGAAACAACAACAAACATTACTGTTTTGGCAACAACAAAACCAACAAAACACCTTAAACTCCAACTTTCAAAACCTTCAATTCACACAACAGTCACAACAATCACAAA
This sequence comes from Chrysanthemum seticuspe, assembly GCA_019973895.1. Lineage (NCBI taxonomy): Eukaryota > Viridiplantae > Streptophyta > Magnoliopsida > Asterales > Asteraceae > Chrysanthemum > Chrysanthemum seticuspe. The sequence continues at coordinate 268,534,360 of BPTQ01000001.1, forward strand.
CTGAAACACAAGATGTTGCTGAGACACCCACATCTCCACCAAAAAAAGGAAAAGGTCGTATTAAGCGAAAATCCAAAAAATCCAAAGACCCCGAGCCCGAACCAATTGATTCTGATGAGGAGGTTGTCGTTACCAATCATTGAAATTCAGCAGAGGAAGCATTACTTGCAAGGTGTTACATAGCTGTTTCGGAGGATCCAAAAGTTGGAAAGTGCCAACCTAGAGATACGTTTTGGTATCGGGTCAGAAATGAGTTCAATAGACTCAACTTTCAACGGCGCACCAAGGACATGATGTCAAGCAAATGGACATCGTTGAACAGGATATGCACAAAGTTCAACTCTTGTTACGTACGTGCGCAACGAGAGCAACGAAGCGGTGAAAGTGAGGTGGATGTGATGAAACGGGCAAAGCAATGGTATCGTGAGGAAAACAGAGGAGCACTGTTTGGTCTGGATGACGCTTGGGATGTTTTGCGTCATTATAAGAAATGGGAGACTCCGGAACCGGTTGATTTAACCGGCGAAGTCCCAAGCCAAACAAACGAGGCTTTGTTTGGTAATGATGAACAACCACGCCCCATGGGAAAGAAACGTGCTACCAAAAAAGCACGATCCGAGACTACAACAAGTACTGGGGGAACAAGCACTGGAGGAACGAGCTCGTCAGCTTATTTCACCGAAACTATGGCAAATGAGTTTCGTTTGAAACGAGAAGTCTCCGAAGCGGCGTATCGGGCCACGCAGGAAAAAGAGCTCACAATAACCCGGTTGGAAGAGATCAAGTTTTTGATGACGACTACTGACGGGCAAGATCCAATGGTCGTGCAGTGGATCAATGACGAAAAAGATCGAATCATCGCAAAATATAACTTGAAACCTCGTCAGTAGATCGTATTTCCTTTAATTTGTTGTAACGTTTTAATTGCAGTGTTTTTTTTTTTTTTTTTTTTTCATTTCGTTGTATTTTTTTTTTTTTTTATTATCTCGTATTGTAATATGGTTTAAGTTTTAATGAAATGTTTGTTTTAGTTTAATAAATGAAATGTTTGTTTTAGTTTAGGGGTTGAAATTGAAAATATAAAATATTAGTGGTGTTATGGTGTTATTGGGATGTTATGGATGGGAGTGTTTTTTGGGGATGTTAATGTTAAATGTTAAAGCTAATGTGGCGCTGACGTGGACGGTGTTATTGGTGTTATGGTGTTATGGATGGGAGTGCTCTAAAACTGACCTTTAAAACGCATCTTTACAACACTGATTCTAATTTAATCATTATTTATCAAAAGATGTTTATTTCACCTCTTTGAGAATTTCTGTCAAGTATTTTGTTTATATGTTACGTGATAACATTTGATTTACTAGCAACTCCAATTCTTTATCAAATACATATCATTGTAGATATATATATGAAACCAGTTTTACTCTATAAGTTTAAAAACACATGCCTGGGCTTCCAATGCCTTCTCGAGTCTTTCAAATTTTCAATCACGCGCCTATAGCCATCTGACTTACTTCCTCCGCATTGAAAGGCAGCTTTAAAAAATTTATTGCAAGATTTTCCATTAATTTGTTCCTTTATACCCTCAAACGCCACTTGATTTATAAAATCTTCTATAGAGGCACACCTGGCAAACGTATCTTTATAAAAGCTCCACGGTTCCAAATCCTTGGCAGATCTCCCACAAAACATCTCTAATAAAATCCTACTGAATGAATACCAATCTGACTCTTTTGTTACGTAATCCTTACGCGTTGGGTCCATGAAACCCAAGGAGCCATAATCATCACCATCATGTTTCCAGTGCTCTATTTTCCAATCCCGCGAAGCCAACTCCAAATTAGAAATTTTAGCGTTCCATTCAGCATCAAGTAGAATGCTACCACTTTTTAAGTCACTGTGTATCATCTTATTCATATCACTTTTTGTTACGCCACCGTTTAAGTTTTGAAGAAAAGCCAATCCACTTGCAACGTCAATGGACATCTTGATGCGTTGCATCCAAGTGAGACTAGCATCTTGGACGCACTTATTGAGCCTTCCGTTCGGCGCATGCTCGTAACAAATTATTCTTTCACTCATTTCGGTACAGTAGCCTACAAGAGCAACAATGTTCTTGTGATTAAACCCGAGAAGAACTTTAATCTCAGTCAAAAACCGGTCACGTCCTTCATCAAACTTGTTATCAAACCGCTTTACAACAACAGTGGTGTGTTCATTAGCATTAGCAAGTCGAATTTGTCCTTCGTACTGCTTCCAGTATCTTCCTTCTTCAATGCACTTGTCCTCATAGAAGTTTTGTGTTGCCACTTGAATGTCTTTTAGTGAAATATGGAGACTGTCTTTTTTCTGCAAATCATGACAATTAACTTTGGTAATTCAAATTTTTTATTGAATCTCTTATTTCTATCAGTTAATATGATATACACTATTAATCCCCAATTCCAGCTATATTTTGTCGGTATATTAAAGTATAAGCATGATACCACATACAAGTACTTACATATCGAAAAAAAAAACAGCTATACTCAGGTCGATCATGATACCCAAAATAAACTTTATTTTTCAATAAATTTACATTGATCATACTCTTTTTTATGAACTTAATAATTATGAATTATCACAGAAGTATTCAGCGTAATATTTGAAAGGTTTTATGGATATTTTAAATATATGTATGACCGGATTCGAACTCGAGACTTCGGGATTGCACACATTACGTATGAGAGTTGATGTTAAAATAATTAATATATATAAACGTTATTCTTATTAATTATTTGTCACGAAATAAAACTTAACGATAGTTAATATTTAACGAAGTTTGGTTAACGGTCGTTAAATGTAAACTAAAGGGACTAGATATGAAATTAGAAGTCGGAAAGGATCTAGAATCCCTCTTGGATCCTTAGGCCGATCAGTTGGGGCTTCCCAAACCCAAACCCACTCAAACTTGGTCATCAAGTTAAGTTACCTATAAATACAATCCCTTTATTCATTCATAACTGAACCTTGGATCACTTTGATAACCTAATTTCTTTCTCCTCTCCTCCCTCTTGTGTTTGGCCGATCGGTTCCAAGCCCTCCCCTAGGGTTTCGATTTTCCAATCTCAAGATACAAGTGTTTGGTTTTTATTGTCATTCAAGAACCTATCTTTTCACATCAAATAGCTATTAGTACGTGTGTACAAGAACGAAGGACAAACGCATTTGTGTTTGTGAGATTTGTGGTGGTTGACTCTTTGTGGGTCGAATATTTATAAACCCTAAGTTAGGGTTTGGGGTTTTGTTACTTGTTCACATCATCGTTTGATTTTCTTGAATTGCTAAAAGGTACGCATATTCTTATTCGGTTAATTATTATTACATCTATTATTCCTTATACTTCCGCTGCTTGCTTTGATGATGTTTACATGTTTTTATAATTGTTGTGATTAGTAAAACCCAACAGTGGCATCACGAGCCGTTAATATGATGTAATTAAATACCGAAACACATAAAAATTATATCTTTATGATTATTGCATGCTTTTATTGGTTTCTAGGGTTTTGAAATTGGAAACCCTAATTTTTTATTTATTGGGTCGATTACCCTTAATTATTATTATTAGGTTTTAATTTTGTAAAACTTGTAGAAATCCTAGGATTGTATGCTAATTTTATGTGATTTTAATGAATAATTGTTATGTGCCATGTACTATGCGTATCTTGGGATATAATTGTTATGATGAATCCATGGTGGAACATGCATATTTTGCTATGGATTATTGTTGTTTATTAATTGTTAAGTGATATACACATGTTTATTTATTTGATAATTATTGAATTGGGGAAGACCTCAATCATACTAATAAAAATTCGTTATGTGCTAATTGGTATATTATTGACTTTGGCTTACGCAATCGACTTGTCGATGCATGTGGCTCATCTACCTTGTAGGTGAAAGCCCTAGTTAATGTATGCATTATTTTACGCTTAGAATTGTTTATTAGGTTTTATCGAAATAATTATGCATGTGGCTAATTGTTTTACATATGTTAAAATTCTTTAGTTATATGTTTATATTATTTGAGTTTCTTTAATTTTTATTAAAGTGCTTTTTTGTTTATATATATTGTTTGACATGTTAGTAAACAAAAAGGGTTATTTATGAATAGAAAATTAAATGGACTAAATAATGGCGAAATTGATTTGTTTTTCTAAGTGTTAATTTTTGAACTTTTAATCGATTGATGCGACTGTACTAAATGGTTAGAACGGCTCACCCAAAAGAACAAACTAGAAAGGGGGTTTAAAGAAGTGCGCACAGTCACACTGAAAGGATGTCTAAGGTTATGCTTCTGCTCTTACCTGGTCCTGTGCCCCCCCCCCCTGTGCGTTCGATTGGAGCTACATAGTATAACCATTCTATGTACGAAGCATCTTAGTGCAAAGTTGTAAGTTTCTCAACGCATCGATTAAAACTTTGTAGAATTTAATCTTAGCAATTAAAATATTATGTAAGTTTTTTCGAAAATTTTATGCTATAAAGTTGTATGCATGCTTCTTTATACATAAGTTTTGATTACACGTCAAAAATTGTACCCTTTAAATTTAAGTTTATGCCATCTAATGATATGAAACACTTGAAGTTGTAATTTAGATATGTGAGACCTTGATCTAGATTACAATAACAAGGTGAATTTTTTTGTTGTGTGAGACCTCAGCTTAATTATTTGCAGTTTCTAAATTAGACAACTTAATTAAGTTAGTTAGTGAGACCTATAACTTAAGGCATAACCTGCAGCTGATGCTACTGCTGAAGCACGAGCTGCATGGCAAACAAAGTATGATAGGTATAATGAGGCTGCCTGCATTATGCTTGGGAGTATGGCTCCAAACTTGCAAAAACAGTTTGAGAATTACTTCCCTCATCTCATGCTCGCTGAATTGCAAAGGTTGTTTGAAAAGCCTGTGACTGTAGAACTGTATGATCTGATAGATGCTCTACACAGTTGCAAGCAAGGAGAAGGGAAACCTGTGAGCGCCCACTGCCTGGAAATGATGAGTTACATGGACCAGCTCGGGAGACTCAATTACGTCTACCCTAATGACATACAAATTGGCCTGATCAACAGATCCCTTAACAGGGAGTTTGATGGTTTCGTGCACAATTATAATATGCATTGCACGGGGAAGATAGTTAGTGAGGTACATGCAATGCTCATTGACTACGAGAAAGGTTTGCCCAAGAAGGCCCCTACACCTACGGTTCTAACCATCCAAAAGGGTAAGATTTCTAAGCCTAATAAGCCGCTAGCGAACAAGAAAGGGAAAGGTAAGGGTAAAGTTGATAAGGGAAAACAAGTTATGGCTTATCAACAAGAACCCATGAAGAACCCTCCCAAAAAGCATGAGAATCCTAATAAGGATTAGGCTTGTCATCATTGCACCGAGGTAGGACACTGGAAGAGGAACTGTCCACTCTACCTTGATGAGTTGCGTACTAAGAGGTATAAAAATACTGGCACTGTGGCTAGTACTTCAGGTACTCTTTTGATGATAGAATTATTTTCTTTTCCTCATAAAATAAATTCCTAGGTATATGATACTGGATGTGGTACTCACATTTGTAATACACTGCAGGGACTTAGAGGTACAAGGAAGCTCGCCTATGGACAACAATGCCTGCACGTGGGTAATGGAGCACATGCAGTCGTTGAAGCTATAGGCACGTTTGATTTAGTTTTACCTTCGGGTTTAGTACTGTCTTTGAACGATTGTCATTACGCGCCTTCTATTGTTAGCGGTGTCGTTTCTGTTTCCTTGTTGAAAGATATTGGTTTTATTCATACATTTACTGATTATGGAATTTTGGTTTCTTTAAATGGTGTTTTTTACTTTAATGTTATTCCAGTAAATGGTGTGTTTGAAATTGATTTGCATGATAATGTAATTGATAAAAATAATTCTGTCTTTAGCATCAATAATAAAAGAATCAAAAGTGATTTGGATTCTTTATTTCTTTGGCATTGTAGACTTGCTCATATAGGCAAGAAACGCATGCAAAAGCTGCAACATGATGGGCTTTTGCAAGACATTAATGATGAATCATTTGATAAATTCGAATCTTGCATATATGGGAAGATGACCAAGAAACCTTTTACAAATAGTTTAGAAAGGGCTTATGATCTTCTTGGTATGATACATACTGACGTATGTGGACCACTAAGACATGTGTCAAGGAAGGGTGATAGCTACTTCTTAACCTTTACTAATGATTTCAGTCGTTATGGTTATGTTTATTTACTTAAACATAAACATAAAGTCTTTGAAATGTTTAAGGTTTTTAAGAGTGAAGTAGAACTGCAACTAGGAAAGAAGATTAAAGCTCTTCGATCCGATAGAGGTGGTGAATATTTAAGCCAAGAGTTTAAAGATTATCTTGCTGAGTGTGGGATTGTCCAGCAACTCACATCACCATATACTCCACAACAAAATGGTGTATCTGAGAGAAGAAATCGTACATTGTTAGACATGGTGCGATCAATGTTTAATCTTACAACTCTTCCCTTATCCTTTTGGGATTATGCTTTAGAAACTGTTGTTCGCATATTGAATATGGTTCCAACTAAGAAGGTTGATAAGACTCCTTATGATGTGTGGTATGGGAAAGCTCCCAACTTGTCTTACTTAAAGGTTTGGGGTTGTGAGGCGTTTGTTAAATGTGACTCTGCTGAAAAGCTGCAACAAAGATCTGTTAAGTGTATCTTCGTAGGATACCCAAAGGAAACTATGCGTTACTACTTTCACTTTCCACCTGAAAACAAAGTAATTGTTGCTAGGTATGGAGACTTTCTTGAAAGGGATCTCATATCTCATGAATTCAGTGGGAGAGTTTATGATCTGAAATATGATCAAGAAGATACAACACCTTTATGGAAAACTAGAAGGGGGGTTGAATAGTTTTGCCAATTAAAACTTCCTTTTAATCTATTTAGATTGACTTATGACAATCTATTTGGATGTGTGTGTTGGATGTTGATGAACAAGCATATAAAGGTAAGTAATGAAAAGATAAGAGTAAGAAGCACAAGACCACAACACGAGTATTTATAGTGGTTCGGCTACAAGGACACCTTCCTTGCCCTACTCCACTCCCCGAGTCACATACTCGAGAGTTCGTAATCACTACACCAATCTCCTTATGGCGGAGAAGCCTTCACAACGTCGCCTACTCTTTTTCCGGTACTAGGCTAACCACCGGGTTCTTTCACTCCAAGGTGAACCACACCTACACAACGTCGCCTACCCTTTATAAGGTACTAGGCTAAGTACCTAGTTCTTTCACTCCAAGGTGAACTACACCTTCACAATGTCACCTACCCTTTATTAGCTACTAGGCTAAGCACCTAGTTCCATTGCAATGGAGGAACTACTACCATACTACACCAACGACTAATCCCAAAGGAGATTTACTCCTTTACAACATCATCAAGGATATCAATATCCTTAGATCTAATACTAGTCTATCTTGTACATCGAAACACACCATATCGAATGTACATCTAAGGCACCTTTCACTAATGCCTTTGACTAGATCTACAAGACACCTTTCACTAATGTCTTGTGTCTTTACTTCTAAGCACCTTTTACTAATGCTTCTTTGTCTTGACTTCTAAGCACCTTTCACTAATGCTTCTTTGTCTTGACTTCTAAGCACCTACTACAAGTGCTTATGCTATAGACGATAGATACCCTTCACTAATATCTTCATCTTGACACTTGAGATATCTTTCACTAATGTCTTCAACACTACACTTCTTTGAGGAAAGAAAGGAATCATCAACAAGAAGACTTCAGTAGCCTTGATGATGAGGAAGCATGGCAACTTATGGACTTGAGCTTGCTTGACTTCAAAGGTGGTGATCTTGCCTTTAAGAGGAACCTAAAAGATCACACAAAAACAAAACTACAAACATAGATCTCTTGGATCTAAGGTTAGTGAGATTTAACTCAGGGGGAAAGTGTGTTAGAAAGGGATGAGAAATAATGAAGAAATGGCTCACTATTTATAGAGGAAAAATCCTATTGTTCCCCGGATCCCACGGATCCCTTCCACTTGGGATCCGGCTAGCACAAAGCTAGGGATCCGTGGAACGCTCCTCTTTACCCATGGGTATTTTGGTTATGGGTCATGGGTCATGGGTTGAACCATGGATCTTTGGCTAGATACAATGTATCTTTAAGTGCAATGCACTTAGTCACTTGGGTATGGGTTGATCCATGGGTTATGGGTATTATCCATATGTGATATAAGCATGATGTCATGCAATGGGTTATGGGTCAAGATCCATGGGTTATGGGCTTTGGGTTGTACCCAACTACATTCAATGTATTTGCCCAATGGGTTGTGATACTTAAGTTTCTACCCATTTATATTACCCAATATACTACATACTAGTTATGTGTATATTTTATCCAAATATGTAAACACTAGTTGTTGTACATATGTATTACTAGATCATAAAATCACTTAAGCTTGTTTTAGTGTTTTATGTGAAAACGTAAGTGTGTTAGAAAACTATTAACTCAAACTATTTACGTACTCTATTTGTTTCGTTAAAATGATTTTACGTTTGTTATCGACAAAACATTAGAAGATCGTAAAATATAAATAAACGTTTTTACGGCTTATTTGTATTAACAATCTCCCCCTTTTTGTTGATGACAAAACATAAAATTATTTTAAGGAAAAGCTAAAATTCGTAAAAGTTTGAATTTGTAGTTTTTACTTTCTTCTCCCCCTTTTTGTCGAAACAAAAAGTGTTTGAAGGAAGGCAGCACATCGTTTAAGAAAAACATGTGAAAGAAAAAAAATAAGTAAAAGGAAATAGAGAGCAAATAACGGGAAAGGATCTCGTCTTTACTCCCCCTTGACGAGTCCACCCCTATGTAAGGGCGTCAAGTAAGTGATACTAATCTAGTTTATTTGCAAATAAGTTTGCAAAAGATATCGTCTAAGAGACGAATGTGCTCCCCCTTGATGATTGCAATTTTGCAAGGGGATGTCACAAAATGTAAACCTGGTATTGCAAGTAATTTGCAATGTATTGCTTGGACATAAAGCTCCCCCTAGCTTTAGGATGTCAAAGTCTTCATATGTAAATTGAATAAATACAAAACAAAAGGTTAGAAAGCAAGTATAATTCACAATTTCCTGAAAATGTGATTCAAGTTAGTAGAAAGAAAGCTTTCTGTCTTACGGATCCCACGGTTCCCTCCTAGTAGGGATCCGTCTAGGCAATAATGAGGGATCCGTATTAGCTGTTCAATTACAGCCAAGGTGATATAACAAGTAATGTTATCACACAAATCATATGCTCAACAAAATAACAAGTAGCATGTAATTCCATTTAATAAAACTAGAGTTATGATATACATGACTCTAAAAGCTAAGAAAATAAGAAAATACATGACTAGGAATTTCTAAACAAACTATCGCTTGATGCTAGGACACCACTAAAATCTTCTAGCTCAAGTTTTGTTTAGGTTTAATCTCGTCGAAACGTTCGAGGAGATGATAGAACATGAAACGTTGGTCTTCTCGTACTTCATGTATCAAACTTTCAACATGTTGACAATGATAGCAATCTTTGTCATGGCTAGGTAGTGGTGGTGGAAGAAGTGAAATGGCTTGATGCGAAGGATCAAGTGAAGCGGCTTGTGGAGCTTCAAACGATGGAGGAATTGGTGGAGGTGCATTTGAGAATGACTCAACCAAAAATGATGGTGGTGGTAGAGAAGTGTCAACTTCCATATGGTCGGATGGTTGACTTTGATGACTTCTCATAATCCAAATGGGATTATATGATGGAAACGGCGAAAAGGAAGCCGGAGCAAGTGTTGACTCAACACCTTGATTTTGAAACATTATTCCTCATAATGAGGAGAATGTTGTCGGCGAAAGCGGATGAGATGGTCTAGGAGGAAAGTCCTCTAAATTGTAGAGGTGTGGTGATGATAGTGGGGATGTAAATGAAATAGCTCTAGGAACCAATGGTGATGGTTTAGTGGAGATGATATTGTTTGGCCTAGGAGGTATGGTGGTGTTTGGCATAGGTAGTTTTGTGGGTACTATCCTTTTCGGAATTGGTTTGATTGGATGAAGAATAATTCTATCATTTGTTGGCTTGACGGGAGATGATTCGGTTGAAGAAATTTCGTGTATAACACGAGCTCTTTTCATGGGTGGTTCTTTGGTGGATAAGTTACTACTTGGGATTTTCCTCATGATGAGATGATTTCAAGAGGTTGCAAGAGCTGAAAGTTAGGATGAGAGTGATGACTATGGAGGTCCTAACAAGGTGGTTTATAAACTAAGAGATTTGGCAAGTGCATTTAAGCCTTAAGCCACTAGGATTCATTGGAATGTGATGATTGACATGCACAAGAGTCAACTTCAGAGGTTGCACTGATCTAGGAACTCATTTAAGATGAGATGGAGTGTTTGAGTTAGGAAGATGAGTTGAAATGATTGTTTTAGCAAGATTTGACATAAACTGTCATCCGGATCCCATGGTTCCTTCCTCAGAGGGATCCGTCTAGGCTAATCCTAGGGATCCGGCTTTCAGCAGTTATGAAAGGATGGATATGATGTTTCTAAGATCTAAGACCTATATCATCTTGAGTGTTTCAGTCCTCCTAAGTGTTTTAAATGAAGGGGTGCTTGAGTGCTTGAAGGTAATGAATGATGTAGCTAATGATTGTTATTTATGGAAGGATTTGGAACTTTCAAGAGTACCAATGGGTGAGCAAAGATGACACTAAAGATTTAGAGTGTCAATTAAAGCTAAATGATCCTAGAGATCAGGTTGTGTTTTAGGATAGTGTTTTGGAAAATATCCTAGAAGCTTTGAGATGGGAAAACTAGATCTTGATCAACTTTGATCAATTTTGAGGTGAGGACGATTAATGATCAATTTTGCCATAATCGAAAGATCTCTAAGGCTAGATGTGAGAGATCAAGAAAAGAAATGAGGTGTGAGTTTAAGAGCGGAAGAGTAGTGGATTAAGGACTAAACGGTAGATCTACAATCGTCTTTAGAGTGTGATCTAGGTGAGTTATGTATGAGTAGGAAAGATCAACCTATCTTGATAAGGACTTAATTTTGCCTTAAGGCACTATGCTTAGCTTAGTGTGTGAGGTGTTCTAAGGATATGTTTGAAATATAATGCTTGCAATTGCATTTTCTGTTTGCCGGATCCCACGGTTCCCTAAGAGTAGGGATCCGTCTAGTACAATCTTTGGGATCCGCCCATCTGCTCAGCAGGACCTTTACTAAAGGTATGCAATGATTTTGACAATGCATTATATCTCAAGGATAGTCTAAAAAGAGTTCTAATACTAAGATATCAAATGTAAAGTGTTTTATTTCATGAAGGAAATTAGATTACATTGATAAAGCATGAGTACAAGAGATTTGATCCTATTTTGGAATACTATTAATTTCCTTGAGTGTTTTCTCTAAGAGGATCATTGTGTGATTGATGAGTGTTGGTGGAATCAAGAATGAAGAAAGTCTTCATGAGTGATATGTTTATTGGTTCCATCATCTTGTTCACAAGTACGTACAACGAACTTTGAAATTGAGGATGGAAGTGCATAACATTATGATAGAGGCGTGTCAAGAACATTCCATAAGGGATGAGTTTATTCTTGGAGCCTTGAAGATTTGCAATTCGCCTTACGAAGAAGTAGGCGAGATTGTATGGTTGTTGTATTAGCAAACAGTACAACATGTGAGCACAACAAGCGGGAAGAATTTCTCGATTTCCCCTAAGACTCCAAACATTTTCACGTAGGATGAGTGCAAGAGGCTTGTACTCTTCTCGGATATCCCTTGTAAAAATAATGTTTGGATCGGAGTAATATGGTCGAGGTTTGCATATTATGCGATTTAAATCTTCCGGAGAGGGTATGTGTGAACAATATGGAATATTTTCTTCACGAAAGTTGAAGAGAGAATCAAGAGACCAATCTTCGGTGAAGGCACATTGTCCATGATTTGGAATCTGGAGGATGTGAGCAAAATGCCCAAGGGTTAGAGTGAACTTTTGGTTTTTGATGTAAAACCAAAGAGATAGAGAGCGATCCTCGTTACGAACGAGTTTGACTTGACGGAAGAATTCCATTATGAACCTTGGACATATGTTCTCGTTGATTTCAAGAAGGCATTCTAGTCCTATGGCTCGGAAGGAGGTATTGATACCTTCTTCGAATTGTAGAGAGGTGTCTACAATACGTCCTTCGTAGAAGTGACGATTTTCGAGATTATTGAACCCACGGACATGATTGCCAGGTGTGTTTGGTTCGAGAGAGATGCTCGGAGTATAGACGCTAGTGAGTGAAAAATCAAACTCATATTCATGCGTCATAGTTGAACCTATAAAAATGATGAGTTAATAAAAGGAGATGTTTGTGGTCAACCTATGATGATCTAATGTTTTTACTAGATTTTTATTAACAATGGTATTTAACACTTTAACATACTCAAGGTTTTGACGTTCAAGTGGATTATTACATTTAGAAATATATTAATTTTTAATATTGCATGACGACTGTTTTCCAGTAGGACGGATCCCACGGTTCTTTTACAAAAGGGATCCGGCTAGTATATCATCCGAGATCCGTGGATCTGTAGTAACAGAAACAGGTTTGATAAAAACATAGGTTTTACAATTTTTATACCACGAAATATGTTTTATCCTACATTTTCTTTTAGCATGCATACATGACTTCTAATGTATAACGAAAGAATATAAAAAATATAAATCAAAATAAGTGACAAAAGCATTATGATAAAAATAACCTAGATAAACTAGATTATTAATAATATTGCATTTCAATACTGAGGATGATACAAAGGATTGGGTATATGATCCCAATGTAGATTAACAACACAAACTAAATGTCTCCATATGTGAACTTCATCATAGGGAACACAAGTGCGATGAGTGTTAGGGCGATGAGCATGAGTGCGATGTAAACCATGTTGATGACGGATCTTCTTGGTTTTGGTTGAGATGAAATGAGGAGGAAGATGAAGTTTTTGAATAAGAGAAAAATTTGAATTTGGAGGATTTGAAAAAGTGAGGGTTTGGTAGAGAGGTTGACGGTGGAGTTTTATAGGGAAGGAGGAATTTTTGAAATTCGTGTTTTGTTTTATTATTGGATTTAAAAAGAGACAAAACATAAGTTTTATATACCATGACTTTAGACGAGAAGTAAAACACGTATGTGAGAAAAAGGCTTCCTAATGAAGCTTCACGTAAGACATGTAAAAGCGCACAAAAAATATTCATATAAATACCTAAATAGGTATACTTAATTATCAAGCAAAATAAAAGGAAAATCATACCTCTAGCGCACTTAGGAATGTCTTTACAAATGACACAACAAATGTCACTTAGACGATTCCCGCTCCTTTGCGATTAAGATACCTTCTTAAGGAAGGTATTCTTGTTACCAAGCGACTCCTAAAGCTTGGTGGGTATGAGCTTTGACTAATCAACATGACAAAGAAGATTAGTGCAATTAAATGAAAAAGTAAATAAGAAAAATGTTGTTATTAAATCAACATCCAAACATACAGTTTTAAAAAACATGGTGTTTGTTTTTATGAAAAACCTTCTTTGTAGTTTTCAATTAATCATGGATCGTATCAAGTTTTTAAAGTACAATATACTTCAAGAAACTTGGTAACGAAGCTCTGATGCCAATTGTGAAAAACTAGAAGGGGGGTTGAATAGTTTTGCCAATTAAAACTTCCTTTTAATCTATTTAGATTGACTTATGACAATCTATTTGGATGTGTATGTTGGATGTTGATGAACAAGCATATAAAGGTAAGTAATGAAAAGATAAGAGTAAGAAGCACAAGACCACAACACGAGTATTTATAGTGGTTCGGCTACAAGGACACCTTCCTTGCCCTACTCCACTCCCCGAGTCACCTACTCGAGAGTTCGTAATCACTACACCAATCTCCTTATGGCGGAGAAGCCTTCACAACGTCGCCTACTCTTTTTCCGGTATTAGGCTAACCACCGAGTTCTTTCACTCCAAGGTGAACCACACCTATACAACGTCGCCTACCCTTTATAAGGTACTAGGCTAAGTACCTAGTTCTTTCACCCCAAGGTGAACTACACCTTCACAATGTCGCCTACCCTTTATTAGGTACTAGGCTAAGCACCTAGTTCCATTGCAATGGAGGAACTACTACCACACTACACCAACGACTAATCCCAATGGAGATTTACTCCTTTACAACATCATCAAGGATATCAATATCCTTGGATCTAATACTAGTCTATCTTGTACATCGAAACACACCATATCGAATGTAGATCTAAGGAACCTTTCACTAATGCCTTTGACTAGATCTACAAGACACCTTTCACTAATGTCTTATGTCTTTACTTCTAAGCACCTTTCACTAATGCTTCTTTGTCTTGACTTCTAAGCACCTTTCACTAATGCTTCTTTGTCTTGACTTCTAAGCACCTACTACAAGTGCTTATGCTATAGACGATAGATACCCTTCACTAATATCTTCGTCTTGACGCTTGAGACATCTTTCACTAATGTCTTCAACACTACACTTCTTTGAGGAAAGAAAGGAATCATCAACAAGAAGACTTCAGTAGCCTTGATGATGAGGAAGCATGGCAACTTATGGACTTGAGCTTGCTTGACTTCAAAGGCGGTGATCTTGCCTTTAAGAGGAACCTAAAAGATCACACAAAAACAAAACTACAAACATAGATCTCTTGGATCTAAGGTTAGTGAGATTTAACTCAGGGGGAAAGTGTGTTAGAAAGGGATGAGAAATAATGAAGAAATGGCTCACTATTTATAGAGGAAAAATCCTACTGTTCCCCGGATCCCACGGATCCCTTCCACTTGGGATCCGGCTAGCACAAAGCTAGGGATCCGTGAAACGCTCCTCTTTACCCATGGGTATTTGGTTATGGGTCATGGGTCATGGGTTGAACCATGGATCTTTGGCTAGATACAATGTATCTTTAAGTGCAATGCACTTAGTCACTTGGGTATGGGTTGATCCATGGGTTATGGGTATTATCCATATGTGATATAAGCATGATGTCATGCAATGGGTTATGGGTCAAGATCCATGGGTTATGGGCTTTGGGTTGTACCCAACTACATTCAATGTATTTGCCCAATGGGTTGTGATACTTAAGTTTTTACCCATTTATATTACCCAATATACTACATACTAGTTATGTGTATATTTTATCAAAATATGTAAACACTAGTTGTTGTACATATGTATTACTAGATCATAAAATCACTTAAGCTTGTTTTAGTGTTTATGTGAAAACGTAAGTGTGTTAGAAAACTATTAACTCAAACTATTTACGTGCTCTATTTGTTTCGTTAAAATGATTTTACGTTTGTTATCGACAAAACATTATAAGATCGTAAAATATAAATAAACGTTTTTACGGCTTATTTGTATTAACAACCTTCTGAAAACACTAGCCAACCTCAAGTAGAACCTGAAAGTCTGAGTGTTCCACCTGAAGTTGAAGTGGTTCCCATTCGTAGATCTGCAAGGACTACGCGTGCACCTGAGCGTCTATGTCTTAACGTAGAAGCTGAGGAAAATATGTTAGGGGATCTTGGTGAACCTGCTAACTATAAGGCTGCTATGATGAGTCCTGAAAAGGATAAATGACAAGTCGCAATGAATGGGGAAATGCAATCCATGAGAGATAACGAAGTCTGGATAGAGGTTGACTTACCTCCAAATGCTAAGGTAGTTGGAAGTAAGTGGCTCTATAAGATAAATACTTACATGGATGGAAATGTACACACCTATAAAGCTCGTCTTGTAGCTCAAGGGTTTACTCAAACTTTTGGGATAGACTACGAGGAGACATTTTCTCCTGTAGCAGACATTAGAGCTATTAGGATTCTTATAGCCATAGCTACGTACTATGACTATGAGATATGGCAAAATAATGTCAAAACTGGCTTCTTAAACGGTCGCCTAGATGAGGACATCTATATGGCGCAGCCTGAAGGGTTTGTGAATCCAAAATTTCTAAAGCGTGTACGCAAACTTCAAAAATCCATTTGTGGGTGGAAGCAAGCATCAAGGCAATGGAACAAGAAGTTTGATGAAGAAATCAAGAAATTTGATTTCACTCAAAATCTTGATGAGCTATGTGTATATCACAAAGCTAGTGGGAATAATGTTATTTTCCTTATCTTATATGTCAATGACATATTGATCATGGGAAAAGACATTCCAAGTTTGCAAGATATAAAGTCTTATCTTGGAAAGTGCTTTTCTATGAAGGATTTAGGGGAAGCAGCATTTATTCTGGGAATCAAGATCTACCGAGATAGATCAAGGCGGTTGATTGGACTAAGTCAAAGTATTTACATTGATAAAATATTGAAGAGATTCAATATGCAAGATTCCAAGAAGGGATATTTGCCGATGCAAGTTGAACATGGCTTAAGTAGTGGACTATGCACGTCAACACCTCAAGAGGTGGCACACATGAGAAAAGTTCCTTATGCTTCGGTTATAGGATCTATCATGTATGCTGTGAGATGTACAAGGCCTGATGTGGCGTTTGCACAGAATATCACCGGTCGATATCAACAGAATCCAGGTGTGAAACACTGGCAAGCTGTTAAGAACATTCTTAAGTATCTAAGGGCTACTAAAGAAATGTTTCTAGTGTATGATGGGAATCCAGATGTAGAACTTGATGTTACAGGTTTTGGCGATGCGTCTTTCCAAACTGATAAAGATGATAAGAAGTCTCAAACGGGATACGTCTTTGTCATTAATGGAGGAGCAGTTGATTGAAAGAGCAAGAAACGGACAACGACTGCGATGTCTATTACAGAAGCTGAGTACATAGCTGCGATGGAAGCTGTTTGGATTAAGAAATTCATTTCGGGACTAGGAGTAATGCCCTCAATCGAATTACCTTTAAATGTGTATTGTGACAACTCTGCTGCAATAACATTTGCCAATGAGCCTGGAGTCATGAAGGGCGCCAGACATTTTCCTCGACGATATCACTATGTTCGAGAACAAGTCGAAATAGGTGAAATCAATCTACTCAAAGTTCATACAGATGATAATCTAGCTGATCCCTTTACGAAGCATTTGCCAAAGGAAAAACTTATTGACCATGCTGATGGGATAGGATTTCGTTTAGCTAGTAGTTTCATGCAGACCTGTGATTAGTATTTGGATAAAGGATGTTATGAACAAATATTATTTTAATGAAATAAAATAGTTGGTTTATGTTTATTTTTCATTTTCTTAATATTATATCCTATATTTGCATGTTTAATCCGTGAATGACTTACGTTATTCTAAATAGTCCGTTGTCAATCAATGATGTGGGAATGTCATTGAATTAAGACAAATCTGAGTTTTGGTAGAATATACTTAAAGTATATTGATGCGTAGGACATATCAGATTCACATGATATTCAATGAATTGAATATAGGACAGATCCCAAATTTACATGATGATACTTGTGGATCTTTGTCATTAAGTAAGTCATGAAGTGTTTATCCTCAGACTTGAGATACCAGATAACTGTTATGAATGTAGTACATTTGTGTAAGATAGTTTAACGCTATCCGTAACTGGTAGTTATAAGGGCTATTTTCAGAAGTGTTACAAAGTTCATGAGTTAGGTTTGTAGTCAAGAGAATTTGTTCCTTTGAATTTGTTTCAAAGCATAATACTATATTTGGGCCCCTCGTAGGGTTGACAAGATGTTTGTATGGCCATACCCAAGATCAATCTGAAATACGTTCAGATGATTTGGTAATCTTGTTCAATCAGATATAACGAGAAACAGAATATTAACTTATGAAATGACTTGATCCATATTCATAGTTAATGTAGTATTAGTAACAAAATGATAAGTAAAAATGATGAATCATTAAATGGTTTTCCAGGATACCATACTCGATTCGATCTGGGGGCATTGACGTGTTAGGCTAGACTAAACCAATGTCATTACTATATTTAGTAATATCCAAGTGGGAGCTGAAAGGTTTTATGGATATTTTAAATATATGTATGACCGGATTCGAACTCGAGACTTCGGGATTGCACACATTACGTATGAGAGTTGATGTTAAAATAATTAATATATATAAACGTTATTATTATTAATTATTTGTCACGAAATAAAACTTAACGATAGTTAATATTTAACGAGGTTTGGTTAACGGTCGTTAAATGTAAACTAAAGGGACTAGATATGAAATTAGAAATCGGGAAGGATCTAGAATCCCTCTTGGATCCTTACGCCGATCGGTTGGGGCTTCCCAAACCCAAACCCACTCAAACTTGGTCATCAAGTTAAGTTACCTATAAATACAATCCCTTGTATTCATTCATAACTGAACCTTGGATCACTTTGATAACCTAATTTCTTTCTCCTCTCCTCCCTCTTGTGTTTGGCCGATCGGTTCCAAGCCCTCCCCTAGGGTTTCGATTTTCCAATCTCAAGATACAAGTGTTTGGTTTTTATTGTGATTCAAGAACCTAGCTTTTCACATCAAATCGCTATTAGTACGTGTGTACAAGAACGAAGGACAAACGCATTTGTGTTTGTGATATTTGTGGTGGTCGACTCTTTGTAGATCGAATATTTATAAACCCTAAGTTAGGGTTTGGGGTTTTGTTATTTGTTCACATCATCGTTTGATTTTCTTGAATTGCTAAAAGGTACGCATATTCTTATTCGGTTAATTATTATTACATATATTATTCCTTATACTTTCGCTGCTTGCTTTGATGATGTTTACATGTTTTTATAATTGTTATGATTAGTAAAACCCAACAATATTTGTTACAAGTAAAATTTTCATTTCTGCTTTATGTATTAAAAATAAATAAACGTTAACATAAACCCTAATTTTACATCAAAACAATAACGGACGAGCATGCTCATTTACATAGTTACATATTTAAAAACATAAAAAAGAAAATTATAGTTTTTTGTATCGAAAACAGTTACTTACTTGAAATTGAATTGCTTTCTGAAGTTCGTTAATGACGTCTTGCATTGTTGGACGCATCACTTGGGTTTCTGCTATACATCGATATGCGATGTTTGTGAACTTATCCAAAGAGTCTTGATTTAGCCCTCCATTTAGCATAAAAAGGTTTTCATCAGCTTCCATTATCCGGGGGTCAACCATATCTTTTAGCGTTCCATCATTGAAGCGGCGTCGTATTACAGATGCAAGCCCCTTCTCGTTGTTGACATAGTAAATATCATCATAGGCCAACCTGCCACACATGATTTCGAATAGAACTACTCCTAAAGAGTAAACATCCGATTCCTTTTTCAACCTACCTGTACTTGCATACTCAGGATCCAAATACACTTGTGTCCCAGCAATATTATTGGTAACGAGTGTGCAACTTTGTTGATCTGTATTGTTTAACTTGGAGAGACCAAAGTCACCAATCTTTGCCACCCATTTATCGTCCAACAAAACGTTTGCACTTTTTATATCCCGGTGTATTATAGTTGGTTTGTCCTTTGTACTAGTGTGGAGGTAATTTAATACATGTGCAATATCAAGGCATATTTGCATGCGTTGAGCCCAAGTTAAATTAATTAGCTTATCATGATCTCCCAAAAATTCATCAAGGCTTCCATTAGAGATATGCTCGTAAATGAGTATCATCTCATCACCTTCATCACAAAATCCTAAAAGAGAGACTACATTTTGATGCTTACAGTTACTAAGCATTTCAATTTCTGCAAGGAACCCTTGTTGACCTTGCTTATCTACTCTGTTTGAGATGCGTTTAATAGCTACCGTGCTTTTTCTTTTAAGAAAATCTTCTCTAACCACCCCTTCAGTCGTTGATGAATGGCTTCCATCAAAATGGTAAAGTTATCCTCTATAAACTGTACCGTATCCGCCTCTCCCAATGAGGTATGTTTCGGAAAAATTGTTTGTGGCCAATCTTATATCACTTAGTGAAATTCTCAAGCGGTCCAAGTTTTTACCCTGAAACATTATGCGTTAAAGCGAAAAGAAAGTGTTACATTATAAACATGTGAGTAAGAATGAAAATGGAATTAAACACATAATATGTAACTGTTAAGACCTTTCTAGAATTGAACCACAATCTTTTTTAGAGGCAGCTAAATATGATATTTTGTTTTTGAGTTTATTTAGTTGTATTACGTATCTTTGGATGAGAAATTATTGGTAATACATAATGGAGTAGAGTTGAGATCCATATAGAACTCATATTTGTCATAGAACTAATCAACCAATCATAGTCATCCATTTTTTATCTTAATAAATAAAAAAACATTTTTCACATTTTTTTAAAAAACAACATATATTGCAAACGATAAATCTTCAAGCTACAAAAAATACACCATCGTGACGAGAATTAAATTATCTTTCTATAGATATGCATTGTTATATACTTTCGACGAAAGACGAATTTTTAAAAAAAAAAAGTTCGTCGAAAGTATATAACAATGCATATCTATAGAAAGATAATTTAATTCTCGTCGAGATGGTATGATTTTTTTGGCGTAACGATTAACGGTTTGTGAGATATTTAATTTTTAAAAAATGGGTGAATATATTTTAATAAAAGAAATGAGTGGCTAGGATTGGTTGATTGGTTATATGACAAATATGAGTTTTATAATGAACTTTTCTCTAATGGAGTAAGGATCAAATGACATGTAAAATTAAAATGAGAATGGTGAGAATATTTATGATGCATCTAAAAAATAGATGTATATTTCCTTAAATTTCTGCTCCTCATTTGAAATGTATGGCTCAAATTTTTTCTCATTATTCTTATTTCAATTTATCTTCTCACTAGATCTCTTCCCATACAGATGAAAGTGACAAAATGATTTTGATGCAACATACCCGGCAATGGTTCATAATTAAATATGTCATTATCAAATTTCAAATGACGCATCTGAATTCTTACATCATGATATGTTAGTATATTCCTATCAACTGAGAATCTAGCGAGGTAGCTTTTCCCTTCAAAGAATCAAAGAAGAGTGTATATTATTTATTGGTAACTTTCAGTTTTAGATTTAGATATGTGAGAAAAAAGGGGGGGAAAAGATTACGACAATTAAACTTATATTAAGTTTAGGATTAAACAATATTTACATACTAAACTTTATCTTACATACCAAGGGTTCAATCTTCAAACTCTATCTTCATGTGATCCAATGGATGAGATTCAACTCATCATTTTAACAAACCAATTTTCATTTTTTTTTCCTCCAAATATTAATATCTTTTAAACCGTTTATCGTTAAACGAAAACAAATATGTCGTTACGACGAGCATTAAATTATCTTTTTACAAATATGCAATTTGATATACTTTCGAAAAACTTTTGATTTCGTTTTTTTCAATTTTTTTAACTTTTTTTTCTCGTTGTTGAAACTTTTATGAAAAAACACATGTGATTAAACACTAATTTGAATATTTCTGATAAAATCACATGTGATTTTTCAAACGTGTATCCTCAATCACATGTGATTTTTCCCACACGTATATCAATCACATGCGCTTTTCATAACTGAACTACTATAATCTATAAAATCATATGTGATTCTATTAGAATATTCAAATTAGTGTTTGATCATATGTGATTTCTCATGTGATTTTCAAATATGAAGAAAAAAGAAAGAAAAACGACGAAAAAACTTTAAAAAACGTGAAAAAAAAGTATGTCGAAAATATATCAAAGTGTCAGTCTATAGATAGATAATTAAATGATGGTCGTGGCGGTATAATTTTTTTTTTGTCTAACGATTAACGGCTCATGAGATATTTAAATTATAAAAAATATGTGAAGTATTAAAACGTTTTTAATATCGGCTATTGATTTCTCTTTAAACGGATGTTGAGGATGAGTCCTTTAGAATGTGAGAAAAGTTTGGTATGTAAAATAACTCTCCAGCCTACTTGTTTTTGTTTGATAAAAGGTAGATAGTAGTAGTAGTGGTAGTAGTATTCTTCGTTCTGTTTAGTTATTAGCCCATAAGGCCTGGTTTTTTTTTCCCATGACGTTGTTTTGTAATCTAGCATGTCGTTTTGTTTTACCAATGTCGTTTGGGTTGTTGGGCCACTAGATGTGGTTTAGTTATTGGCCCATGAGGCCCAGGTTTTTTACCCCCATTTTGTTTGTTCGTTCTTTCTTTTGTTAGTGATTCTATGTCTTTCTTTCACCAACCTTCATGCAGAGTGATCTATAATTTCATATCTACCATAAATCCTCGTTGGTTGATTTTTGAAATATCAGTTTGCGTTTTACAATTTTTGAAGACTGAGGAAGAGGGTGCGCATGTTGCTAATATTCGTTGTTCGCACGCCTAATGTATAAAAGGGTAATTTCTTAGAAGGGGGTTTTAAATTGTAGTGTTATGTCAAAATTTTGTGCCTATTATTTATGGAGTTTGAGAATATAAAGATGTCAGATAAGGGTACTATAGATGCATATGCCTCAACGCTATCGGGCAGTGCTTCTAAATCAGTCACGCTTGGAGAATTCATGTTGGAACACAAGCTGGTAAAGAAGTTTCTCACAAGTCTTCCTAGACGTTTTGTCCATATCGTGGCAGCCCTTGAACATGTTTTATACCTTAAAGAAATAGGGTTTGAGGATGTGGTTGGTAGATTGAAAGCGTATGAAGAAAGAGTGAAAGAAGAAGATAAAGCAAACGACGCTCAAGATAAGTTGCTTTATGCTAGGACTGAAAATTCCAATAGGAATAACGACTCAATTGGAAGAAGAGGACGTGGTTCATACTCTCGAGGTCGTGGTCGTGGACAAGGACGTGGAAGGGGCAACTATCAAAACCAAGGTCAACGTGACTCCTCCAAAAACCGTGAAGATAATAAGCAAAAGGGTTAGGAAGAAGAGCAACGAGATCTCTCACATATTAAGTGTTACCGTTGTGATAAGTACGGGCATTTTGTTTCAAAATGCCCGGATCGAAACCGAAAAAATGAAGTTAACGTCAATGAGACACAAGAGAGAGATGTAAATCATTAAAATGGCATGTTCTTTATGATGAACTTGGTTCAAGAAACAGTTTTCATGAATGAAGAAAAGTTAACTCCTCCAAAGATCGAGTCCAATACCGACAAAGATGATGTATGGTACTTTGAAAACGGAGCAAGTAATCACATGACACGTAATTACTCTTACTCTTCAGAATTAAATGAAAATATAACAGGTCGTGTAAGATTTGGAGACGGTTCGTGTGTGAGTATAAAAGGAAAGGGCTCGATTTTGTTTCAGGGGGAAAACGGGAAACAAAAGTTGCTGAAAGATATTTATTACATTCCCACTCTTCGTAGTAATGTAATAATTCTTGGACAAGCTTCAATATTCGGTTGTGATATTAGAATACGGGGTAATTTCTTAACCATGCGTGATAGTTATGGAAATTTGCTAATTAAAGCCCCCAAGAAGTGCAAATCGTCTTTAAAAGGCTCAACTACAAATTGGGAAACCTTATTGTTTGCAAGCTAATTTGAAGAAGAGTCATGGTTGTGGCACGTGCGACTTGGTCATATCGGCTTTGGTGCGGCGAACTTGATGCACAAGTTATCTAAAAGGGTACCGGTAATTGAGCATCAAGATCAAGTATGTGAGTCTTGCATGGTTGGAAAACAAAAAAAGAAGTCATTCTCGAAGAAAGCAACATATAGAGCTTCACAATTACTTGAGATGGTTCACGGGGATGTATGCGGACTGATAAATCCTCCCACTCAAGTAGGTAACTCTTATATCCTAGTTCTTATCGATGATTATTCGAGGTGCATGTGGTCTTTTCTTTTGAAGCACAAAAGTGACGCGTTTGGAGTAATCAAAAGATTCAAGACGTCAATTGAAATATGATCGGTTAAAGAGATTGTGACATTCCATATGGATAAAGGTGGTGAATTTACATCACATGACTTTAATCAGTTTTGTAACCAAGAAAAAATAGCACATATGTTGACGGCTCCTTATGCACCTCAACAAAATGGAATAGTGGAACGACGAAACCGTACTCTACTTGAGATGACAAGGTGTCTCATGAAGGCAAGAGGTGTACCAAAATATTTTTGGGGTGAACCGCTTTGGCATGAAAATTATATAATAAACCGAACACCTACACGAGCATTGGTAGGAGTTACACCATATGAAAAGTTTGATGGAGAGAAAATGAACCCTGAAGACTTTAAGGTATTTGGATGTGTTGCATATGAGAGAATTGTTTCAAAGCACTTTAAGAAACTCGGCGATAGGTCGAAACCATTGGTTTACCTCAAAAAAGAGTCGAGCTTAGTTGGGTTTCGTCTCTACAACCCTCATGAAAATAAAACCATTATAAGTGCTTATGTAGTTTGTGATGAGAAAAGAGGTTGGAATTGGAATTTAAAAACCATATCTGATGAGACAAACCAATCAGGAAAAGGACCAGGTAACTCACATTAACCAGTTTGTGAATGACAACACAACCACTGATAGTGTTCACGAGCACATGCCTGCTATGAACCACGTAATGATGTTACACCGATCGCGTTACGTCGTTCGACTCGAAACAAGGTTTTACCAACGAGGTTAGGTGATTATCAACTTAACATTAATGAACTAATGTTCACATTTGATGAGGAACCACAGAATTATAATGAAGCAAAATCAATACCGCAATGGGTCAAAGCAGTGCAAAACGAGCTTGATTCTATTGTAAAGAATAATACTTGGAAACTCGTTTTTCTCTTTAAAGGTGTTAAACCGATTGGGTTAAAGTGCTTGTTTAAGATCAAAATAAACGTCGATGGCACAATCAAGAAGTTCAAAGCACGTTTAGTTGCTAAAGGCTATGTACAACAACCCGTTATTAACTTTGATGAAGTGCTCGCGCCAGTAACTCGACTCGAGACCATACATCTCTTAATAGCTCTCGCAGTCGGGAAAGGATGGAGGATTCATCATTTGGATGTCAAAACGGCTTTTCTTCATGGTGACTTAAAGGAAGAGGTATATGTTACTCAACCCGAAGGCTTTGAAAACTAGGAGAGGAAGGAAATGTATATAAGTTAGCTAAATCATTGTATGGCCTAAGGCAATCTCCAAGGGCATGGAACATAAAGCTCGATAGTACTTTAAAGGAGATGTGTTTTCGACAATGCATGCAAGAAAAGGCTGTTTATAAAGCGGTAACCAATGGAAAAGTTATCATTGTTGCAGTTTATGTAGATGATTTGTTCGTGACTCGGACAAGCTTAGATTGCATCAATGAATTAAAGAAAAGAATGGCATCTCAATTTGAAATGTAGGATCTTGGTGAGTTAACTTATTACTTGGGGATTGAAGTATCACAAGAAATGGATTGTATCAAGATCAAGTAAAAGAGGTATGCACTGAAAATATTAAAAGAAGCTGGTATAGAAGATTGCAATGCAACTTTATATCCAATGGAAAAGGATCTTAGGTTGTCAAAAGTCGAAGATGAACCACAAACTGAAGCTACTCAATATCGAAACGTAGTAGGTTGCTTACGTTATCTCTTGCACACTCTTCCAGATTTGACTTACTCGGTTGGAGTGGTTAGTCGATATATGAAAAGTCCAAGAGAATCACATGCTCGTGCTATCAAGCAAATCCTACGCTATCTTAAAGGTACGAATTCGATTGGTATTAAATACAATCGTAGTTATGACATGAAATTGGTAGGATATAGTGATAGTAGTCATAATGTTGATATTGATGATGCACGAAGCACTACTGGACATGTTTTCTACCTTAGTACATCGCCCATTACATGGTGCTCTCAAAAGCAAACTGCAGTGGCATTATCTTTGTATGAATCTGAGTTCATGGCAGCCACTGCATCTGCGTGTCAAGCAATTTGGCTAAGGGAGTTATTGGCGAAAGTGACGGGGTTGGAAACAATATGTGATAATAAGAGTTAATAAAAAATCGGCAATTGAATTATCAAATAACCCGGTCTTTCATGGAAGGAGAAAACACATCCACACTCGATATCACTTCATTCGTGAGTGTGTGGAAAACGAGCAGGTAATTGTTAAGCATGTATTTGGAGAGAATCAAAGAGCAGACCCATTAACGAAGGCCTTGGCGCGCATAAGGTTCAAGGAGTCGAGATCGTTACTTGGAGTGCAAGAGTTACCCTATTCGACTCAGAAATTCAGGGGGTGATTGTTGATGAATTCCTAATCGAAGTCTGATTGTAGCTTGCAGCATGGATCAGGTTTGTGAATGTTAGTTGGAGTCCAAGTCCAACTTGCCCAACTATTATTTATCTGTCAGATTATGTTTTAATGTGTAATCCTAGTTATATTACAACGCGTCTATGTTGGTCTATATATACCGTGAAGGGTAGGGATTCTCATTGTATCAATTGAAGTTTTTGAGTTAAGATTTCTTCAATAAAATATTGCGTGTTACGTGGAAATTTTGTTCCTGCTGTCAACAGTGTCATGTTGTAGAAATTATAACAACACCAAGATAGAATCCAACCAACCACCCCTTGATTCAAATTAGATAGTATCAGATTACAATACAAGAAAGGAATGACTAAGATTGTCACCAGGTGTGATCAATCAATCAGACTACACTCTAGGCTTGATCAAGATGATAGATCAGCCTAGCTATACAGTGAGTGAGTATCAGAGAGAGGAAGGAGAGTTGTATTGGAGAAGACGACTTGAGTGTATCTCAATGCAGTGGTAGAGGTAGGTATATATAGGCAACAACTATGATCTTATCCATCTTTAGACCCTGCACAAATACAAAGAGGCAAACAAAGAACACAAGGTATGTTAGAGTTAGACTAGTTCTGTGAATGACAGAACTAGTCCCTGAACATATGGAGAGGAGGTTTGACCAGATTATTCAACACCCTCCCTCAAACCTTCAACCTTAAACATGTCCATCATACCAAGCTTATCACAAAGCCACTTGTGTTGCTTAATATCCAAGGCTTTAGTCAGGATATCGGCAATTTGCTGAGAAGTGTGAATCTTCTCAGTTCTAATAACCCCAACATAGACTTTTTCTCTAACCAAGTGAACATCAATTTCAAAGTGCTTAGTTTTCTCATGGAAAACTGGATTACCAGCAATCTGCAGAGCAGAACTATTGTCACAATGCAAAACCACAGGTAACAGGTTTTTAACACCCATGTCACCAAGCACATTAGCAAGCCAAATAATTTCACAAGTAGCAGAAGCCATGCATCTATACTCAGCTTCAGAGGATGACCTAGACAAGGTAGATTGTTTTTTACTTTTCCAAGTCACCAAAGAATCACCCAAAAACACACAATAACCAGAAACAGATTTTCTAGTGACTGGACATCTAGCCCAATCAGAATCAGCATAAGCTGTAAGCTTAAGATTTCCATTTGCATTAATCTGAATGCCATTACCAGGAGATCCTTTTAAGTATCTCAAAACTCTAAGAGCAGCATTCAAGTGAGATTGTAAGGGAGCGTGCATAAATTGGCTTAAACAGTGAACAGAGTAGGCAATGTCAGGTCTTGTATTAGTTAGATAGATTAATTTAACAACAAGCTTCTGATAGTTACCTATATTAGATAAAGCTTTATCATCATCAGATTCAATATGATTTAGAGTGGTGTTCTCAGGCAAAGGAGAATCAACAGGTTTAGCAGCAAGTAAGCCATATTCATGCAAAAGCTCAAGACAATACTTCCTTTGACTGAGACACACACCATTATCATTTTCTAAAACTTCAATTCCAAGAAAGTATTTCATCTTTCCTAGATCTTTGATTTGAAATTTGGTTTTTAAGAACACTTTAAACTTCTCAATTTCACTAACATCATTTCCAGTGATGATAATGTCATCAACATACACAAGCATAATCAAGCACACATTTCCAGACCTCTTAGTAAATAGAGAGTAATCAAATTTAGACTGCACAAAACCATTTTCACTAAGAGTTAAAGTAAGTTTAGCATTCCATTGTCTAGGAGCCTGTTTAAGGCCATATAGAGATTTATTAAGCTTCACAATTTTAGACTTATGATCATCAAAGCCAGGAGGAAGGGTCATATAAACCTCCTCAGTTAAATCACCATATAGAAATGCATTATTAACATCTAATTGAAAAATACTCCAATTATGACAAACATCAATATTAATCATACATCTCACAGTGGGCATTTTAACAACAGGACTGAAAGTTTCTCTATAATCAAATCCCTCCCTCTGGCTAAAGCCTCTGGCAACAACTCTTGCTTTATATTTATCAATTTCTCCTGAAGATTTATACTTAATTTTCCATAACCACTTACTACTGACAGTTTTTCTTCCTTTAGGAAGTTCACACTCAGTCCAAGTGTTATTTCTTTTTAAAGTAGTTATCTCATTATTCATAGCCTGAACCCAATTAATATCCTTAGCAGCCTCCTCATATGAGGTAGGCTCAATAGATTTGTTTAAAGTGGTAGAGAAACAATAATTTGCAGAGCTCAGATTTGAATAGCAAACATATTTCTCAAGCCCATACTTTAAATTACTACTCACAACATAATCATTAAACTTAGCAGGCAATATAGAGTCCCCACTAGACCTTCTAAGAACAGGCTGCTCATGACTAGGGTTCTGAGTAGAGACAGATTGAGTTGTGTTAAGATTAGAAGGGGCACTTCCCTCAGATAGATTATTGTCATCTATGGATGTTGCTATACCAGTATTCTCACCATCATTAGAGGTATGTGTACTTCTAGGGCATGAATAGGCACAGCCATCATCATTAGATGTATTAGAGCCTCTCCTTTCATCATTGGGATTTTGATCAATGTGTTTCTGATTAAAAAATTTAGATCATCCAATGTAGTATCAGAAGCCTTATCAGTTTGAAGTTGAGTGTTCATTTTAAATGGAAAAACAGTTTCATAAAATTGAACATCTCTAGTATAAGAAATCAGTTTAGACTCAAGGCTGTAAACCTTATAAGCCTTTTTTGTTGTAGAAAAACCAATGAGAACACATTTTTCAGATTTAGAAGAAAATTTATCAGAATTATTAAGAATAGAGGAGAAACACAAGCAACCAAAACATCTCAGATGAGAAAGTTTTGGTTTTTGACCATACACAAGCTCAAAAGGTGACTTTCCACTCAGAACAGAAGATGGTAACCTGTTAATTAGATAGGCAGCACTTAAAATGCATTCAGGCCACATACTTAAAGGAATACCACTTTGAAACAACAAGCTTCTAACAATATTTAATAAGTACCTGTGCTTTCTCTCAGCAATCCCATTTTGCTGAGGAGTATAAGCACAAGTAGTTTGATGAGTAATACCCAGGCTGCTAAACAAATTACTCATTTTATTGTTAACAAATTCAGTACCATTGTCTGATCTCACAGTTTTAATACGACACTTAAATTGATTTAGAATCAGATTAACATAGCTAACAAATAAGTTATAAACCTCATCTTTAGATTTTATAAGATAGATCCAAACAGACCTGGTAAAGTCATCAACAATGGTCATAAAGTATCTAAATCCTTCTCTACTAGTGACCTTGTAAGGACCCCAAAGGTCTATATGCACAAGATCACCAATAGAAGAACTCTTATGATCACTAATAGGAAAGGATTCCCTGGTCTGCTTGGCTTTGTGACAGATGTCACAAGGAGACACATGAGAATCTTTAGTGAACTTAAGATCAGATTGAAGCATGTTCACAGCTTGGTCAGATGGATGACCAAGTCTGTTATGCCATAAGGATTTAGAAACATAACAAGTAACAGACATATTACCTATTGTTTGATGTTTAGAAGTAATAGGAGATGGAGTATCAAACAAATCCAGTCCCCATGATTTTGTTTTGAGTCAAATCCTGAATGTAACATTTAGATTCATCAAATCCAACAAACATTCTACTGTCTTTAATTAGTTTATGCACAGATAATAGACTAATACAATATTCAGGAACTACCAACACATCATATAAAGTGACTTTATCAGAAAGTTTTAGATTACCAATATATTTGATTTTAGCAAGAGTACCATTAGGATGTCCCACAGTAAGGTTTAAATCAGAAATATTAGTAATGCTAAACATATTAAGGGTATTAATAGTCATGTGTTGGTTTGCCCCTGAATCAATAATCCACCCAATACTGTCTTTGCACAAAGTAGTATTGTTGTTATAAAACTTATGAAAATTTATATTAAAGAAAACATTATTGTTCATGAAGCTAGGTATACCTGCCATATTGGCTTGCATACTGCTAGAAGGCATATCATTGATAAGACTCATTAATTTCATCATCTGTTCATTAGTGATAGACATAGAAGAACCATTTTCCACAGATGAAGCATTAGCATTATAAGAAGTTTTGAAGTTAGTTTGTTTTTGACCAGGATTTTTATTATAACCAGGAGGAAATCCAATAATTTCAAAGCATCTATCAACTGTGTGACCAATTTTACCACAATTAGTACAAAGTAAGTTTGGATTAGGTCCCCTGTTAGCATTATTATTATTATTATTATTCCCAGTATTAACAAACTTCTTATTATCATGAACAAAACTCTTCTTATTTTCAAATCTCTTATTTCCATTATTAGTCCAATTTGTTTTAGAAACAAATCCAGCAATTTGAGATTTAGAATCAGAACCAGTAGAAAAAGAGGCAATGCCTCTATGAGACTCTTCTCTGGAAATAGTAACAAAAGCATCCTTAACATCAGGAAGAGTTTCTCTAGAGAGAATACTACTTCCGATAGGCTGATAAATTTCATTAAGACCCATAAGAAATTGCATAAGTTTCATAAGTTGATTATGTTTTAACACATCTTCTCTAGCAGCACAAGTACACATAGGCAATTTGGTCATAATATCAAATTCTCTCCATAATGAGTTAAGTTTATGATAATATTCAGACACAGTTAATTCTCCTTGTCTAAAATTACTAATTTTTTGCATAAGACTCAAAATAATAGAACCATCAAGTTTATCATAAGTCTCTTTAAGTTCAGCCCAGACCTCAGCAGCATTTTCAGAAAAGATTTGACCAAGATATAAATCTTTAGACACAGAATTCAAGATCCAAGACAAAACAATAGAATTGCATCTCTCCCATTGATTAGAGAGAACATCACTAGAAGCATAAGTAGCTTTAACACATTTACCATTAATAAAACCAGCTTTATTCCTAGTATTAATAGCCAATTTCATAGCAGTAGACCAAACTCTATAATTTTCAGTACCAGTAAGTTTAATAGACACAATAGATGATGTACTAATATCATTAGAATGAAGATGCAAAGGGTTACCCAAGTCAAGATTACTAATCAGATCAACATCACTAGTACCAGGAGCCATAATAAAACAAGATAAGCAACTAGCAGATAAGCACAGAAAAGAGACAAGAAATTATAACTTTGCAAGAAGATAAAACTCACACCCAAAAATTACAAAGTCCAGCCAAGGAGACTGGGTGTGACCAGAGCAGGTATTCACACCTCTCAAGGAGGCAGATCAAGGAGTTAATCACACCGTTTGCACCCCCTTAACTAAAACTAAGTAATTTTTAAGAGAAGAAAGAATACTTACAGAGCTTATAATGAGAAGAACCAGCGGAAAGAAATCACAACTCTCTTATTAAGAGATATTGTGAAAGAATAAGGTCCCAATAATCACCAGAAAGCACCAGTAACAAGAACCCCCAAATTAGGGAAATTAGGGTTTTCAGATACAAACCCTAATTTACCACAAATCACCAGAAACCAGAAATTAACTCAACACAAAGGTTGAATTAACCAAGAATCGATCAGATCTCACTCCAATTTTAAGAACCCCCAAAAGTTGGATGAAACCCTAGACAATCGAAACCACCAAACAATCAGAGCCAAAGCTCTGATACCATGTAGAAATTATAACAACACCAAGATAGAATCCAACCAACCACCCCTTGATTCAAATTAGATAGTATCAGATTACAATACAAGAAAGGAATGACTAAGATTGTCACCAGGTGTGATCAATCAATCAGACTACACTCTAGGCTTGATCAAGATGATAGATCAGCCTAGCTATACAGTGAGTGAGTATCAGAGAGAGGAAGGAGAGTCGTATTGGAGAAGACGACTTGAGTGTATCTCAATGCAGTGGTAGAGGTAGGTATATATAGGCAACAACTATGATCTTATCCATCTTTAGACCCTGCACAAATACAAAGAGGCAAACAAAGAACACAAGTTATGTTAGAGTTAGACTAGTTGTGTGAATGACAGAACTAGTCCCTGAACATATAGAGAAGAGGTTTGACCAGATTATTCAACACGTGTTCCAGTATTGATTCACTAATCATTCATATGGTGGCCTAGGTTAGGACGGATATCGGTGATGTCTATACTTAATCATATAATGTTAGCTATTCGTTTAATGTCATGTCTAAGTTGTGACTTGTGAAAACGTTATTGAGACACCTAAACACGTAGTTGCAAGATGTGATTGTGCTACCTTGATCTCGGATGTGATATGTGAATGATGGTATATGAGTAATCTATTAGGTAATGCTTTAACGGATATCATTAATTTGGAAGATTGTGAAAAAATTCCGGGCAAGCGAAAACGTTAGTGGCATGTGATGCGTTGGAAATTTGTCCGGCAAACCAAAACGTCGAGTGACTGTGTTAGTCAAGTTCAAATTTTGGTGGTGTTAAGTTGCGATGATGCTCTTTGGGTCATTATAATCTTATGTGGTATTCAGTTTTTTATAGTTGCGGTTCTGCTTCTTTAACTTTCTATTTTTTTTCAAATTAATAGTCTATGTTCTCTTTTTGAATATAACAATTTAACTGTGAACTACTATAAATAAAAAAAGAAGTTTGATCGAGATCACAGATTTAAATGGTGATTTATAATATATATTATCAATATAAATGAGTGGAGTAATTTATCTAATTTGTAATATCAACTTAAATAAAGTAATGTTTGAAACAAAAATGTAATAATTACGTTTTGAAATTTTGACACAAAATAAAATGATAAGAGACTGATTGATAAGGCGAGGGTTTATTTATCCAAAGAGGGATGCAACATCCACAAAAGTTTTGCCAAAGATTATTTTACAAAATGACGTAGCACACATTAATAGGAAGATGTTAATTTAAAAGGAAGAGAGAAAATTGACTAGAATAAGTTTTGTGGTGTTAAGTTTTGTCGATGTGGCATTTTCCCAATCTAAATGGGCGTTCAAATAAACTGACCCTTGTGTAAAGGTAGGAGAATTTCACAGAAGAAGAAAATTTTATTCATGGAAAATTTTATAATGTAGTATTGGTGGTTGCAACGAAAATTTGGTTGAAATCCCCCCGATAGCATTATTCTATGCAAGATAACTATTGGAGTATTTACTACAAAATTAATTAATTCGAAATGCAATAAATTACCTTCAATTGGTCGGATAGTGGAGCTTCAACTGCTGCTGCTGTTGAATGATCCTTTAATCACAATAATCACAAGTAATTTAATTATTAGTTAGCTCAAAAGTCATTAGTTACAACACAAATGAACGATGCGAAAAATCAAAGGAATTAATTGTGTCTTACCGGGCTTTCATGTTTCTGTTGAAACTCTAACGCTCTCTCAAGTTTTTTCACAACCTGAATCATATCTGGACGTTGAGATCGCAACTCCTGCAAGCAATAATATGTTGTTTCTGAGAAGACTTTTAACGACTGCGGATCCATTTGTTGTCGTAGAACGGGATCGATTATATCACTGAGTGTTTCCCGTTCATAGTGCGAACGGGCAAATCGAGCAAAACTCCAATTATCTTGGACTGAAATTGGAATAGATGCTACCCTCCCAAGCAAGACTTCAAACAAAACAACTCCGAAGGAGTAGACGTCTGATTTATGAGTTAAAGCTTTGGTTTTTTCATAAGCTGGATCCGTATATTGTAACGTGCCATCATAATTACTAGGATGGTGAACATCATGTTTGTTAACCACCATGTCAATTCTAAGACCATGTAAGGTGGGTTCCCAGTTTTGATTCAACAAAATCTTGGAGCTCTTGATGTTACCATGTATCATGCTCTTATCATCAAATAATTCATGATGAATATAACACAATGCACGCACCAGATCAACACATATATTCAATCTTTGCATCCAAGTGAGGGTTGAGCCACTTAGATGTTTGTCAAGACTTTCATTCACCTCATACTTGTATATCAGGTATCCCTTACTGACTACATTCTTAGCTGTTTCTTCTTTTAATTTTTGGAAATCATCATCGTCATCAGCCAGCTCCTCGGAAGCAACCTTAATTAGAGTTGCGATATTTTTATGTAAGTGAAAGAGTGAGACCCTCGCCTCGTTGATCGAAATGTCAGGATTTGTATATCTCCGTACTGTTGGAATTTAATACTCATAACAATTATATATAAATCAAATAACATCATCAAAGCATGCAGCGGAAGTAAATAGGAATAATATATGTAAATAATTAACCTAACAAGAAAGTGCGTACCTTTTAGCAATTCAAGAATCAAACGATGATTGAACAAGAACAAAAACCCAAAATCCTAATTATAGGGTTTATGTAATTCGACCCAAACCAAAGAATCGACCACCAAGATTACAAGCTCAAGCGTGCTTGTCCTTCGTTCTTGTACACACGTACTAATAGTGATTTGATGTGAAAAGCTAGTTCCTTGAATCACAAATAAAACCAACACTTGTATCTTTGGGTTAAGCAAAATCGAAAACCCTTGGGGTGAGGGAGTTTTGACCGGCCACACAAAGAGGGAGAGAGGAGAGGAGAAATTAGGTTATTGGTGATCCAAGATTAAGTTATGAATGAATACAAGGGTTTGTATTTATAGGTAACTTAACTTGATGACCAAGTTTGTGTGGTATTGGGTTTGGAAACCCAAACCGATCGGCCAAAGCCCCCCAAAGGGATTCTAGAACTTTCCCGACTTTGTAATTTCATTCTTAGTCCTTCTAGTTAATATTTAACGACCGTTAACCAAACCTCGTTAATTATTTAACTATCGTTATGTTTTATTTCATGACTAATAATTAATAATAACACATTAGTTATTAACATCAATTCTCATACGTAATGTGTGCAATCCCGAAGTCTCGAGTTCGAATCCGGACATACTATTATTTAAATATCCATAAAACCTTTCAGCTCCCACTTGGATATTACTAAATATAGTAATGACATTGGTTAGTCTAGCTTTCACATGCCAATGCCCCCAGAACGAATCGAGTATGGTCTCTTGAAAAAAACCATTTAATGATTCATCATTTTTACTTATCCTTTTGTTACTAATACTACATTAACTATGAATATGGATCAAGTCATTTCATAAGTTAACATTCTGATTCTCGTTGTATATGATTGAACAAGATTACCAAATCTTCTGAACGTATTCCAGATAGATCTTGGGTATGGCCATATAAACATCTTGTCAACCCTACGAGGGGCCCAAATATAGTATTATGCTTTGAAAAAAAATTCAAAGGAACAAATTCTCTTGACTACAAACATAACTCATGAATTTTGCAACACTTCCGAAAATAGCCCTTATAACTACCAGTTACGGATAGCGTTAGACTATCTTACACAAATGCACTACATTCATATCAGTTATCTGGTATCTCAAGTCTGAGGATAAACACTTCATGATATACTTAATGATAGAGATCCATAAAGTATCATCATGTAAAGTTGGGATGAGTCATATATTCAATTCATTGAATATCATGTGAATCTGGCATGTCCCACGTATCAATATACTTTAAAAGTACATTCTACCAAAACTCAGATTTGTCTTAATTCAATGACATTCCCACATCATTGATTGACAACGGACTATTAGAATAACATAAGTTATTCACGGATTAAACATGCAAATATAGGATATAATATTAAGAAAATGAAAAATAAACATAAACAACTATTTTATTTCATTAAAGTAATATTTGTTCATAACATCCTTTATCCAAATACTAATCACAGATCTGCATGAAACTACTAGCTAAACGAAGTCATATCCCATCAGCATGGTCAGTAAGTTTTTCCTTTGGCAAAGGCTTCGTAAAGGGATCGGCTAGATTATCATCTGTATGAACTTTGAGTAGATTGATTTCACCTATGTCGACTTGTTCTCTAACATAGTGATATCGACGAGGAAAATGGCTGGCGCCCTTCATGACTCCAGGCTCATTGGCAAATGTTATTGCAGCAGAGTTGTCACAATACACATTTAAAGGTAATTAAATTGAGGGCATTACTTCGAGTCCCGAAATGAATTTCCTAATCCAAACAGCTTCTGAAGCAGCTATGTACTCAGCTTCTGTAATAGACATCGCAACCGTTGTTTGCTTCTTGCTCTTCCAGTCAACTGCTCCTCCATTAATGACAAAGACATAACCCGTCTGAGACTTCGTATCATATTTATCAGTTTGGAATGACGCATCGCAAAAACCTGTAACATCAAGTTCTGCATCTGGATTTCCTCCATACACTAGAAACATTTCTTTAGTAGCCCTTAGATACTTAAGAATGTTCTTAACAGCTTGCCAGTGTTTCACACCTGGGTTCTGTTGATACCGACTGGTAATGTTCTGTGCAAACGCCACATCAGGCCTTGTACATCTCACAGCATACATGATAGATCCTACAGCCGAAGCATAAGGAACTTTCTTCATGTAAGCCACCTCTTCAGGTGTTGACGCGCATAGTTTATTACTTAAGCCATGTTCAACTTGCATCGGCAAATATCCCTTCTTGGAATTTTGCATACTGAATCTCTTCAATATTTTATCAATGTAAGCACTTTGGCTTAATCCAATTAACCGCCTTGATCTATCTCGGTAGATCTTGATTCCCAGAATAAATGCTGCTTCCCCTAAGTCCTTCATAGAAAAGCACTCTCCAAGATAAGACTTTACATCTTGCATACTTGGAATGTCTTTTCCCATGATCAATATGTCATCGACATATAAGACAAGGAAAATAACATTACTCCCACTAGCTTTGTGATACACACATGGCTCATCAAGATTTTGAGTGAAACCAAATTTCTTGATTTCTTCATCAAACTTCTTGTTCCATTGCCTTGATGCTTGCTTCAATCCATAAATGGATCTTTGAAGTTTGCATACACGCTTCGGATACTTTGGATTCACAAACCCTTCAGGCTGCGCCATATAGATGTCCTCATCTAGGCGACCGTTTAAGAAGGCAGTTTTGACATCCATTTGCCATATCTCATAGTCATAGTACGCAGCTATGGCTATAAGAATCCTAATAGCTCTAATGTCTGCTACAGGAGAAAATGTCTCCTCGTAGTCTACCCCATAGGTTTGAGTATACCATTGGGCTATAAGACGAGCTTTATAGGTGTGTGCATTGCCATCCATATCAGTCTTTATCTTAAAGAGCCACTTACTTCCAACTACCTTAGCATTTGGAGGTAAGTCAACCTCTATCCAGACTTCGTTATCTTTCATGGATTGCATTTCCCCATTCATTGCAACTCGCCATTTTTCCTTTTCAGGACTCATCATGGCAGCTTTATAGTTAGCAGGTTCACCAAGATCCCCTAACAAATTTTCCTCAGCTTCTACGTTGAGACATAGACGCTCAGGTGCACGCGTAGCCCTTGCGGATCTACGAATGGGAACCACTTCAATCTCAGGTGGAACGCCCAGACTTTCAGGTTCTACTTGAGGTTGGCTAGTGTTTTCAGAAGGTGTTGTATCTTCTTGATCATCTTCTAGATCATAAACTCTCCCACTGAATTCATGAGATATGAGATCCTTTTCAAAAAAGTCTCCATACCTAGCAACAATTACTTTGTTTTCAGGTGGAAAGTAAAAGTAGTAACCCATAGTTTCCTTTGGGTATCCTACGAAGACACACTTAACAGATCTTTGTTGCAGCTTATCAGCAGAGTCACGTTTAACAAACGCCTCACAACCCCAGACCTTTAAGTAAGACAAGTTGGGAGGTTTCCCATACCACACTTCATAAGGAGTCTTATCAACCTTCTTAGTTGGAACCATATTCAATATGCGAACAGCAGTTTCCAAAGCATAATCCCAAAAGGATAAGGGAAGAGTTGTAAGATTAAACATCGATCACACCATGTCTAGCAATGTACGATTCCTTCTCTCAGATACACCATTTTGTTGTGGAGTATATGGAGATGTGAGTTGCTGTACGATACCACACTCAGCTAGATAATCTTTAAACTCTTGGCTTAAATATTCACCACCTCTATCGGATCGAAGAGCTTTAATCTTCTTTCCTAGTTGCAGTTCTACTTCACTCTTAAAAACCTTAAATGTTTCAAAGACTTCATGTTTATGTTTAAGTAAATAAACATAACCATAACGACTGAAATCATCAGTAAAGGTTAAGAAGTAGCTAGCACCCTTTCTTGACACATGTCTTAGTGGTCCACATACGTCAGTATGTATCACACCAAGAAGATCAGAAGCCCTTTCTAAACTATTTGTAAAAGGTTTCTTGGTCATCTTCCCAAATATGCAAGATTCACATTTATCAAATGATTCATCATTGATGTCTTGCAAAAGCCCATCGTGTTGCAGCTGTTGCATGCGTTTCTTGCCTATATGAGCAAGTCTACAATGCCAAAGAAAAGAAGAATCCAAATCACCTTTGATTCTTTTATTATTGATGCTAAAGACAGAATTATTTTTATCAATTACATTATCATGCAAATCAATTTCAAACACACCATTTACTGGAATAACATTAAAGTAAAAAACACCAGTTAAAAAACCGAAATTCCATAATCAGTAAATGTATGAACGAAACCAAAATCTTTTAACAAGGAAACAGAAACGACACCCCTAACAATGGAAGGTGCGTAATGACAATCGTTTAATGACAGTACTAAACCCGAAGGTAAAACTAAATCAAACGTGCCTATAGCTTCAACGACTGCATGTGCTCCATTACCCACGTGCAGGTATTGCTGTCCATAGGCAAGCTTCCTTGCTCCTCTAAGTCCCTGCAGTGTATTACATATGTGAATACCACATCCAGTATCATATACCCAGGAATTTATTTTATGAGGAAAAGCAAATGATTCTATCATCAAAAGAGTACCTGAAGTACTGGCCACAGTGCCAGTATTTTTATACCTCTTATTGCGCAACTCATCAAGGTACAGTGGACAATTCCTCTTCCAGTGTCCAACCTCAGTGCAGTGATGACAAGCCATGTCCTTCTTCGGATTCTCACGCTTCTTGGGAGGGTACTTCTTGGGTTCTTGTTGATAAGTCATAACTTGTTTTCCCTTATCAACTTTACCCTTACCTTTCCCTTTCTTGTTCGCTAGCGGCTTATTACGCTTAGAAATTCTA
Organism: Chrysanthemum seticuspe; assembly: GCA_019973895.1. NCBI lineage: Eukaryota > Viridiplantae > Streptophyta > Magnoliopsida > Asterales > Asteraceae > Chrysanthemum > Chrysanthemum seticuspe. The sequence goes on from BPTQ01000001.1 coordinate 268,573,861, forward strand.
CCCTTATGGATGGTCAAAACCGCAAGTGTAGAGGCCTTCTTGGGCAAACCTTTTTCGTAATCAATGAGCATTGCATGTACCTCACTGACTGTCTTCCCCGTGCAATGCATATTATAATTGCGCACGAAACCATCAAATTCCTTGTTAAGGGATCTGTTGATCAGGCCAATTTGTATGTCATTAGGGTAGACATAGTTAAGACGCCCCAACTGGTCCATGTAACTCATCATTTCCAGGTAGTGGGCGCTTACAGGTTTCCCTTCTCCTTGCTTGCAACTATGAAGAGCATCAATCAAGTCATACAGCTCTACAGTCACAGGCTTTTCAAACAACCTTTGCAATTCTTCCAGCATGAGATTAGGGAAGTAATTCTCAAATTGCTTTTGCAAGCTTGAGTTCATACTCCCGAGCATAATGCAGGCGACCTCATTATACTTGTCATACTCAGGTTGCCATGCAGCTCGTGCTTCAGCAGTAGCATCAGCTGCAGGTTCAGGAGGACAAGGCGTAGTCAAATAATTGAGTCTTTTGGCAACCCTCAAGACAATTCTAAGTTGCCGATACCAATCATTGAAATTCGCGCTACCAGTCAATTTCTCTCGATCAAACATAGATTTGAACGACGAGGCTAGTGCAGTAGATTCAGCTTGAGCCATTTCTACAGAAATAAAAGTTCAAAAGTTAGTACTTTCGATAAGTAAACATTCAAGAAAATAAAATACCCTTTGGTCAATATTCATATTAACCATAGTATTTTCCTTGAATATTGGATCCTCATTATCATAGTTCCACCACATCAGTTGATCTGCTAGTGGTGAAAGTATAGAATAGGTAATCGTTGAAAAACGATAATTGACAAACAAGTTTTCAATTCCAAAAAATTATGGGATTTACAATTTTGCCAAAACAATTAATGCAAAACGTAAGCATGTTTTATCCCATCTTATGCCTTAAGTCATAGGTCTCACTAACTAACTTAATTAAGTTGTCTAATTTAGAAACTGCAAATCATAAAGCTGAGGTCTCACACAACAAAATAATTCACCTTGTTATTGTAATCTAGATCAAGGTCTCACATAACTAAATTACAACTTCAAGTGTTTCATATCATTAGATGGCATAAACTTAAATTTAAAGGGTACAATTTTTGACGTGTAATCAAAACTTATGTATAAAGAAGCATGCATACAACTTTATAACATAATGTTTTTCGAAAAAACTTACAATAGATTTTAATTGCTAAGATTGAATTCTACAAAGTTTTAATCGATGCGTTGAGAAACTTACAACTTTGCACTAAGATGCTTCGTACATAGAATGGTTATACTAGGTAGCTCCAATCGAACTCACAGGGGGCAGAGGACCAGGTAAGCGCCGAAGCATAACCTTAGACATCCATTCAGTGAGTCTGTGCTCACTTCTTAAACAACCCCTTTATAGTTTGTTCTAGTGGGTGAGCCGTTCTAACCATTTAGTACAGTCGCATCAATCAATTAAAAGTTCAAGAATAATTCTTAGATAACAAATCAATTTCGCCATTATTTAGTCCATTTAATTTTCTATTCAAAAAACCCTTTTTGCTTACTAACGTGTCAAACAATTTATAAACAAAAAAGCACTTTAATAAAAATTAAACACACTCAAATAATATAAACATATAACTAAACAAATTTAACATATGTAAAAACAATTAGCCACATGCATAATTATTTCAATAAACTCTAATAACAATTCTAGTCGTAAATAAATGCATACATTAACTAGGACTTTCATCTCGCGAGAAGATGAGCCACATACATCGACAAGTCGATTGCGTAAGCCAAAGTTAATAGTATACCAATTAGCACATAACGAATTTTATTAGTTATAATTGAGGTCTTCCCCAATTCAATAATTATTAAATAAATAAAACATGTGTGTATCACTTAACAATTAATCAATAAACAATAAACAATACTCCATGGCAAAACATGCATGTTCCACCATGGATTCCGCATAACAATTATCACCCAAGATACGCATATTACATGGCACATAACAATTATTCATTAAATAACCACATAAAATAAGCATGCAATCCAAGGGTTTCTATAAGTTTTACAAAATTAAAACCTAATAAAATAAATAAAGGGTAATCGGCCCTATATATAAAAAATTAGGGTTTCGAATTTAAAACCCTAGAAACCATAAAAAGCATGCATATAATCATAAAGATCCAATTTTTATGTGTTTCGGTAATTAATTACATCATATTAACGGCTCGTGATGCCACTGTTGGAATTTAATACTCATAACAATTATATATAAATCAAATAACATCATCAAAGCATGCAGCGGAAGTAAATAGGAATAATATATGTAAATAATTAACCTAACAAGAAAGTGCGTACCTTTTAGCAATTCAAGAATCAAACGATGATTGAACAAGAACAAAAACCCAAAATCCTAATTATAGGGTTTATGTAAATCGACCACCAAGATTACAAGCTCAAGCGTGCTTGTCCTTCGTTCTTGTACACACGTACTAATAGCGATTTGATGTGAAAAGCTAGTTCCTTGAATCACAAATAAAACCAACACTTGTATCTTTGGGTTAAGCAAAATCGAAAACCCTTGGGGTGAGGGAGTTTCGACCGGCCACACAAAGAGGGAGAGAGGAGAGGAGAAATTAGGTTATTGGTGATCCAAGATTAAGTTATGAATGAATACAAGGGTTTGTATTTATAGGTAACTTAACTTGATGACCAAGTTTGTGTGGTATTGGGTTTGGAAACCTAAACCGATCGGCCAAAGCCCCCCAAAGGGATTCTAGAACTTTCCCGACTTTGTAATTTCATTCTTAGTTCTTCTAGTTAATATTTAACGACCGTTAACCAAACCTCGTTAATTATTTAACTATCGTTATGTTTTATTTCATGACTAATAATTAATAATAACACATTAATTATTAACATCAATTCTCATACGTAATGTGTGCAATCCCGAAGTCTCGAGTTCGAATCCGGACATACTATTATTTAAATATCCATAAAACCTTTCACGTACAACAATAGGGATGGACTGTCCTGATTGAATGAGTTGTCCTTTGTAAAGTACAACAGAAGGAGTTTGTTTCATGATATTCTCTTCAGAGAAGTTGTTTGTGGCTATTCTTAACTCTGACATTGGTAGTATGGGGTAATCAATTATTTTCACTTCCATTTTTGGGGTTGATGAAATTAAACAAGGTTGAGAAGACTGAAAATATGGAAATGAATGTGATGAAAGAGGATAATGAAAGACAAAGTAGCAAAATTATTGAGGATAACGTGTAAAGTGTAAAGTAATATGTGTGGCTGTAGTTTGGGGCTTCTTCTCCACTGTATACAGTTTACTTTGACTAATCGGTCTACTGGCCACACTAATAATACCAAAAGACCCCAATGTTTATCTCCAAATGTTATTTTCATTTCCTATATTCTCTTTAAAGTGCAATAATTTTTTTTCCACTTTATTTCAGATTTTTAGTGCAAAATTTTTTTATTTATTTTTTTAAACTGTATTAAAAAAAATAAAGTACCAGTCATGCAATTAGCACATTTTACAGATAACCAAGAAAGGTCCAGAAATCTGCATCATATATAAAAACGTATTATATGAAAGTATACGTTAACTACATTCAACCGTACCCATACTAAGAAGAGGAAATGTTTTCACCCTAATTAAAGGAACTAGATAAAAATAAGCTTTTGGTACATGAAAGTTTAATTTTACCAATTAAACCATGGATATGAATTATGATACAACAAGTCACACATCATTTACCAGTAACAATCTTTTCTATTTTAGATCAATAAAAAAATTTAGCCAATTACAAACAAGCTAAGTAGCTAATATACCTGATTTAATCGTTTAAGACTCAGGTCATGGGACAAACTACAGCACGCTTACACAACATTTACATCAAAGCAATAAGAAAAAGCATAGTTGTCAGGATCCCGATCCTGATCTTAGGATCTTACGATTATACGATACTGTAAAACAAAAATGATCCGGATCTTACATAGGATCTTTGCAAGCTTAAGATCTTATATGATCCCGATCTTGATCATACGATCTTAAGATCTAATCGTATCCGATCTTAGTTTTCTCGGATTACAAACTACAAAACTACAAATTTTATTTATTTATTTATTTATTTTATTTTTTTTATAATTCATAAATCAACATGCTAATCTTTTTAAACATTTCATAATCATAATTTAGGACAAAATTTCTATGAAATATTCATAGTATTTTGTGTTTATAATTTATAATATTTTGTAGATTTGTATAACATTACAAAAACTATTAAGAAATAATATTAGAGTAGGATCTTAAGGTCCCGATCCAATCTTACGATCACAATCTTGCAAAGACGAAAACGATCATGTATAAGATCCAGATCTTGAAAACCTTGAGAAAAAGAAAAGGATATGCACCCATTGCTGTAGCAACTAGAGCTTGTTTGCAGCACTATGAGCAACCACAAGAACCGACTTGCTGTCACGACTCAAAAACTAAGATTTTCTGCCAGTAGCTACTGCACGATTCCGCAATTCCTCGTGGATAATGAGCATCTACACTAAAATTTGGAGCATCTTTTTGCCACATACCAAAGGCTTCACCAATCTTTGCTATGCCTTCATGCTTTAGGAGACCTTAAATTACATAACCGAATTCTATGACACTCTTTAAGTTTACCCATAACTTTGACAAATATAGCATCTCTAAAGAAAGATACTCATGAGAACCTAAACTAACTGTTGGGAACTATATTTAAAGTTAATAAGACAAAGTACATGAAAGATGAAGGACTATTGAAGACAAAGAAAGACAAGGGACCTACTTGGCAAAGAAGTATTTATTATTTAGTCCATTGTAGTCATTTGTAACCCTAGTATCTTTATTATATAAAGAGATACAGGGAATTAGGTTTAATAAGTGTCAAACAATGTAAACAATAGACATAGGTGTGTGTGTGTCTAGGGCGTGAGTTTATGAACGCCTAGACTATTGTGTTAGTCGACTAGTTGGTCAGCCTCAAAGATCATGGATCCCTGTTAGATTGTAACCGTCTTAGAGTTAATCGTCTATGATTGGGGTTGTAGATGTGTTTTGTAGAACACATGATGATGACGAAGAAACCTTAATAATAACAATGATAGTTTGATTATTCCGCTGTGCATACATATTGTTGTTCATTGTTATTTGTGCTTATTGATTATCCTAGATAAGGTCTAAATAACCTGGAGCACCGATTCTTAACATGTGGTATCAGAGCGGGTGGCTCTTGATATCTACGATCTACAAGGTTTCTCGAAGAAAATAGCGAAAAGAAGAAAATTTTGAATCTAGAAAAATTTTCGTAATGCTTCTGCAGGTCAGTTTTCAAACAGGTATAACTTTTTCGTTAACCGTTGGATCGGGCTGAAATTTTTGCTGGAGCTTCTCTATATACCCATCTAACTTTCCACCGAAGGGATCGTCGATCTGGGCTCTCTATAAAAAGTTATACTATATCGAAGTTGGCTACGGAGGAGGTATTTAAATTTTCGAATTTTAGGGTTTTATTCTTCATAATTCTTGTCGACAAGTGCATGGGGTTTTAATTTGTTATCTCAATCTGATTGGTCATTGTTATACTACAAAGATAATAATATTCTTGAAGCGCTTGTGATACTTGATGAAGCAACTTTTCTCTCATCATTATTTTATTGTTTTATGGATTAACGAGAGAATTAATTCACATGGATTGGATAATAATGAAGTTTGGTGCTGCTTGTGATCAAAACATGATGCTTACTACTCTTGGTTTATACGGCTTGTTACAAGTTGCATGCATATTGAAGATTCATATTCTCATTTAAGCTACTGATTATCTCGTTAAAGTTGCTAGTCTTATTTGGTATATTGTGTGGTTTTGGATTGATGGTTATGCGACAGAAAACAAAGAAGCAGGAGCAGGTTCTTATTGCTATTGTCCGTTCGATGTTAATGATGCTTATGTTCATGGTTAGTGCTACTCGAAACTTGTTACCACTGCTACAGGTTTTCTTGTTACCATGGCTAGTGTTTTCTCAACCACTGCTATATGATTCAGTTACCACTGCTAGCATAACCTTACCACTGCTAGCTTGTTATCGTTTCCACTGCCTTCAAGATTGTTACCACTGCTCGTTCGTTGTTTCTACTGCTAGCGTCGATCAAGGTTCATAAGCTGTTCATACTACTAATGATTAGTAATGCTACTTAAAAAAACTGTTCGGCACAATTAAACTGTTACACCAGTTTGTGTTTGCCGAATAGTGTTGAATGAAGATTCGGTTGAATTTGTTTGGTTGCATCAAAGTGGTGACTAATTTTATAGAGTGCTAAGGATATGAGATTCATGTGATGTTTGAGGTTAAAGTCAAGAATAGCGTCTGCATTGTCACCGACATAGTACATCCAATGGTTTTTTTAATGATTACCTTATACTGATTTAATGTGGTGGGTAATATTAATATCATGGGATGTAATTGCTCCTCATGCATGAAACCTAATATGGATTGGTTAGAATCTCACATGGGTCGATGTGGAATTTCATTATGGCTATACGATTGTGAGATTCCAATTATCACTGAAATTTTATTGATAGAATCTCACTTAGAATTAATATCATGGTCATTGGTTCGTGATATAATTCAAGATGTGATTATCTGATGTCATGGTTCGAATTGATATGGACAGATTATGTGATTGAAGAGTGTGGTTTTTAATCCGAGATTGTGTTTTGCTACACTGTTATAGTTTTGATCGATATCGGATAGTACATGTTTTTGGTTCTCAGATAATGTTTCGACTTGAGGGGAAGTCAAGCATGATGAGTGCTTTGGTTTTTGGACGACACACACACAGGTTATTGTTCACACACACAAGGAGTTTGGATATTTGTTCTTAAACGTCAAAAAGCTCGTTTTTGGATTTATTGCATTATTGATTACGAAGAAGGTTGATTATCACTAATTTAATGTTGTAGTTGAGTTTCACAGGTTTGTGTTCTTATCATATCTCAAAGTGGGGATAACACTTTGTAGATAACTTGTTCGTGCTTAAAGGATGTTGACGAAGACTTGCAAAATCTAGTTTTCATAGGTCAAGGGGTGGATGGATGAAGACCTAGTTAACTATCACTTAAAGGAGTTACATTGTAGTGCTCAGTGTCTCATTAAAGATGAGGATTTTGTCAAGAGGTTGCGATCTACTTATATTTTTGTTGTGGTATAAGTTCGACGTCACGTGGATAGTACAAGACATATGACACAAGTTTGAGATATTTTACTTCTTCATCAAATTCGTTATATTTGGTTTTCTTCACAAGTGATCATTACAAGGAGCTTACAGATTTGAAGAATCAAGAAGATGGTTAACACATGGGTTTTGGGGGAAGCTTATTGTTCAATGTTTAACCATCTACATGCATCATTCAAGGGGAAGATTTTTACTTTTGTAATTCATTATTATTACTTTTGGTTTAAGTATCTAGTGTCTTAAGTTCATTTTTAGTTGCGGAAAACTTCATGGTGGGTAATTTGAGACATTAGATGGCTGAATTGGAAGTGTGGTGATGATTTGTGATGGTCAAGATCAAAGTTGCTTATATTCGCGGTTCTCCTAGTGGATTATGACAAAACGGGGAAGAAGTACTTGGAAGCTGCAACTTGAAGATTCTTGGTGATTGCATGTTTAAGGGGAAGTTTGTTTATCTTTCATGACATACTTGTTCGTGCTTATTTGGTTTTGTCATTATCAACTAGGGGAAGATTGTTGGGAACTATATTTAAAGTTAATAAGACAAAGTACATGAAAGATGAAGGACTATTGAAGACAAAGAAAGACAAGGGACCTACTTGGCATTTTCATGGCGGGTATCTTCTTTTGCAAAATACTACTTGTTGGTATTTATACTCCTGGTTCAAATTTCTTTTGCCTTAATTTCATTTTTAGCAATCTTTTTGGTGATCTTCATGGCGGGTATCTTGAGGCATTAGAAGGATGGATTAGTCGTATGATATTAGTTTGTGGTGGTTGGAATCAAAGTTGCTTTTACTTAGCGCCTCCTAGTGGATTATGACAAAAAGGGGAAGAAGGCATTACATAGAAGATTTGCAACTTGAAGATCCTTGGTGATATTGCATGTTTAAGGGGAAGTTTGTTTATCTTTCATGACATATTTGTTCGTGCTTATTTGGTTTTGTCATTATCAACTAGGGGAAGATTGTTGGGAATTATATTTAAGTTGATAAGACAAAATACATGAAAGATGAAGGACTATTGAAGACAAAGAAAGAAAAGGGACCTACTTGGCAAAGAAGTATTTATTATCTAGTCCCTTGTAGTCATTTGTAAGCCTAGTATCTCTATTATATAAAGAGATATAGGGAATTAGGTTTAAGTGTGTCAAACAATGTAAACATCAGACAAAGGTGTGTGTGTGTGTGTAGGTCTAGGGCGTGAGTATGTAAACGCCTAGACTAGGTGATAGTCGACTTGTAGTGTTTAGCCCCAAGGATCATTGATCCCTGTTGTGTAACCGTTTTATAGTTGATCATCTAGGATTGGGGTTGTGAATGTGTTTGTAGAACACATGATGATGACGAAGAAACCTTAATAATAACAATGAAAGTTCTTTATTCGGCTGTGCATACATATTATTGTTCATTGTTATTTGTGCTTATTGATAATCCTAGATAAGGTCTAAATAACCTCGAGCATCGATTCTAACACTAACCTTAAACGAGTTTAGGTCGATTTCCCTCAAGTAAGAATCAAAATCAGAAAGGATCTCCTCTTCCCGAGAATCCCATATAAATATGCTTTAGAATAGACATTCACTCTTAAGTGATGTACAGTATTACCTACAATGAAATTTGAACATAGAGGTGGCAAACGGGTCAGTTTGGGTCATGGAGGGTCAAAAGGGTCATTCTTTAAGAGTGGGTCAAATGGGTCATGGGTCAAACAGTTTAGAAAATTATAGTACTTCAAGTTACCAAACGAATTCACATTACCGGGGTGTTTGGCATTACGTTTAAAATCATCTTTTTGTTGCATTTTCAGGACACATACAATGAGTTATAGTGTTTGGGTATAGTGAAACGGGTTCTTGTTATCTTATCTTGGGTTTAGATAACGAGTTTAGACCGATGTTTGTCGGAATGGCTTATTAGAATTACTTTTGACACAATATTAAGGGTGTTTGGTAATGCTCATCGAGGATACTTGTGATACGAACCGGATTTGATTAAGAGATAAAAAGAACAATAATGATAAATAAAGATATGTGATCAACTTTCGAGAGGGCGATCTCTCTCCCAATAATGATATTAAATCACCAAATCATTCATTCATAATATTAAGCATAATCCCAGTTACAACCCTAAAACCCTATTTATAATAAAAGATGCCCTAGACTTAACTTGGTCCCTAAGAAAATACAGAAAATGAAACTAATAAATAATAAGGAAAATGCTTATAAATAATAAAATACAAAGAGGGTTCGTATCATTACTCCGCCCCCCCCCCCCTAAAAAAATAAAATAAATAAACACCCTGTCCTCAAGGTGTTGCTTTAAAATCTTGAGGCACGTGACACCGGGATCGCATGTTCTTCTTTGCGCACAAACCTGTTCTTGTCTCAACCCAACATTCATAAAAATCTGTCCATGAGAGATCATGCACCCCCACTTTAACTTCATAATCTGCCATCTCAATGTGTTATGATATGGCTTACTTTCGTGTGCCGAATGTTGTCCATCAAGTTCATTAGAGAAGTCTTTCTTAATAACGTTTGGATCTGATCTACCATATGAGGATCTCTTCTACTGCCATAATTGGTCCCGTAACATGAACTTCCTCCACAGTTAAAACATCCAGGAACTCCTCTAAATTACTACCATCTTCTCCACTTATTTCAGTTGTGGCATGTTGTGTTGGCTACTTTACAATTTCCTCATCAGAACATTCAACCACTAGGTTTACTTCCGGTGTTGATCCATTATCACAATCTTCAATGACAAATATTTATGATTTAGGATTTGATATTATATCTTCGGATGCTTCCTGAGTTCTTTTAAGATCATGCCACTTCTCCCATTCTTCAACCTCCTTAGCGCGGCCCATTGAAATCGCCAATTTTTTCAGTAGATCTATAATCTCTTTATGTTTAGGGGCTGATTTAGCTCTCATAGCCTCCATTCTTTTCTCGAAGTTATAAATTCGATCTTCCGTTTGTGTATGATATTCATTGTTACTCATAACTAATCTGATGATGAGCAGTAACTTCAAGATGAACAGTAAATTCCGGTGAACAATACTTCAATTTTTTTTAACCTTAGAATCGAACAGCTCTAATACCAATTGATACGAACCGGATTCGATTAAGAGATAAAAAGAACAATAACGATAAATAAAGATAGGTGATCAACTTTCGAGAGGCCGATCTCTCTCCCAACAATGATATTAAATCGCTAATTCATTCATTCATAATATTAAGCATAATCACTAATTCATTCATTCATAGTATTAAGCATAATCCTAGTTACAACCCTAATACCCTATTTATAATAAAAGATACCCTTGACTTAACTTGTTCCCTAAGAAAATACCGAAAAGGAAACTAGTTAATAATAAGGAAAATACTTATAAATAATAAAATAAAAGAGGGTTCGTATCAACTTGTGTTATTATTTGTTAGTAAAATAATGCTGTGAACATGTAATTTGAATTTATTGATATGAAAAAGTGATAAGAAGATAAGCCATTTTAAATGTGTTAGGTATTGCGTTTGAAAAAGGAGTGTTTCTTTAAGAAAACACATATAATCACGTATTTTTAAAAATGGTTTACGGTCTACCAGACACCAGGAATATGTGCGTTTTGAAATTGCAATAACAAGATAATCTCTCAAAATGCAAAAACTCAAATACTTTATTAATAAGTTATCCCAAACACCCCTTTGGATAATTAGAATATGAAGCTGAACGATAAAAGTGATTCTACTTATCTAAATAAGTGTCATTTGACAAGCTGAAACACATAATAACTTTTAAATAAGTGTTGCATTTTAATCATAGATCGGTTTCCAATATAATGCCTAATTTTATTAACCTCACTAGTGATTCAAGCCTCACTAGGTACACATCTAGAGGGTGGGGGAAAGGATCACAAACGGTCATACCGTATACCCTAGTTACACAACATATATATGCGTCAACGAGACTATCCGGTATCCTAAACATGTAATAAAACCTCATCCATTTACCTGTTTTATTCTAATAAAAATGATGAAACCAAAAAACAAATACCTAGAGAAACAAATATCTAAAGAATCATTAATAAGCATTTGTCTAGAAGTCTCACATTGAGCAGGCCGGCTCATTTTTTCGGTTTTACAGATTTTTTGAACGCCCCTATCCATAAAGCTTAACTTTATATAAATTATATAGTCACTTTGAACAACAAAAATTTTGCTTACTAAATTATTTATCATTACTATTGTATAATAAAAAAAATATTGTCAATGGTTAAAGAGTTGAAATATGCGACATGAAATTCTTGACATCCGTATAATTATTGCAAGAAAATGCAATAAACTAAAATACGTAGTTTACCAGAAATTAAAACATGTAAAATTATTGTTAGAAATAACATATAAATGAAAAACATTTGCTCGCCCCAAAATTAATCATTGAGTACCCGCCACTGCATTGCGCGGGTACCATGCTTGTCATTCACAACAAGTTTATTAGGTCATCATAAGAAAGCATCTCTATTGTTGGGATCGTGTTGGGACTTCTTATCGGTACAAGACCAGAGTAATGCATGAAGTTAAAATCGTGTATTCATATCAAACTCTACTCCTATATCAAACCTCATGATAATAAGTTAAATGATCAAGCAGCCGTTACTCCATATTATTATGGATATTCTATGATAAGTACCAAAACGTAATTGATAGAGTGCAAACCAGGATTTCTCGAAGTAATGCTAGAACTAATCAAGAGTTATCGAAATGGAGAATCAAACTCGAAATGTAGTTCTATTAGTTGTTGTAACTGAATGATTACAACGAGTTTTGAAATGAAACAGAAGAGACAATTACAATTAACAAGCTACCTTTGAAATGAATTACAATTCAGTATTTAAAGAAAAGAACTTTGACTAATGGTGACTAATAACTAATCTTCCTGCTAAACTTGTTAGTTCAACACTTGCACAACTCATGAGTATTTTGGATCACATCAATCGATCCCCCTTAAAAGGTTCTTGTCCTCAAGAATCTACAATTGTTTAAAACTTCCTGAAATCAAAGAGCATATAGCCAACTGATATCCATCCAGCGAAAAAGCCAAAAGCATATAGCCTTACTTTGATCAGACAATGTACCAATTATATGCAACCCATAATTGTTGTTTGATTTGTCTTGACCATTAAGTTCTGCAATGTATATCTTTCCATCTCTACCACCAGCATAAAGGCGATGTTGCCCGGGATCCAACGCAAATGCATCAATTATAGAAGGGAACACAATATTTCTTAACAAAGTTCCCCGAGCTAAGCTCCATACTTTGCAAATACGACCTGTGAAGCTAACCAAACTCTAACAGATCCATCCTCAGCACCAGAAATCAAAAGTGACTGATCCATAGAAAATACCAAGCAAGTAACAACCCTGTATACAACCAGTTTGTTCAGAAATCTACCCGTTGCAACCAGAAAAGTCCTAAAATAATCAAAATCCACACTCGTCTCGACAGTTTTGGTCATCAAACAATTTCCAGATACCCCTTTTTATCACTTTCATCTAAATTCAAGAAATAACATTGTTCACAAAACCTGAATGCATTCTCCTTTTAAAATTCTTTGTGCACTTTTTTCCGAGATGGCAGCTTAAAACAATTGTTATTATCCTTTTCATCACTCGAATCTACATACTTTGAATGAGATAACAAGGGTATGCTAGACTTCATCTTCACAAAATTGTAATAGACGATTTTCTGTACCAGAACACATATATCACTCAATCTGCTAGTGGTTAACTTTTCTTGATCCAAACATTGTATTAGGTGAGCAAGTTGATGAATATGAACTAAACAAGTCTTCATTCCAACATAACACTCGTGACTCTTTGCTCTTTGTCTTTTCTTTTTCCTCTTTGGCTATTTCCATACGTCAAACTCTCTCTTTTCATGCTAAAATTTGCAATTTGTATCATCTATTTTCTTCCTCTTAGGCCATTTCCATATATCAAACTTCAAATGACCAAAACTAAATCCCTTTCCCAGTAACATTTTTTAAATGCAACAACGAGGAATAGTCAATTAAATCACTTATTTTAATTGTAACCTCCCTACCATATGTGATAATTCCCACGTCTATATTTTAGTTCTTTACTAAGACATATGGCCATCTACTGCTTTGGTCATAAACATCAGAACCATGAACGAAAACTATACCATTCCTATCTTCAACTTCAAAAATGTTTCTTTCATCTTCATCACTTAAAGACCTGATATTATTTAGAAGAACATGATTCGTTACACTTCCATTTCTTATACCATACACACGACGATTCCCTCTTATAATACTCCCATTCATCCACACGTCACCCTCTGCATGTTCTGCCCATTTATCAATGTCCTTCACGCTGTCACCCTGCTCATCATACTTCTCAGCTTGACCATCACCACAATATGCAAACCATTTTTCCTGCCAATCATCACAAATCATGTCCAAAACCTCATTTTCATTCTTCTTATCTAGCTTGTCCATAGATCCACGAACAACACCAATAGAACTATTTGATTCTATATCCTTCCCATTTTCAATCTTCTTGTCAACTTTAACAACACAAATTTCTTGTTCACCAACCAAAGACCTTAAATTACCTTTATTCATTTCACATCTGTTACACCATCTAAAATCTCAACACCACCGGGTATCACGTTACTTAAACCCATTTTTTCATTCTTCTTTTTAATCTCATCATCTACAATAGCAACATTACCAATAACTACCAAACATTCACTGTCATTACATCCAACTAAGCCACTCAATTCCGTTTCTATACCCTCAACTTTTTCTTCACAACATTCGTCAAGAGTAGTCAGCTCAAGACACTCAATTTCTTCGACGTTGACATTTTCTTTACACTCATTCATCAACCACTACATAAGAACTATTAAGATTGTAAGTAGGTGCAAATGGTGGTTGATTCTCTACCCTCACGCGTTCGATAGTCGGCTCTTTCAAAATAGCCAAAGAGTATGCCTCACGAAGCGTTTTCGGTTTGAACAATTTAACACTTCTTTCGATTTCTGGTTGTAAGCCCCACACGAAGACACCCATAGCACATGATTCGCTCCAGCCCTCTTTTCTAGAGAAAGGAACAAATGCATCATAATACTCACGAACCGAGCCTTCTTGCTTAAGAAGTTTTACTCTTGGCATTTCATCGAACACGTTATATGCATCTTTTCCATTCTTTTTCCAACCTTGACTGATTGAACCAACTATTGTTGTAGGAACCATCTTGATTACCCAATTCTTGAATTATTACAATTGTTCTTGATCACAAATGTTACTATACTCAAACAACTCACAAGAAAAATAACGAACTCACCGGAAAACTAACAAACTTTGCCGGAAAACGATCGGAGAAGATGATACAGTTGCCAGAACCAAGGCTCTGATACCACTTGATAAGTACCAAAATGAAATTGATAGAGTGCAAAACCAGGATTTCTCGAAGTAATGCTAGAACTAATAAGGAGTTATCGAAATGGAGAATCAAACTCGAAATGTAGTTCTATTAGTTGTTGTAACTGAATGATTACAATGAGTTGTGAAATGCGAAACGAAAGAGAAGAGACATTTACAATTAACAAGCTACCTTTGAATGAAATACAATTCAATATTTAAAGAAAAGAACTTTGACTAATGGTGACTAATAAGTAATCTTCCCGCTAAACTTGTTAGTTGAACACGTGCGCTACTCGCGAGTATTTTGGATCACATCATTCTAACTCCTTTGACTTTAATATACCAAATTTATAAGATATACTTTCCATGTGAATGGAACAAAACAATGTTACAAATAATGTTACACGAAATTGGTTGATCAATAAAGGTGCAACTAAATGTCTAGAAAGGGATACCAGGTTGGTCATAGTTCAGAGAGGCATTTACCATTGATAAATTCAACCACATTGGCAACTACTTCACCTAGTGCCACAACAGTTGCTTGCAAGTTTTCAGCAAATTCTTCAGGAATTGACTTTTCGCCATCAACAAAATTTGAGACTGCCTTTATAAATATTGCTGGCACTCTCATAAGGCTAGCCACGTAGGCCAAAGCTGCTCCCTGAAACTCGAAAAGTGTTATTTCAAATATCAGCAGCTGTAGCAAATTTGACCCATTTACTTGTGGGTTGATTTGGATTGTCTTTATCTCAAACTGGTGAAGTAATAAGAATAGCTAAAAGGGGAAGGGTCAGATGGGTAGAAAGGTTTGAGAGTCACCAAAAGCCTACTTTTAATTCATGTCTTAAATATTCTCAGACTTAAATTATTATTTGTGGGTCAACCCGAACAACGCTGTTTTGAACCATTACCAACCCACCCAACCAGACCATGGCACGTTTATGTTTGATGCTAGGTAACAATGAATGTTGCTGTGTGTGTGTGTGTGTATATATATATATATATAATATAACCATATATTTTCATCTCAGATCAAACATTACAAGTTTAAAAGTCTATAATATATACTCAACATGCTATCTGATTGCAGGAAAAAGGTAACTGAAACAAATAAACTAGAAAGTGTCATAATGAATGGATGTACCTCCATATCGACAACAGTTGCATCATTGGCCAATATGCATATTTCATCCTCTGGTGACATATCTAAAGAATCTCCAGTCGACAATTTGCATACCTGTAATATTATACATTAAGATATTATATCCTTTTGTCATATCAACAAATTGTGGGTTTTTCTTTAATAGCAGCTGAATAAATAATTTTCGCAGGACTAGTTAAAATATGTAATTACTATCAAAAAATTTCACCAATGACCTTTTTTTTTTTTAAATGTAGAACACATTTAGTCGAATTCAAACTTCGAAAAAATATTCTTCATCATAGCAACGTCTGATGACAAAAGTTTGCCAACCAAGCATTAGTAGCATTGCCAACCTTAGAGTGTAGAAGCTAAAAAGGCTATTTTTATTTTGGGAAAATGATAAATTTAGGCATCAAAGTTGCCACGTTTTCCTTTTCTGGGCATCGAACTTTTTTTTTTCCTATTATAGCACTGAACTTGCCTAATTTTCCTTTTGTGACACAAAATCAAACTTCGATGCCCAGAAAAGGAAAAATAGGCAAGTTCAGTGCTACAATAGGAAAAAAAAAAGTTCGATGCCCAGAAAAGGAAAAAAAGTTCGATGCCTAGAAAAAAAAAGTTCCACCGTTAATTTTTTTATTGCACCGTTAGTCCTTTTCGTCTGTTTTTACACGGTTTTGGTCGTTTTTACACGGTTTTGTCCTTTTTACACGGTTTCGTCCGTTTTTACACGTTTTCGTCCGTTTTTGCACGTTTTCGTCCGGTTTTGCACGTTTTCGTCCGCTTTTGCACAGTTTCGTCCCGTTTTTACACGTTTTCGTCCGTTTTTGCACGTTTTCGCCCGGTTTTGCACGTTTTCGTCCGCTTTTGCACAGTTTCGTCCCGTTTTTGCACGTTTTCGTCCGCTTTTGCACGTTTTCGTATGTTTTTGCACAGTTTCGTCCGTTTTTACACATTTTCTTCCGTTTTTGCACAGTTTCGTCCATTTTGCACGTTTTCGTCCGCTTTTGCACGTGCAAAAGCAGACGAAAACGTGCAAAAGCGGACGAAAACATGCAAAAGCGGACGAAAACGTGCAAAAAAGGACGAAACTGTGCAAAAACGGTCGAAAACGTGTAAAAACGGAAGAAAATGTGTATAAACGGACGAAACTGTGCAAAAACAGACGAAAACGTGCAAAAGCGGACGAAAACGTGCAAAAACGGGACGAAACTGTGCAAAAGCGGACGAAAACGTGCAAAACCGGACGAAAACGTGAAAAAACGGATGAAAGCGTGTAAAAACGGACGAAAACCGTGTAAGAACGGACGAAAACGTGTAAGAACGGGCGAAAAGGACTAACGGTGCAATAATATAATAACGGTCGTTAAAAACAGACGAAAAGGACTAACGGTGCAATAAAAAAATTAACGGTCGAACTTTTTTTTTTTTTCTGGGCATCGAACTTTTTTTCCTTTTCTGGGCATCAAACTTTTTTTTTTCCTATTGTAGCACTGAACTTGCCTAATTTTCCTTTTGTGACACAAAATCAAACTTCGATGCCCAGAAAAGGAAAATTAGGCAAGTTCAGTGCTACAATAGGAAAAAAAAAAGTTCGATGCCCAGAAAAGGAAAACGTGGCAACTTTGATGCCTAAATTTATCATTTTCCCTTTTATTTTTTATTTTCTAATTTTCGCATAATTAGCAGATTACCTTAAGATTAAGCTCCTTCACGAGATTTGGTGTGGAGAAACTCTTCCGTCGACCAAGTCCATATTTATCAGGACCCTGCAAATCAAGAGGGAGATTGCATTAGGGCAAAAGAATAGATAAACTTATGGAAGACACGGTACGCAAATGATAAATTTTACTGGATGAATGTTTGTATGACTTATAACATCAGTCAACATATTTAGTAGACCAGTATGCAAGTTCATAACAGAAGGTATGGATTATGATTACTTACCGGAATTGGAATCCGTCTATCATGAAATGCAAGATCTGATACTAGGAATACATCAAATATGCAAGCTCCTTTCACCTGGTATTATTAACGTTAGTACAAATATTACAAAAAAAAAAAAAAAGTAATTAACAAAGATGAAGAAATGATGTAGTGAACAATCTAACTTACTAAATACAAGAAGCCAAAATTTTATCATTTTCAGAAAGAAATAGTTAAAAAAAAAACAATGGGTTCAAAAAATATACTTTAAAGCCACCAGCAGTACCAGCATTTATGAAAAGATCAGGCTTTAATGCTTGAATAGAAGCATAAGTCACAAGAGATGCAGGAACAGTACCTACACTATTGATCCCTGAGAAAGAGATAGCCTATAAAATCAATAACCAAACCATCCACAAATATAAGTTATGTTTGTATTATGCAACACAGGTCAGTATTTGATGAAATAAAGCAGGTGAATTTGGTAAATCAGCGCCAATAGAAGACTGAAAACTGACATTCCAATATTAAAAAACGTTAGCTTTGATTTTATTTAGGTCATATGTTGACTACTAAATTCCAAAATAACTACAGTTGAATATTGAATAGGTTCAGCCATTCAGAGTCAAAATTTCGTTGCCTATTCAAGCAACAAGTAATCAACCCGGCACTGATGGTTTGACCACATTATTGTAAAAGTAAAAGATAGCAAAATCAAATGAAACATCACACACACATTACATAATACAAAACAAGCAATGAAACACGCACCTAAGTCACGGTCCTTCCCTGGATATATGAGATTGATATTCAAATCCTTGTAATAACCATGGTATCTGATCCAAGGGACACTTATTGGAAACCTGACAATGTTTAAACTGTTATATGCCCATGACATACACACACAGTTGGAAGTTAGGCTTAACACCAATTTGAGTTTAGAAGGAACATTCACAAGTGTGTTGAGCTGATAACTAACTGGCAGCTCAAAGCCTCAAAGAGGGTGCAAAGTGGTGAGTTGTGACTGCCAGTGTACACAGCCGGAGCCCTTCACCCAATACATTCATATAGTCTAGTTGGTATTAAACGTTTTGAAGAAGTGATCATTCTAACATCTTTTAGCAAGCTTGAATTGAGACAGTTCTCCAACGCAAATACTAAATCCCAAAAGATATACATTTGGAAAAGTATTATCTAGCTTGCAATCAATCACATTTGACAGTATAATACTTAAATAAATCATCCTCGTAGATTCATCTCAAGACAATCCAAATTAATGTCATCAGTATCCCTCACCGTCAAACGAGACTTATAATTAAGCCATCTATCTCATAATCACTAACACACTTTTCAAAGTCAATCTATAAGTCCCAAAACTACTCGAGAATTGCATCTCATTGTTTTCACATTACAAATTTCAACTTATGTTTAAACAATTAGACATAAAATAAATTGTATTTTTAAATACTTACAAAGAGCGATTATCAGGAGAAAGTTTGAAATGTTGTATTATCGGAAGTGCTTCTGAATCAAGAGCTGCACTTTATACAATCGAAATTTATATATAATAATAAGATATAGAAACGCACACATAAAAAAGAAGTGTAAATAATTACCGGCAAAAATGAGGAGAGTAGAAATGGGGAGCTGCTTGTTATCATCTCCGGTAGCCATTATTTGCAGTCACTCAATTTGACTATTTCCTCCCTCTTCACGTATTTTGTCTTTCTTTTTCGATTGAATGAGTGGATTTGGATGAATTGACATTTGGGTTGGGCCTAGACTTACCCATATTCATTTCGAAGGTCTTTTTTAGAGGTGAGCGAAAAAACCGAAAAGCCCGAATAAACCGAAAACCGAAACCGAACCTAACCGAACTAATAATCGAACCGAACCGAACTACTAATTCGGTTCTCGGGTTGGTTATAGGTTTGGTAGCTTGAACCGAAAACCGAATTCATATAAATATATATATATATTTTATATATTTATATGTATATTTATGAATTTTTATGTATATTTATATATAAATAAATACTATTAAAAGGTTTTCATAATATAATAAAACACTTTTTATGCTTGAAATATAATTTTTTGCTAAATATCTATGTAATTATTAATTTTTTTTTGAAAAATAGTGAAATTCGGGTTATTCGGGTCAACCCAAAAACCGAACCGAACTAACCGAACAACCCGATAACCGAACCGATCAACACCCCTAGTTTACGTTATGTTCATTTCGGACAAGGATACCCAACTTGACTCAAGTTGTCCCATCCTCAACTATTAGATTAAAATCAAAACTCAAAATTAACTTTAATCTTGACCTATGGTTTTAATCCAATGGTTGATGATCTACCAACTTAAGTCAAGTTGGATGAAGCAACTTGAGAGGATCCTTGTCCGTTCGTTTCAATGTAAGACTCGTGCCTATGGTGTGTTAGAGATGTAAATGAGTAGAACCTTTACTGAACATTTCATAAATCATTCGATAAAAGTTCGTTTATATTTATTTATTTATTAAATGACCAAACATGAACAATATTTTACGTTCGTTTAGTTAAATGAACGAACAAAGACAAAAGTCTTGTCCGTTCATTTATGTTTGTGAATGTCCTATTATGCGTTCGCTAACATGCGTTTATATTCATTTATTTATTTTTATGTTTGTATATCGTATCTTTTTATTATATACTTTATAGTTGGTTTACTTCAACAAAACTTCACTTATAAAACATAAGACTATGCATATTTTTGTAAAACTTCACTTATAAAATCTGCCTTTGTGTTTCTTTTTGATTCACGAATCTCAAACAACCGTTTCTATCCTTGTTTCTTTTTCGAATATAACAGGATCTTGAAAACAATGTCTCTAGTAAGGTTTTTGTTTTTGTTTTTTTTGTTTTTTTTGTTTTTTTTTGTTTTTTTTTTTGTTTTTTCGCTTTTAGGCTGCATGAGTAGGAGCGAATATCGACCAAACGATTGACTATGCGATCGATCGCCCCTACTGTGGGTGCCGATCACCTAGCGATCGATTCACTAATTTTTTCTCTATTCGATCGTCCCTGCGATCTAAATCCCCCAACTTTTGTTTTTGTGTTTATTTCGTCTAAGTTTTGTTTATTTCGTTTACTTTCTTTTTTTCAATAAACATAATTCATACACTATAAAACTTGTAATGTTTTTTAAATTTGGTATTGTAATGTGAAAATATTTAAATCCTATTTGACAGGGAAGTGAAAATACATTAAACATTGAATTGAGAATACGAATTACAGATTAATACAAACTACAGAAATGAAAATGAAAATACAAATTGCGATACAGAAAATAAAACACATAGATTAATCTGTGTTATAACCCTCGTCGTGAGAAGAATACCCATCCGCAAACCTGCCCTCTTCATACTCTCTTTCCAGAATGTCAAACGAGTTGTCTTTGCGCTCTTGTTATTCCCTTGCTTCCTGCTCTTTACAAGCAGCTTCCTCCCGTGCTTCATTTTCTTTCATTTCTCTCAATACTTCTTCATCCTGAAGAAGTCGTCGTTGCTCTTCCTCCGTAAGCTGAAATGGATTGTCTTCTTGTTCCTCAACAAGTTCCTCTTTCGTTTGGAAAAACGTAATGGTATCTATTGGTGGAGTGTTAACCGTGTTTTTGGGAAATTGTTGGGAGAAGTTTCTTGAGACATTGTTGAGAGAATTTGATAAAAAGTTGTATGTGTGTGAGTTGTGCGTGTGATAATTTGAAGCAAATATTGGGTATATATTGGGAAATTTTGAATTTGAAATTGAATTTGACTTTTGAATTTGAATTTGAATCTTCCCGCTCGTACTCTAACTTTTAGTTTGAATTTGAATTTGAATTCTCCCGCTCGTACTTTAACTTTTAGTTTGAACTTGAATTTGAATCCTCCCGTTCGTACTGTAACTTTTAGTTTGAATTTGAAATTTGAAATTGAATTTGAAAGTGAATATATATAGGGAAAAATGATAGGGTTTGTTTGAAAATATAAAAAAATATGGTTTTAAAAAAAATGAAAGTCGCCATTACTGTGGAAACCAATCGCTTGTAGGTCGCCGGAGAGAGAAAGCTGACGTGTCGGATAAAATGAGGGTCAATCGCCCTTCCTACTGTGTCAAGCCTTAAAGATCAATGATGGGTTTGTGTGGATCTTTAAAGATTCTTTTCTTGAAATTAATACAACCCGAAATCTTTTTGTTTTTGGTTTTGAACTACAAAGTATAGATCTATGATGAAGTTCTCTTGGAATATTTGTAAGATCTGTTATGGTACTTTCGAAAGAGAAGAACTGAGATCTTTTTGTTTATTTTTGTTATTTGTTGTTGGTGTTGGCTGTGGTTCTTAGTTTAGGGTGAATGAGATAGAGATGATAGATGTTGGTTGAGTTGTTATAGGCGTTTTACAAAAAGAGTTTACAATTGTTTAGGCATTTTCCTCAATATGGATATTCACAACATGGTGTTTTTACATGTCCAGTTTCAAACAATTTTACACAGGCATGATTCATAAAGGCGTTTTTACAGCTCGTGAACTACAACAGCTTATCATCATAACCAAACTGTTGATTTCTTGATTTTTTTTTTATATTAAAAAACACCTTTCAGACCGGTGGAAATGAAACCAACCGGTACAAATAAATAGTTTTTTAGACCGGTGCTCGAACCGGTCTAAATGAGTTTAAGTCTTTTAGACCACCCCCTTATAAACCGGTGGCGAAACCGGTCTAAAAGGTCCATACGACCGGTCTAAAAGCTCATTATTGTAGTAGTGAAAGGATTATATACATCTAATCTTATCGTCAAATAACGTTTTTTATTTTTTCTTTTTCCCTTTTTAACGACTCATAGCTTGTTGTTACGAAATGATATGACCTAATGACGTTAAACAAGCACACGTTGGACACGTGACTCCATTATATAGATTTTGGAGGGGAAAGTAAGTTAGTAGATATTTTAGTTGTAACTAGTAAGGTACCCGCTCAAAGCAGCGGGTTCGAAGGCGAATGTTATTTTATGATTTGATTATAGGTACCCGTAACTGAATGTTGTTTAACGAATGTTGCTCGGAGGTGAATTGAATTGAATTTGTGTTTTTCTTTTTGAATGAGTAATATTAAAACGTTATCAGAAAAACATGTGCTTGATGTGCTTATTAGAAAAACCAATAGAAAAAAAATCAAATAAACAACAAATTTGTAAGGCTCGTGTAAATAATCACAAAAGTTGTATATGTATTTGGTTGTGCAATAAATGAACAAAACTCTATTGTAGTCTAGTAGTTGGAGTATTATGCTTTCACCTGGGAGACTCGGGTTAGAATCTTGTCAATGCACGCTTTTTAAATATTATACAATTCCACAATTAGCAAGTGTTGAATATGAAAATTTTAAGTCTTCCATAAAAAGAATGTCCCAAATGCTTTATATAGTACTATAGATAATCTTCCCTTAAATACTTTATTTTTGTGTTCATTTGTAATGAAGAGTTTAGATCCGTTACAACCATGAATTATCTAAATAAGAAGGGAGCGAATCCTAGCTCTTTATCATGTTTTCTTCCAACAGTAGAGATCAAACAAACAATAACAAAGCAAAAGCAAAATTGTCATTCCATCTCATTTAGTAAAACCCATTTCCCACTTTTTTGAAAACAACATATTTGTAAATGGTAAATCTTCAAGCTACGAAAAATACACTATCGCGACGAGAATTAAATTATTTTTCTAAAGATATGCACTTTTTTATACTTTCGACGAACTTTTTTTTTTTTTTTTTTAATTTTCTCCCAGAAAAATCACATGTAATTTGTAAAATACTTGTGATTTTAGCCAGCTCGCAATGTCGAGTTGGAAACCCAAGATTAAAAAAAAAAAATTACATGTGATTTTACAAGTCGCATGTGATCTTTAACAGAATAAATCACATGTGATCTTCAATATCAAATCAACTTATTCCTTCCTTTATAAAATAAATTTGTGAAATCACGTGTGATTATGTTTTTTTTGTGTTTTGTTTTGAAAAAAAATGTAAATCACGTTTGATTTACTCTTTGCTTTGTTATAAACTGAAACACGTGTGATTATATTTTAATCTACAAAGGAGTAAATCATACGTGATTATGTTTTTTTTGGGTTTTTTTATGGAAAAATGTAAATCACGTGTGATTTACTCTTTGTTGTTATAAACTGAAACACACGTGTTTTTGTTTTATTATAGAATTAAGTAAATCACACGTGATTTTATTTTTTTGTTGTGATTCGTGTGTAAACCACACGAGATTCATCTTAAAAAGATAAATATTGTGATACTTTAGTTTTCTAAATTACTTTTGTATGATTGACTAGCAACATAATACTTTGATTCTATCAGCAAGATAGACTCACCTGCCCTAATCTTTCTTTAATAGTCACAGATCCACATTCAATCCCTACATCATCTATCTTATTCACCCAAATATCAGGCTCCATCTAGTCTTTTGCTAACATATCCTTCTAAAACCATATTTGTTTCGACATCTTCTGCCTCGTTCGACTTACAAAGAGTTTATTCTTCAAGATCTTCAACATGTACCTCATTTACCATCTTTTTCATCTCACTCTAAGATAAACAAACCAAGATAATACTGCATCATTTATCAGTGTACACAACATTTATGGCTAAAAGAAAGTAGCTTTCAAAAGCCTAACACATACTATTATCTCTCATATATATTGCAAATTAACCACATATCTGGCCGCCACAGATCCCGTCACCCCCACCCCCACCCCCACCTCACACACACATACAATCATTGGAAAATAGAACTCGCCAAAAAAATAGATCGGTGGCGCGATGGTGGTATTGTGTCGTACTCCACCTCACGAAATTTAGCGTTAATGATGGCTCGAAATCACTCGAGATGTCGCCAGAAAATGATGATGTGGATCACGACAGAAAATGATGCCGCTTCCTTCCTCGCTCCTCCGCTGGAACAATCACAACAGTCGTCGGAAACCTTTGTTGGTGCGAGTAAATTAAATGAGAGTGTGTGTGAAATGAAGAATTGAAATGAAATGAGTAAATGAGGAGGGTGTACCCGACCCTTTATCTTGTGTGTTAGTTTTGAGGGATATATTACAAAAATGCTCTTCAATAATTAATTATATTAAAATATTATTAATTTAGATCTTTAGATTTAAAATAGATGAATGGTTGAAATCTCTTGATTTGATTTTTAGAAAAATCTTGTTCCTCAAGGAACTTTTCTCTTGTAATGAAAAGATGTTTCTTTCTATGTAGTCTCTCTTTAACACAAACAATTACGCTTGTTAGCTCATACGTCCAAAGTACCAGCAATTCTTGTTTTACTTTCACAAAGAATTATAGAATTTGGATTTTGGTCTACGGTTCTTAACTTGAATCCTGGTTAGGATCATATATTACAAAACATATCAATCTTTTGCATCTTTTATTCAATCGATCAGCAGTTCTTATGACACTAGAGAACGTACAACTAGAGATGTAAAAGATTTTATTCTGTCCATTGAATATACATATTAAAACCTTTAGTGACGGATGGAATGGACTTTTACTTGTGTCGTCAATAAAAGTTGAAATTCTTGTAGTGTATAGATGAAGAGAAAGATTCATGATAAACATTTCATGCGCAGCCAGCAAAGAACATAAACCTTCACAAGTAAGGTAACTGGTTTGCATTGATTGAAATCGATGCAACATACAGCTACAGACGTCTTATGCAAGTATATCAATTTGCTCGTTAACGTGGACTTGGCTACTTATAGCCAATGCATGCTATTAACTATTAAGTCTCTGAGATCACATAATTCATAATCTTTCCCGTGTTATCGATCAGTTTTTCATATAGAAACCAATGCTAGAGAGCTTTTAACATTATAGTATTTGACACCTATTTCTTGTTGTAATGCATGTCTGAAAAGCAATACTGAATTGAAATGCATAATCTCAGAATGATTTGACTATGGTTCCAACCTCATGATTTACAATTTCTATATATATGCACAAAATGAAAAATGTAGTAGTATCAACTAATAGGCACTTACTTTTCAAACCATATAAGCAAGAAGGGAAGACCTGGCGTGAGAAAGAAGATCGAGATCGACTGTCATGTTAATTATCCAATGTGTGGCTGCCAAATAAACCAAACAACTTGTTGTTTCCCAGACTGTTAGAACCACTTCTTTATATTCAAATGATAATCTTTCATCTACATCTACTTGTTAAAAAGAAAAAAGATTTGGCCTAACATGAGCAAGAAGAGCCTGTCAAAGAAGCCAAGGAGTGACCTGCCTGATGAACCAAACACGGTGTTACTTTCCAACACCTTAATTTGGGATAAAGGCAAGTCATCCCTGGCTACGAAACAAGAGTGCTCTTCTTTTCATGTAAGAGCCTCTCTTTGTATCACATTATCAGTTGACATGAGTTACTCGTTTTTGGTAAAACTGCATATTTATAATGTGTGATAACTGTGGGCCAATGGAACCACATGATTCTTATTCTTTCTTATCTTTTCGTATTTCTACCATATATGTACACCATATTTTTGGAAGAATATATCATATGAACCTGATTCTGTATACCTATAAAGAAAAGAGAAGTAAACATCAAGTAAAGGGAACAATGCTCTTCAATCCATGGCTGAAGATTTTGCATGGGAGTTGACTTCTATATCTAATGCCACCTTACATTATTTCATGAAATATCATGTAGATAATCTCTCTAGCGAACCCTTGTTGGTCAATGGAGGCTATGAACTTTCACTTTTTTCATTAGTTTCACTCATCCCAGTGCTGCTGCTAAATTCGGAGCTCAGAAATGTTACTAGTGCAGGCGTCCAGCTATGATATTTCCTATTGTCTTCTATTAATTTGTAGTTTTACTTTTTAGTTTGGAAATTTACGTACTGGTGCTCATAAAAGATTTAGAAATTAAAAAACTACATTGGAAAAAATACAGCAAAAGCTTCATCCTCTCAGATGTAATCAATATATGAGGTATTTTTCTAGAATTTGTTCTATGTTGTCCTGTGGGCAAGAACTCAATAATTATGATCGATGTGCTAGCTAATAGGACTTTATGCAAGTCGTATATTGAATTCAAATTTAGTAATATAATTCTTAAACAGTAAATTTACTTTCTCGTACATGTTTCATATTGTGTTTCAGTTTCTTCGTCTCCCTCTTGAGTTGATGCTAAATATTAGTATTCTTTTATAAGAATACTAAAAGAGCCACAGAGGAGCCATTGAAACAAACACTGGTTCCCGGCCTTCACTTCATGTAAACAATTCTCTTCTTTTTAATTATCTCATTGGTTTGTTATCTGCATTGCTTGTTTTTCAAAGTTCGTGTGTATATATTAAAACACCTTTGCTTGCTGTAAGTAGTATAGTATTATATCAAACCCATGTATAATTAACCAACATAAGAAAGAAGATATATATGGCCTAACATGAGAAGAAAAGCCTGTCAAGTTAACCAAGAAGTGCAGCTTCATGAACCTAAACAAGTACTAATTGTCCGTACACCTTAAGGTTTGATGAGGCAAGTCATCCTTACTACTAAACATCAGTATTCTCTTCACGGAAAAACCTCTCTTCGTACTCATATCAGCTTTTACGTGCATTAATTATTTGTTTAAGTAAAATTGCCAGCTAGTTACTCGTACCAACCATTTCATTAGTCAATGAAATTCATGTTAGTTTTATGGAAGACATTTAATATGTGTATGTCTATAATCGAACTCGAGACCACGAGATTGCAAACTTTACGTACGAAGAATTAAAGTTTAAATAATTAAATATAAAAAGTTATGTTTAATTATTAAAAGGGCAAATAGCTAAAAAAAGTACTAAACTTGCCACCCTTTCTTCTTCAGGGTAGCGAACAAATTTTTTTATTTCTGAGGGTAATATACTTTCAAATTCATCTTCTTTAGGGTATTTTCATGAACAGTTGGACATTTTTGCCCCTCTTACCCACAAGAGCAAATGATGGCAAGTATGATACTTTTTTTTTATAATTTGCCCTAGTTTTTAATTATGTTAAATTTTGGATATGTATTAAGATAAATTAATTAATGATTTATAATTGTGTTAAAGCTATGATAAAAATGTTTTGTTTTAAGTTTACACTATTTACTTATTAAGATAATTTAGTTCCACCAGCCACTTCCATTTGCAAAGGACATGAGTTTAAATAAGTATACGCGTGCATGGCACGTGTGGGGTTCAAATAAGCACTTTTAACCCTTACCATTTAGGCGGGAAAAGCCGTTACAGCCATTTCATCAATTCATTTGTATATAACACAATTCATTTCACATTTGTAAGCGGTTTTGATTTTGTAATTCTCTCTTGTAATAAACTTCTACAAGTCAGTAAGCCATAACAAATCCCATTAACTAATTCTTGAGCTCAATTCTTATTTGAATCTCCTTGATTCCTGTAAGAGTGTATCAACTGGTATCAAAGCAGTCAATTCCGGCATCTTAACCCATAAACCTATTGAGTTTGATCGTCGCCGATCAAATTCTGGCCAAAATACATTCGTTTCCCTATCACAAATACGTTACGCTTGTTAATTCTTATTCCGTTTTCTTAGCCAAAACACATTTTCCGTACGGCTAGTACATTATTTATTATTTAAAAAACAAGTATCATACTTGCCATTTCCTCTTCTGGGTAATAGGGGCAAAAATGTCCAACTGTTCATGAAAATACCCTAAAGAGGATTAATTTGAAAGTATATTACCCTCAGAAATAAAAAATTTTGTTCGCTACCCTGAAGAAGAAAGGGTGGCAAGTTTAGTACTTTTTTTAGCTATTTGCCCTTATTAAAAACACAATAACGACTAACGGGCGTTAAAGTAATTAAATAAAATTGACTAACGACCGTTATAGAGGGACTATAGCTGAAATTAGAAGTCAAGAAGCTTCCGGAATCCCCTTGGGATAATAAAACCGGTCGAATGGGCTAAGGGGAAACCAATCTCACTCAAACTTGAGTTCTAAGTTTTCTACATATATAAACAAACCTAGGGTTAATTGTTTTCTAACTTTTGTGCACATAACTAAACCCTAAATTTGTTTTCTCCTCTCTTGTGGTGATTGCCGATCGGACATAAACCCTTTAAGGTCGATCGGATTTGTTTTTCTAAAACAAAAACGATTTGTGTTTTCAAAACTAGCATTTACTTTAATTCGGCATTAGTACGTGTGTACAAGAACGTGGTAGAAACACATTATTGTTTGTATCTTGGATTGAATTGAAAAAAGTAAGGGTCAATTCGTTAATCCACATAAAACCTAACTAGGGTTCTTGTTCACGTTTGATCCGATTGCTAAAAGTTACGCATACGTTTTATTTTTCAGTTAGTTAATTGCAATTATATGTTCCTACGCTTCCACATGTACGCTTTAATGTTTATTGTATTTAAATTTATGATTGTCATGTTATTTAATTCCAACAATTCACACGAAACTTTTCTTTGTTGTCTTTTCACTTGCCTACTTTCTAAGATATATGCCTCTTTTAGCCTTTTTAGGAGAATATGTTCTCTCTTGCTAAACCACATGAACCTCTATAAAACATGGAGCAAAAGGAATTGTATTCTTCCATGTTCCATCAGTCAATAAATGGCCAAAATCTTGCTTGAGAGTTGACTTCCATTATTTGATACCTCCTTGAAAGGTTATTGGAGATATAACAAGTCCATTCAGTTGATCATTGACTTGTGACAAGGACTAGATTTTTTTTCTTTTCTTTTTCATTGATAGCTTTCAGATAAGTCAGCTGTAGTTTGTTTTACAACTGATGATGTTAAAATACCAGCAAGCCTAATGGGTACCGGATCACGTGGTTCAGTCTAAAGAATGATTTCGTATCCTGGAAATAATTTATATAGTAGCTAGGTTTGTTATATCCCTAGAGCCTGACAAACTGTAATTAAACGAGTATACTAGTTGATATATTGAAAGTATTTTAGTTCATATTGTCCATCTAATTCATCCTGTTAGTTCTTTGTAAAACTTGAGTACGTGATTGCTTATATTCTGATGACATTAATGCCCAACTTTATTCAATGTATTCAAAGTTTGACTATCAATTGGACGAATCCTGTTCTATGAGTTGCTTACGACTTAACTTTGAGCATGTTTAAAACACACATGGATTAAAATATCAGTACTCTAATATCCTTAACTTCTACTTCATGATGAGTCCTGATAGAATCCTATAGGTGTTTAGGGTGGTGGCAACCATGCCTAAACTAATTTTTCATGCCTAATCACCCACCAATAATATCCTTCCATCTCATCTCATACCAATCTCATACATAACAATAGATTTTTAGTGGCAACCATGCCTAAGTCATACCTCAACCATGCCTAAGTCCCAAACGGCTAGAAATTTGAAACCCAACATTCACTTTGTTTCATACCAAATCGGTAATATATACCGAATCGGTAATCTCAAACCCATGCCGATTGATGCCGATTTGGAGGCAGCACACACACCGATCAGAATCATCCATGCCGATGAAGCGTTGCCAGTACCCTTATGGACTCTTGTTGTTGATACAAAAGTTGGACGTTCCTTGTTTGGGGCTCCGGCTCTCGTACCAATTGGATATTGCTGCTAGAGACCTGCGCACTAAGAGACAGAAAACACCGTTAGGCTTATCGTGGGATTGTCTCCCACGATTATCCTCCGGCGTGAGAGTAAGTAATCAGTTTAGGGTTCAAGGAGAGTTAGGGTTTGTAGATCGTACCTTTTACAAGGGATAGGGTTCCCTTTATATATACACGGAATCCTTGTTGGTTCCGTGTTCCCCAACCTTCGGCGTATCTCGCCTAAGTTGGTTAGCAAACGATTATCTTCATAATTAAGAGATATCCGATATCATATTCCATAAATAACATTGGGTTGGGCCTTCGTAGGCCCAAACACTTATCGGCTTGGCCCAGTTCGTGCTGGGCTTATTAGTATCGGACTTTAGTCGGGTTCGTGACCCGAATATAGACTATACGTCATCATGTCCCCCCAGTCTAGTATGCGTAGTGACTGACTGCGGATGCTAGACTAATAACTGCAGGCAATGAAAAACTGCGAAGCGTAGCAAAGAAGCCTTTAGAAGTTCCCGCCTTGAAAGATATACATTGTATCTAGACATAGTAATTTAAAATGGACGCCTCGTAAATCGGGGGAAAGTAACTGCAATAGCGTCACATCAAGTAATCTGAGCCACAAGTTGGTGATAGTGGGATCCACGTGTCACTCATCATGTGGGGGAGAAAACGTATAAAACCATCCGCCCCATTTTACCATGTTTCTTACAGTGAAAAAACCTAATCCGCCATTGTTAACAAAACCTTAAAGTTGCAACCTAGAAAACCACTGATTCGAAAGGTAACTGCGCGTGTGCTTATAAAAAAGAACAATACCATGGTCAAACAGTTATCTGATTTCACCTCTGATATCACCGAGAACGAACTTCTAGAATTCACCTCGGAGTATTTTATACCACTTGACGTGCATCCGGTTGTTCCGGGTGCGCGAGCATCTATTGCGGACTTCCCTGAAGGGAAAGTAGGGGTATACACATGTTTTTTCGAATTCGCGAATCAATGTGTGCCCATATCCCGATTTCTGTGCGACATATTAAATTATTACAGTCTGCACCTATCCCAGCTGCACTGCATCGGTGCAGCTAAAATTACTAATTTCGAGGTGAAATGCCGCTTACTGGTGGTGAACCCTACTATCCATCTATTCCGCGCCTTTTATCACACGACATGGTCACACGGGTGGGTATCCTTTGCTAAGCGCGCTGGTAAACTTCAGTGTTATACTGAAAAACTACAGTCGTAATTGCCCCATAGGCGAGGGGGATTTGACCACCATAAAATCCATCTAGGCTATTGTGGAGTGGTCACTATTACCCACTCTGACTAGTAGTCGTAATTGCCCCATAGGCCATATCTTTTCTCCTGTGAAGCCAGTCAGTGCTGTCATGACCGGGCTCAACTGACTGCGTATCTCCGGGCGCAGTCGCTTGAAGCAGTGTTCGTACATTATGTCGGCAGACGCTCCGCCATCAACATACATGCGGTGGATGTCGTGACCCCCCGCATGAATTTCAATGATGAGCGGCTCTACCACTGCGTTGTACGTCGTTAAGGTAGGGAAAGTGATTGCACTTCCGTGGGAAAATTTCTGGCTGACCTTCTGCCTGGTTATTCGCTGCCATGACTGTATCATGTAAATGGTGTCGACCTTATCTTTGGGTCCTTCCTTCTTATTCCCAGTCTTCTGTCTATCTTTCCCTTCTTTGATGTTCTTGACCAAATGGTCCAGTCTACCCTCCTTGACTAGTTTGTCGATGAGTTGGCGCAGCTGGACACATTCATTAGTAGTGTGGCCCTTCTGTCCGTGATTGTCGCAGTACCCACCTCCTACGCGTCGATCCTCTGGGGTGCGCATTGGTGGAGGTCTTGGGAAATTCGCGCCTTCTGTTGCGAGTATCTCCTTTGGAGTCTTTGTCAGCGGGGTATACTTGTCGTTGTCCCTCCCGCTCCCCTGGCTGCGATAATTCCTGTTACGGTTACTACTCCGGTCGGTGGATTGTTTCCCAGGTTGTTCCTGTGACCGGTAGTTCGAGTAGCTTTTCTTGCTATCCGCCGCGGCGGCCTCTCCTTGGACGAAGGACCGTGTGCGTTTCATGAGTTCATCAAAGGTTTGGGGAATCTTGTCGTTCAACCTTTTGATGAGTTCTGGGTTATTGATCCCATTCATGAACCCTGAGATTTTCAGCACTTCGGGGCATGCCTTAACCTGTATGCACTCATCTTTGAAGCGCTCCATGTATGCGCTTGTAGATTCCCCCTGGCGCTGTTTTATCCTGGCGAGTTCGACAGGATTTTTAGCGCACTTCTTCCGTTGAGTGAAGTTTAGGCGGAACGCCTTTCTCAACTCTTCAAAGCCATTGATGCTTCTGCGTGGAAGCTTGCTGAACCAATTTCGCGCGTTTCCAACCAGTGTGGAATTGAACATGCGGCACCGCACGGGTTGTGGCCAATTTTCGATTGTAGCGGCTGATTCAAAAATTTTTAGGTGATCGTCCGGATCACCTGTTCCATCATAAGTTTTCACGTTGGCGGGCATGCGCCTTCTTTTGCTTTCTGAGAAACCGCTGATGCGCCGAGTGAACGCATCCACTTTTTGGCGGTGCCATGGGAGGGACATGTCCTCCTCCTCTTGATCGCGATAGTTCTTCCTGGACTTCCAGTGTCCGGTTTCGCTGTCCCCATTATCCGAGGAATTACCAGAGGATAAGTTTTCCCTCTTTCGGCGCTTGCGCCGACTATCCTCCGAGTTTTCACTTGAAGGGCTTTCACTTGGAGAGTACCTTCGACCAAGTCTGTCCTGAACTCTGCGGCTACCAAGCCTGGTGTGGACATTGGTACGCCGTTCATCCTCCTCGCTTCCTTCCGAATGTTGCGAGTTAGATGTCTCATCATTCTCAACTCTCCTCCCAATTCTGTTAAATACTGGGGGTCGGCGACTATCCCTCCCGCGCTTCTCCTTCTGACGGCGCGATGGGGATGTTTCGTATTCTGAGTCGAAGTATAGTCGGGCATGCAGGCTCCGACTTGACCTCTTTTTTGCTTCCTCTTGCATGAGAGCGGCCAAGGTTTCGTAATTTTGCGATACAAAATCTCCCGGTGTTAGTTCCGATGCGACTCCTTCTAGAGCAAGGGTGCCTGTTTCTACCACTGGGCCCTTGTTTCTATCAGGTGCATCTGGTGCCTTTGAGAGGTCAGTCTCTAGCACCGAGTGGAGAGGAGTAGCAAAAAGGGTGCGCAGCGGGTCTGCTGCGCTGGTGGTGGTTGTAGTGGCTTGGATTGTCCCCGAGCGTTGCTCCACCATAGGGAGGATTAGGTCTGGGCCCGATCCCTGATTTTTAGCGACACTGGTTGTCCCAGTAGTCTGCTTAGAAGCTAATCCGCTTTGCAGCTTCTTTCCTGTAAGGTCTGCTTGCGATCGCTGATTTCCACACTTCGTCATTCTAGTTCTTAGTGATGGTCCCACGGATGGCGCCACTTGTTGATACAAAAGTTGGACGTTCCTTGTTTGGGGCTCCGGCTCTCGTACCAATTGGATATTGCTGCTAGAGACCTGCGCACTAAGAGACAGAAAACACCGTTAGGCTTATCGTGGGATTGTCTCCCACGATTATCCTCTGGCGTGAGAGTAAGTAATCAGTTTAGGGTTCAAGGAGAGTTAGGGTTTGTAGATCGTACCTTTTACGAGGGATAGGGTTCCCTTTATATATACACGGAATCCTTGTTGGTTCCGTGTTCCCCAACCTTCGGCGTATCTCGCCTAAGTTGGTTAGCAAACGATATCTTCATAATTAAGAGATATCCGATATCATATTCCATAAATAACATTGGGTTGGGCCTTCGTAGGCCCAAACACTTATCGGCTTGGCCCAGTTCGTGCTGGGCTTATTAGTATCGGACTTTAGTCAGGTTCGTGACCCGAATATAGACTATACGTCATCACTTGTGTTGGATTGAAGTTCAGCAATCAATTGAGCATTAACTTCTATCTATTTATTTCTTTGTGGGTCCAACTTTTTCCTTCATATTACTTGAATAATAAATGTCAAATCATTCTAGTCTTGTATCAAGTCTGAATTAATAGTTTTGTTGGTGCAGCCTGATTGTATGCAAGAAAATGGGCATACTTTGGTGCATCCATTGCACTATCTATCTATATGTGGTTTAATTTTCAATCAAAATCTGTTAACTAGTGTTGCTAGTGCAGCCTGATTATATGCAAGAAAATGGGCATACTTTGGTGCATCCATTGCACCATCTGTTGGGTTTTACTAATCATAACAATTATTATAAACAAGTAAACATCATCAAAGCATGCAGCAGAAGCAATAGGAATAATATATGTAAATTAATTAACCGAATAAAAATGTGCGTACCTTTTAGCAATTCAAGAAACACACGATAACAAGAACAAGTAACCAAACCTGATGATGTATAGTCTATATTCGGGTCACGAACCCGACTAAAGTCCGATACTAATAAGCCCAGCATGAACTGAGCCAACCCGATAAGTGTTTGGGCCTATGAAGGCCCAACCCAATGTTATTTATGGAATATGATATCGGATATCTCTTAATTATGAAGATAATCGTTTGCTAACCAACTTAGGCGAGATACGCCGAAGGTTGGGGAACACGGAACCAACAAGGATTCCGTGTATATATATAGGGAACCCTATCCCTCGTAAAAGGTACAATCTACAAACCCTAACTCTCCTTGAACCCTAAACTGATTACTTACTCTCACGCCGGAGGATAATCGTGGGAGACAATCCCACGATAAGCCTAACGGTGTTTTCAGTCTCTTAGTGTGCAGGTCTCTAGCAGCAATATCCAATTGGTACGAGAGCCGGAGCCCCAACCAAGGGATGTCCAACTTTTGAATCAACAAGTAGCGCCATCCGTGGGACCATCACTAAGAACTAGAATGACGAAGCATGGAAATCAGCGATCGCAAGCAGACCTTACGGGAAAGAAGTTGCAAAGCGGATCAGCTTCTAAGCAGACTACTGGGACAACCACTGTCGCTAAAAATCAGGGATCGGGCCCAAACCTAATCCTCCCTACGGTGGAGCAACGCTCGGGGACAATCCAAGCCACTACAACCACCACTGACGCAGCAGACCCGCTGCGCACCCTTTTTGCTACTCCTCTCCACTCGGTGCTAGAGACTGACCTCTCAAAGGCACCAGATGCACCTGATAGAAACAAGGGCCCAGTGGTAGAAACAGGCACCCTTGCTCTAGAAGGAGTCGCACCGAAACTAACACCGGGAGATTTTGTATCGCAAAATTACGAAACCTTGGCCGCTCTCATGCAAGAGGAAGCAAAAAAGAGGTCAAGTCGGAGCTTGCATGCCTGACTAAACTTCGACTCAGAATACGAAACATCCCCATCGCGCCGTCAGAATGAGAAGCGCGGGAGGGATAGTCGCCGACCCCCAGTATTTAACAGAATTGGGAGGAGAGTTGAGAATGATGAGACATCTAACATGCAGCATTCGGAAGGAAGTGAGGAGGATGAACGGCGTACCAATGTCCACACCAGGCTTGGTAGCCGCAGAGTTCAGGACAAACTTGGTCGAAGGTACTCTCCAAGTGAAAGCCCTTCAAGTGAAAACTCGGAGGATAGCCGGCGCAAGCGCCGAAAGAGGGAAAACTTATCCTCTGGTAATTCCTCGGATAATGGGGACAGCGAAACCGGACACTGGAAGTCCAGGAAGAACTATCGCGATCAAGAGGAGGAGGACATGTCCCTCCCATGGCGCCGCCAAAAAGTGGATGCGTTCACTCGGCGCATCAGCGATTTCTCAGAAAGCAAAAGAAGGCGCATGCCCGCCAACGTGAAAACTTATGATGGAATAGGTGATCCGGACGATCACCTAAATTTTTTTGAATCAGCCGCTACAATCGAAAATTGGCCACAACCCGTGTGGTGCCACATGTTCAATTCCACACTGGTTGGAAACGCGCGAAATTGGTTCAGCAAGCTTCCACGCAGAAGCATCAATGGCTTTGAAGAGTTGAGAAAGGCGTTCCGCCTAAACTTCACTCAACGGAAGAAGTGCGCTAAAAATCCTGTCAAACTCGCCAGGATAAAACAGCGCCAGGGGGAATCTACAAGCGCATACATGGAGTGCTTCAAAGATGAGTGCATACAGGTTAAGGCATGCCCCAAAGTGCTGAAAATCTCAGGGTTCATGAATGGGATCAATAACCCAGAACTCATCAAAAGGTTGAATGACAAGATTCCCCAAACCTTTGATGAACTCATGAAACGCACACGGTCCTTTGTCCAAGGAGAGGCCGCCGCGGCGTATAGCAAGAAAAGCTACTCGAACTACCGGTCACAGGAACAACCTAGGAAACAATCCACCGACCAGAGTAGTAACCGTAACAAGAATTATCGCAGCCAGTGAGCGGGAGGGACAATGACAAGTATACCCCGCTGACAAAGACTCCAAAGGAGATACTCGCAACAGAAGGCGCGAATTTCCCAAGACCTCTGTTGGGAATTCTGTGAAGTATGAATTATGCTGAAATTATCTGCTGAAGGATTCTGCTGAAGAAGTGTTGAATCGGCTGAAGACATAATTCTACTGAAGTAGTGAAGCTGGAATCTACTGAAGAATGGATTCTGCTGAAGATAGGAAACCGTGTAGATGGTTTCTACTGAAGTAGTGAAGCTGGAATCTACTGAAGAATGGATTCTGCTGAAGATAGGAAACCGTGTAGATGGTTTCTGCGGAGATTGTTATTCCGCATATTCTATAGTTTGTTAGGATTTGCATGAGCTATTTTAGGTAGTGATATGCATTTATTTTATATTATTGTTTTATTTAGGGTTCCTTGTGTATAAAAGGAACTGATGTCTTTTGTATTACTTGGACTTGAAACAAAAAGAAAAACCTCTGGAGAAAAACATTCCAGGAAAACTCTTTAGAGAGAAGAAAAAGATCCATAGAGGATCATTGTTTTAATAAGAAAAACCTTGTTGGTAACTTTGATTGTGTTAATTATTATCCGCTGTGCATCTATTCAATCATTGTTATTATACCCTAGTTGAGTCCGGATTTTGGTTTCAAGATTGTTGGGAATTCTGTGAAGTATGAATTATGCTGAAATTATCTGCTGAAGGATTCTGCTGAAGAAGTGTTGAATCGGCTGAAGACATAATTCTACTGAAGTAGTGAAGCTGGAATCTACTGAAGAATGGATTCTGCTGAAGATAGGAAACCGTGTAGATGGTTTCTACTGAAGTAGTGAAGCTGGAATCTACTGAAGAATGGATTCTGCTGAAGATAGGAAACCGTGTAGATGGTTTCTGCGGAGATTGTTATTCCGCATATTCTATAGTTTGTTAGGATTTGCATGAGCTATTTTAGGTAGTGATATGCATTTATTTTATATTATTGTTTTATTTAGGGTTCCTTGTGTATAAAAGGAACTGATGTCTTTTGTATTACTTGGACTTGAAACAAAAAGAAAAACCTCTGGAGAAAAACATTCCAGGAAAACTCTTTAGAGAGAAGAAAAAGATCCATAGAGGATCATTGTTTTAATAAGAAAAACCTTGTTGGTAACTTTGATTGTGTTAATTATTATCCGCTGTGCATCTATTCAATCATTGTTATTATACCCTAGTTGAGTCCGGATTTTGGTTTCAACAAGTGGTATCAGAGCGGGTGGCTCTCGATCTAGGGTTGATAAGGTTTTTCGTGTTATTAGGGTTTTTGACCCTAACTCGTATTGAACAGCAGTTGTGAAAAGTAAAAAGGCGGCAGACGTGATGACGATCAGATATGTGTTTGGCTGTCGTTAATGTGGTTGTACTGGTCAAAGTGGATATCACAAATGCTGGTTAATTCTTCTCGTGTGGTTATAATACTGGTATTTTTTTTCTGATTGTTCAATATATTAAGTCAATTCATGTATTCGTGCCATTACAATTGGTCAAACAAGGTTAGTCCCCATGGGGCCTACGATAATTTTTTGACGCATATGTATCATTAATTGGCTGATATTTGTCATAAGGATCAGTAACTGGTATTGTTAATTCCATAATTGTGATATTGTATACGTGGGGCCATCAATCGGACGGTGCACAAGAGATCTATTGTATGCATAAATCATTTTATAATTGGTCACATGATGGTTGCAATTTAATTGTTTTGATTCACGTGAGGCTCAATTTAATCTGGTTAGTACACGTGAAATTGCTTTAAGGAGATTGTTCAATTGGTTTGCATTAGGTGGGGATAGAGATTGATTGACTGACATGATTAATATTGGTCCAGCATCTTACTTCTTCTGATTGGTCAGCAGTATTTGGGTTTCTGCTGAGGCTTCACGTGGCATGTTTTATTCGTGGCTTAATTTCGTTTTGACCTCACATTTTTGAATTGTTGCTGCTGATTTTCACTGGCCCCACTCGTGATACAGTAAGATTCTAGGTAGTTTACATCACCTTTAACATGGCTGAATTTGATAATAATAAGGATGATGTTATATTTCCTTATTTGATGGATGATGAGTACGAGGTTTGGGCTAAGAAGATGGAACATTGGATCATAAATAATGATATGAATATCTGGAAGGTGATCCAAAATGGCAACAGTTTGAAAAGGACTAGAAGTAATTGCGATGGAAATCTCTTTTATCTTCCTCCAACGACTGCAGATGAACACATTGCTGTACAAAGAGAGTCAAAGGCCAGAACTATCTTGCTTAAATCTATTCCTGCTGATCATGTAGCAGATTTTAGTTATATGGATGATGCAAGTCGTATATGGGATGCACTCAAAGAAAGGTATGGTGGAAAGGCTGAATTCAAGAAGATGAGCAACGAAGCTGATGCTGCTGGTTATGCTGAAGAACTTGCCAGTCCACACTTTGCATTCATGGGCATCTCTCAGGTACAAAAACAAAATTGTGTGTTTGGTTGTAGTGATAAATACAATGAACTAAAAGAAGCTTATGATATTTTGAAACCTAAATATAATGAATGCTATGTGGAAGTTGAAGCTTATAAACAGGCTTTAAAAACACTAGAAAAACAAAAGGTTTGGTTTCAGAAGAATCAAATAGCTTATGATGAGAAGATAGGTGTATTAGAAAGGGATCTCGAATGTGCTAATAATGAGTTAAAGTGGTCTGAGAAATTAAGAGAAGATGTAGTATCAGAAAATTTAGAGCTTAAAGAGAAACTTAATGAGGAAATTGCTAGGCATAAAGAATGGATATTAAATGGAAACAAGTTAGCAAGTCACATCTATGCTAGTCAAACTCCAAATACTACTATAGGTTTAGGGTTTAAAAAATATGTAGGTCCTGAAGCTAAATATGATGGGCGTAA
This sequence comes from Chrysanthemum seticuspe, assembly GCA_019973895.1. NCBI lineage: Eukaryota > Viridiplantae > Streptophyta > Magnoliopsida > Asterales > Asteraceae > Chrysanthemum > Chrysanthemum seticuspe. Next base: position 268,613,709 of record BPTQ01000001.1, read on the forward strand.
AACTACTCAAGCGGGTTTAGCTCATTATGTCAAAGAAGGTGCATTACATGCTGTCCCTGGACCTATTAGAGGTGAACACATGCCCATTGACCTTTCCCTCACAGTTGACTTTGATGGATCACACCATTTATATGGCAAAAAGTCAAGTGACTTGCCAGACCTTAGTAGCAAAACTAATGACTCTGTCTCTTGTTCTAAAAGTGACAAGTCGTCAGACCTGCAGTCCACTGACTATGCCTCATGTGATTCAAGTGAAAAGTCTGACTTATCTGAGCACACACCCAAGACCACACCCAAGTCCAAAGTAGCTGATGTTGAGCCCAATATTGCTGAGCCCAAAACTAAGCCAGTTACTTATTCTGTTGAACACAATTTTGCTTCTATTGTTGTTTCTGATAAGTTTAAATGTAATAAACAAAGTTGTGTTAAGAATAAGTCTTTTAAGAAGAAATCTTGTTTTGTGTGTGGTAGTAAACTCCATCTTATTAAAGACTGTGATTATCATGAGAAAAGGATGGGTGTTTCCTCTGGCCATAAGTCTTCTAGACCCACATGGAATAATGTTGCTAGTATTCCTCCATTTGTTCCCAAAGCTGCACATGTGAGAGTAGGTAAACCAGTTCCCACTAGTAAGCCTAAGGTGTATGCATCTGTTTCTGCTGAAAGGCTTAATAGGCCTTTTCCAGTTCCCTCTGGTGGAGGATATTCTTCACCAGTTACTACTGGTTGGTGGAACAGTAATGCTAGACTAAGGCCCTATAGACCTACTAGTTCTTATTTTCAGTCCTATACACCTTATGTATCTCATATGAATATGGCACATGGTGGAGTTAGAGTGGCAACTGCTGTTAAGCCCTCAAAAGGTTATTCTTGGAAAACTAAAAGAAAAGGTTCATTCTGGGTACCCAAGAACAATAATCTTTGTCAGGTTCATTGATTGAGGGGAGGCATAAGCCTAAGGGGAGGCTTATTGTTGTATATTTGTCTTCTAACCATTTTTGCAGATGTTGGATCCTCATACGCCTAAGGGGAGGCTTAGTGTTTCTGCTGACACTACAACTGTCTTTGGTTTCTACTGATGCATGATGGTTTATTTTCCATGTTTTGGTTATTTATTTATTTTTTCTTGATTTTTCTTAGTTAAAAAAAAAAAAAAAAAAAAAAAAAAAAAAAACTCTAACCTGTTTGTGTTCAGTTTCTACTATTTCTTGCTTGCAGGTTTTGGTGTTGGTCCATAACCACACCACTAATGGTTTTCATCTCACCATGTCTTTCTGACACAAGAGTTGACTAGCCCACAGGATTATGGCTTGTGGTAAAGGCTGCAGAAATCCATAAATGGTAATCAACTCACCATGATGATGACGGTATTCCATCAAAGAGTTGGCTAGTCCAAAAGCAAACGGTCTTTGGTAAAGACATCTTAATTCCGTTGATAGTTGCTGATTTACTAAAAATCAGAGGGTTATCAATGTACCCTGGTCTCACACACCAAACATTGGCTAGTCCTGAGCAAACGGCTACAGGTAAAGACATATCAAATCCGTTTATATAGTTGCTGGTTTGCTAATAAATCAGATGGTTATCAGTGTACCATGGTTTTCGAACTTAAACATTTGGCTACTCCAGTAGTGATGGCTATTGGTAAAGAGACATCAAATCCATTATTTTCAATGATTCACCTCTCACAGGAGTTAACACACCTGGATGTGATGAGAATAGTATGAAACTAATATGTTTTGATGTTCATTTTGTCATTTGTTGCTGCAAAGATCTGGTGTTTCAAAGTTTGTCATCATAGAGATGTAATTGTTTTGATTCTTTGCTGCTGATGTTCGAGTACAATCCTCAAGTTCTGAAGCGTTAAAGTACTATCAGGAAACTGGAACTTAACCATGTCAAATTCCAGTTTAGGGGAGGATTGTTGGGAATTCTGTGAAGTATGAATTATGCTGAAATTATCTGCTGAAGGATTCTGCTGAAGAAGTGTTGAATCGGCTGAAGACATAATTCTACTGAAGTAGTGAAGCTGGAATCTACTGAAGAATGGATTCTGCTGAAGATAGGAAACCGTGTAGATGGTTTCTACTGAAGTAGTGAAGCTGGAATCTACTGAAGAATGGATTCTGCTGAAGATAGGAAACCGTGTAGATGGTTTCTTTGTAGATGGTTTCTACTGAAGTAGTGAAGCTGGAATCTACTGAAGAATGGATTCTGCTGAAGATAGGAAACCGTGTAGATGGTTTCTGCGGAGATTGTTATTCCGCATATTCTATAGTTTGTTAGGATTTGCATGAGCTATTTTAGGTAGTGATATGCATTTATTTTATATTATTGTTTTATTTAGGGTTCCTTGTGTATAAAAGGAACTGATGTCTTTTGTATTACTTGGACTTGAAACAAAAAGAAAAACCTCTGGAGAAAAACATTCCAGGAAAACTCTTTAGAGAGAAGAAAAAGATCCATAGAGGATCATTGTTTTAATAAGAAAAACCTTGTTGGTAACTTTGATTGTGTTAATTATTATCCGTTGTGCATCTATTCAATCATTGTTATTATACCCTAGTTGAGTCCGGATCTTGGTTTCAACAACCTCCACCAATGCGCACCCCAGAGGATCGACGCGTAGGAGGTGGGTACTGCGACTATCACGGACATAAGGGCCACACTACTAATGAATGTGTCCAGCTGCGCCAGCTCATCGACAAACTAGTCAAGGAGGGTAGACTGGACCATTTGGTCAAGAACATCAAAGAAGGGAAAGATAGACAGAAGACTGGGAATAAGAAGGAAGGACCCAAAGATAAGGCCGACACCATTTACATGATACAATCATGGCAGCGAATAACCAGGCAGAAGGTCTGCCAGAATTTTTCCCACGGAAGTGCAATCACTTTCCCTACCTTAACGACGTACAACGCAGTGGTAGAGCCGCTCATCATTGAAATTAATGCGGGGGGTCACGACATCCACCGCATGTATGTTGATGGCGGAGCTTCTGCCGACATAATGTACGAACACTGCTTCAAGCGACTGCGCCCGGAGATACGAAGTCAGTTGAGCCCGGTCACGACAGCACTGACTGGCTTCACAGGAGAAAAGATATGGCCTATGGGGCAATTACGACTACTAGTCAGAGTGGGTAATAGCGACCACTCCACAACAGCCCAGATGGATTTTATGGTGGTCAAATCCCCCTCGCCTTACAATGGCATTATCAGACGACCGGGGATATCAGCCATACGCGCAGTACCGTCTACAGCACATGGGATGCTTAAATTCCCAGTGGAAGGAGGTATTGTTACTCTTTACAATGTCGCTGGGCCACCTAAAGAATGTAACGCGGTTACATGCGAAACAGCACCCATTACAGAATAGCGCGCGACCAAAGTTCCAAACCTGAAGGTCACAATTCATCCTGATTACCCAGAACAGGAAATATCAATAGGAGGATCGCTGTCAGACAACGGAAAAGCAGCTGTGTGCGCACTCTTGCAAAAGAACTTGGACATTTTTGCATGGGAGCCAAATCATATGACCGGGGTACCACGTTCTATCACAGAACATAAGTTGCGAATCCGACAAGGATACTCACCAATACGCCAGAAGAAGTGCGGCCAAGCTCCAGAGCGCGCTCAAGCAATCCTGGCAGAGGTACACAATCTAGTAGAGACAGGAATCATGTGAGAAGTCTACTACCATGACTGGCTTTCTAACCCAGTAATGGTTAAGAAGAGCGACGGTAGCTGGCGAATGTGCGTGGACTTCACAGACCTCAATAAGGCATGTCCACAAGACTGCTACCCACTACCGGAGATAGACTGGAAGGTAGAATCTCTGTGTGGATACCCACTAAAATGCTTCCTCGATGCATACAAAGGATACCATCAGATCCAGATGACTAAGGAGGACGGGGAAAAACAGCCTTTCATACAAGCCAAGGCGTCTATTGCTACACCAAAATGCCCTTTGGCTTGAAAAATGCAGGCGCCACCTATCAGCGATTAGTAGATAATGCATTCGAAAAATAGGTGGGCCGCAACTTAGAGGTTTACGTTGATGACCTGGTCATAAAAAGCCATACTGAAGATGAGTTGGTGCGCGACATCGAGGAAACATTTAAGACACTCAGGGAGATCAACATGAAGCTCAATCCTAAAAAATGCACCTTTGGCGCTACAGAAGGCATGTTTCTCGGATACCTGATAGAACTGGATGGCATAAAACCGTGTCTAGAGAAGACTAAGGCTGCACGTTGAAGGAAGTCCAATCTCTCAATGGAAAGCTGGCTGGTTTAAATAGATTCCTGTCTAAGTCAGCAGACAAATCACTACCTCTTTTCAAAACACTCAAGAAGTGTATAAAAAAGGAGATTTTCGGTGGACTACGGAGGCAGAAGAGGCCTTCACACAACTTAAGAAACACCTGGCAACACTCCCCACACTTGTAGCACCCCGACCAGGGGAAGAGTTGATTATGTACCTATCCGCAACCCAGGGAGCAGTAAGCGCAGTGTTACTGACAGATAGGAACTCAGTACAAACACCTGTCTATTTTGTAAGCAAAGCGCTCAAGAAGACGGAGATGAACTATAGCGCCATGGAGAAATTGGTTCTGGCATTAGTGTTCGCTGCTAAACGGCTACGCAGGTACTTCCATGCGCACCCAATAGCAGTAATCACAGACCAACCGATCAAGCAAATCATCTCCAAGCCTGACGCATCAGGACGACTACAAAAGTGGAGTGTGTTGCTCGATGAGCACAACATCTCCTACAGACCACGTACTGCAGTAAAAGGGCACATACTAGCAGATTTCATCATTGAAAAACCAGACACCGATGATGCACCCGCACCGAGCAAAAAGGAACTACAAGATCCATGGATCTTGTTCACGGACGGATCCTCATGCGTGGATGGGTCAGGAGCAGGCCTCATCCTCACAAGCCCGGAAGGAATGGAATTCACTTACGCACTGCGTTTCGAATTCACAACAACAAATAATGAGGCAGAGTATGAAGCCTTAATAGCCGGACTACGCATTGCAGCTCGAATGGGTGTACGTAACCTGGAAGAGAATGTAGATTCCAGGCTTGTAGCCAACCACTTGTTAGGCGAGTACGTGGCCAAGGAGGAAAACATGATCCAGTACCTCGACAAAACCAAGGCACTAATCCAAGGCTTTGACAGGTTTACCATCAAACAGGTTCCTAGAGGAGAAAACCGAAAGGCGGATACACTAAGCAAAATTGCATCCACAAGCTTTGCACACCTATCCAAAAAGGTGTTGGTGGAAACATTGAAAAGAAAATCCATCTCAGAGACGGAAGTATCCACGGTAATAGAGGAAGAAGGCCCTACGTGGATGACACCGATAACGGAATTCATAAGCAAGGGAGTATTACCCCAAGAGCAGAAGGAAGCCCGAAGGATACGGCGTACAGCACAAAGGTTTGAACTTCGGGACAACATACTATATCGACGCTCTTTTTTGCAACCATGGCTCCGCTGTGTTGGCCCCCTACAAGCAAACTATGTGCTGCGGGAAATCTACGAAGGTTCGTGCAGCATGCATTCAGGACCACGGTCCGTGGTGGCGCGCGCTTTATGGTCAGGATATTATTGGCCCACCATGCACCGCGATGCGCGGGACTTAATAAGAAAGTGCAGCGACTGCCAAGTTCACAGACCCGTTCCACGCCAACCACAACAGGAGCTAACACCAATCACGGTGCCATGGCCATTCTACAAGTGGGGTATCGACATTGCAGGTCCTTTTCCTGTCGCAGCAGGAGGATTAAAGTTCCTCATAGTTGCCATAGACTACTTCACCAAGTGGATCGAGGCAAAGGCAGTCGTAACAATCACCGACAACCAGGTGAAACGCTTTGTCTGGGAAAATATTGTATGCCGTTTCGGTCTACCTGGGGAAATCATCTCGGACAACGGGAAACAATTCTGCGACAACCCTTTCAAGGACTGGTGTGAGAAGTTAAAAATCACACAGCACTTCGCGTCAGTTAAACACCCACAAACCAACGGCTTAGTAGAACGTGCGAATCGTAGCCTGGGTGAAGGAATTAAGGCACGCCTGGATAAGCACAAAGGAAGGTGGGTGGAGGAACTATCGCATGTTCTGTGGGCGCACCGTACTTCAATCAAAACCAGCACAGGGGACACCCCCTTCTCTCTAGTCTATGGGACAGAGGCCGTCATACCAGCCGAAATTGGAATGCCAACTATTCGCACTGCTGAAACCAACGTGGCAACCAACAACGATGAGCGACGTATCGACTTAGACCTGCTAGAAGAACGACACGAACGCGCAGCTATATGTGAAGCAAAATCAAAGTCAAAGATGAAAGGATACTATGACGCTAAAGTACGAAGTGTCTCATTCCGACCAGGTGACTTCGTCTACCGCGCCAATGATGCGAGCCACGCAGAGGACACATGTAAGCTTGGACCAAAGTGGGAGGGACCCTATGAGGTTATTGAAGCATTAGGGACAGGCGCATACAAGCTACGAGGCTTGGATGGTCGTGAACTGCCACGCACATGGAACATCTACAACCTTAAGCGATGTTATCTCTAGGGAAGGCTACAGCCCAACGCACGGACACGGAATATCCGTGTATTTACTTTTTGTTTTACTTAGGCATATGTCTTCTTTATTTTCCTTCATAAAAACTTGCAAGTATTAATAAAACCTCGCGGTGTCTAGCTAACTCCGCTACACATTTAATTTGTTATCTCCATATACTGTATGTCTTAACATTTTTTATCTCTTGCCTACATGGTGTGCATGCACTTACTCAACCCACGATGGTAAAAGGATTAGTTAACCTACTAAACAACTCGTTGAGTAAGAGGGTTGCAAACCCATCAACATTGGATCACGTATCCTTGTTAAACACCTTGTTCTCAAGACATTGGAATAAGTTCTGTACGCATCCCACGATGGGTGTGCAACAATGCATATGGTGCACTTTTAACAACTTAGGAACCAAGACACTTGATTCCTTAATATGATATTTACAGTACGCTGCATATCACAACATACACGACTATGATAAAAAAGCACTTAGAAGTTATTTCTTAAGAACACCATGAATCTCATACATGATTATGAACTTCACATCTTATCTGCGTTTATACAATAGTTTGTTCCTTAGATAATACACACGTTTTTTATGGAAAGACACGTAAAATAAGTGCAAATATTATAAGCAGCAACACCATTCAAACAAAAAATTCTATTAAGTACCATACATGCTTACAAAAGGATTTTTACTTCACAAGTTACAACCTACCAACTATTACAACGCTCAAGAGAAGAGCTACCCACGCGGTTTGATGCATCCTTAATCTCGCTTAAACTTTTCAACAAATCGGAATCTTGACGAGATACCGTGGCGACACTAACAGGCACCCCGTCAGACCGAGGGAGGTGAGCTGCGCCAACGCCACACAAAACGGCCTTGCCCTTGATACCTTCCTTCCTGGCGAGCCTTGTGGCATGCGCTTCCAAGACTTGCTTCAACGGAACTTCCTTCTCCAGAGCAAACGGGTTCAAGATATCGCGAGGGCGAACAAAAACAGGTACCTGCAGCTGGGACTCATTGGGTTTCAAAAAGTAATCCTGTTGTGCCTCTGCATCCTCAGAACGATGCCTAGCCAAGGTCAGCCCTTCCATTATTACCCCTATAGGATAATCTTGGTCGCGCTCCAATTCAGCAATCATTGGAAGCTCCAAAGACTTCATCTTCTCCATGGCAGATACCAGCTCATCGTATGCCTGCGCATTATACCCAGGTACCTTATCAGCAGGCACCTTCAAAAGATCTGCCTCATGAAGCTTTTCCACTGCCTCTGCCTTACCACGCTCCAAGGCGCACTGAACCACTCCCCCTAAGGCATCTACCACTTCTCGAGATTCCAAAGTACTCAGCGCAGCAAGACGAAGACCATGGCCTATGAGCCATCTGCGCTCAGCAATGGTGGACAAGAGTTGGGGATATAACTCCTCGTCATACTCTATGCTGAGCTTGCGCAATTTCATTTCCTGCGCTTCTAGGGCACTTTGCACAGTTGCACCAAAATTTTCAAGCTGCGAAGTCATCTCCTCTTTGCCCTTCTCCAAATGCTTCAGTGCCCAGCGACACGAAGACTTATACCCTGAGGCCTCTGCGCGCTCTTGGCTTAGTTGGCCCATCAGCGCCAACTTTTCCTCAGCCTGCTTCTGGGCGTACACACTCAGACTCTCTGCCTCAGCCTTGGCACTAGCCAACTGCGCCTCCAGCGACGCAATTTTCTGATCCTTTTGCGCGCCTTGGCTGCTTTCACCAGAAATTTGAGCCTCTAGCTTCTCAACTATTGAAGCTTGATGCGCAGACACCTGCACTAACTCTTCAACTAGTTGCTCTATTGGTGCATCCCCAGCACACAAGTCCTCATCATTTTGGCTATGCGGCTCGGACCACGCGGTATGTACAGGACTAGCCCTGGGGGGCGACTCCACAGCCTGTTCAAGCCTGCATACACAGCAAGAGAATTATTAATTTCCCACATAAACAGTTGGTGCGCAAACAGCATTGGCAACATTACTTAATGTGGGCCAGAAGTCTTCGCCTAGGGGGGAGGTGACGCAACATGTTGGGAATAATCCGTTTCCACGGATAGTAGTGGTTTACACTGCTTGGTTTAACACTAGCAGTGGAAACATATTCCCACTGCAAGTTATTTATTACCACTGCTATTAGTTTATGATACGGTTTAACGCGTATTGATAAGTATAGAATAGATTTTGTGTATATTCTATTATGTTAGCTATATACTTATCTTGTAAAGGACTCCTTGTTGTATAAAAGGAGATCCTAGGTCATTGTCTTAGGTACGTATTACTTTACAATATTACCTACGAAAGCTTCAAGGTGTAACCCTAGTGATACTAAGATCACTCGTATTATTTCATTAATAATATTGGAGCTTGAGTTTTGTGTTAACTTGTGTTTACTCTCATACATCATATAATTCGTCTTCTAAGTATTACTTAAGTAAATTCCGCTTGCTTGATAATATTATACAAAATATCATTAACACAAGGAGAGTGTCTTAGATCCATCAAGTGGTATCAGAGCAAGGTTCTGATATTTTGTTTTAGAAGATCCAAAGAATTAGCTTGACCCACTCTCTCAAGACAATGGAGATGGAAAACAATCAATCAAACTCTTCTTCTACACCCAGACTCCCTAAGCTTAAGCTTAATGAGTTTGAGATGTGGAGGATACTGATTGAGCAATACTTCCTTATACAGGACTATGCTCTATGGGAGATCATTCAACTTGGTGATTCTTTCAAATCTGTGACCACTACTTCAAAAGTTGGTGACACAGATGTTGTGAAATTTTCTGTGCCTGAATCAAATTCTGAAAAAGCTCAAAAGAAGAATGATCTTAAAGCTAGAAGTCTGTTGCTGATGACTCTTCCTAGAGACCAGATTATTGCATTCAGCAAATTCAAGACTGCTAAAGAACTGTTTGAAGAGATTTGCTCAGTTTTTGGTGGTAATGATGCAACAATGAAGATTTAGAAGACATTGTTAAAGCAAAGTTATGAAAACTTCTCTGCTTCAAGCAATGACTCACTTGATAGCATTTTTACCAAACTTCAGAAGATTGTTACACAGCTAACTGTGTTTGGCATTGAGGTAGAAAAGGAAGACCTCAATTTGAAGTTTCTAAGAAGTTTGCCTTCAGAGTTTCAAACCAATGTTACTGTATGGGAAAACAAAACAGACATTGAAACAATGAAGCTCAATGATCTTTACAACAACTTCAAACTTATTGAGCAAAGGTTGAAGAAGGCAGGGAAACTTGGTACAAGCTCTAGTAGCTTGGCATTGTTGTCAAATTCTATTGACAGTGATGATTCTGAAGATGAAAGTGATGATGATATTGCCACTGTAGGTTCTAAAGTTTCCACTAGTAATGTTAATGTTACCACTGCAGGTTCCAAAAAGAAGGTTGCTAGTATTGGAGATCCTACCTTTTATGCTTTTATCTCCACACAAGTTGATGGCTCTGTCTTAACTCATGAAGACATAGAGCAAATTGATGAAGATGACTTGGAGGAGATGGATATAAAATGGCAGATAGCTCTTCTTAGCATGAGGGCTAAGAAATTCTACAAGAAGACTGGCAAGCCTATTCACATTAATGGTGATGATACTGCAGGTTTTGATAAGAAGAAAGTGGAGTGCTTTAACTGCCACAAGTTTGGACATTTTGCTAGAGAATGTAGAAGACCAAAGACCAAGGACAAAAGGTCTACATGGTACAAGCAAAAGAAGGGACCAACTGTGGAAGAACCAAAGGCAATGTTGGCTATTGATGGTGTGAGCTATGATTGGAGTTTCATGGATGATGAACAAGAAGAAGAACATTCAGATGCTGCTCTTGTTGCTACTGAATTTGCTCTCATGGCTTTCTCTGATTCTGAGGTACAAAACTTTGATAGTTGTTCTAAAACATGTAGGGCTGCTAAAGAAGTTGAAAGACTTAATGATTTGTACTCTAATGAAAGGCAAGAATTATATACTGCTAATTATACTGTGGCTAATCTTAGGAGAGCTATGGCAGTATTAGAAAATCAAATAGAGCACTATCAGGCAAATGAGTCAAATTATAATGATGATATGATTCTTCTTAAGAGAGAGGTAGAACATACAACTGCTGTGAATGAAGCATACCAAAAGGAGCTTGAAAAACTCCAAAAGAAACTTGAAAATGTCAATTTAACTGTAGACACATGTTATCATCAGTCTAAGTCAATTGATAAAATTTGGAATGCTCAAGTAATTAATAAAGCTAAGTCTGGTATGGGTTATAATACAGTGCCACCACCACTAAGAGGTGTTCCATCACCTCCAGGTGTAGATTTAGCTCATACAGGTTTAGAAGACTTTAAGGAACTTGTTAGAGAATATGGTCCTTTAAAGGACACAGTGGTGAAGAGTGAGGAAGTGAGTAAGCTTGATAATGATGTTTTTGAGAGTGCTAGTGACTCATCAGTTGTTGATGAGGATGTTAAAAAGAATGTAGAGACTACTATCCCAAAAGTTGTTAATACTGTTACAGAGGAACCTAGGAAACCAGTTAATAAACCTAGACCAACTGTAAGGTATGCTGAGATGTATAAGAACAAGCCTACAGCTCCTAGGGGTAACCAGAGGAGTTGGAATCATGTTAAATCTCAACAACTAGGTAGTGATTTTGTTATGAACAATAAGGCATGCTATATCTGTGGTAGTTTTGATCATTTACATGCTTATTGTGACTATCATGTTGGGAGAAGGGAAGTCTATGGGTATAAAAGGGTGGAGACTAACAAGTATCAACATAATGTACACCCTAATTCCCATTGCAAAATGGTCCCAAGAGCAGTTCAACTTAGAAGTGGCCTCAAAACACTTGCCACTACAAAAACTGTTAACACTGCTCACCCTAAGTCACCTGTTAAAAGTGCAAACACTAAAACAAGTTTTAATAAATCTGCACAAACAGGAAAAAGAACCTTTCAACCTAAAAAGGTTAATAATAACCAACAGTGGGTACCTAAAAAGAAACCAGCAGTTACCATTGCTCATTCAAAAGTTACCACTGCAAGGGTTTTTAATAAGAATAGGGGGACATGGGCAATGCTGTGAAGGCCTCAGCACGCTGGGAATGGAAACCTAAAGGAAATACCTATACAACCAATCCTAATGGTGTATCAATGACCTTTGATAGATTTAACTATATTGATACACGAGGCAGATCCAAGTCAATCATGGCTTGGGTCCCCAAAAGAAACTAACTCTTTACTTATTTGTGCAGGAACATCCAAGGACAAAAAGGTCAGATCAAGGATATACAGATAGTGGGTGTTCAAGGCACATGACTGGCAACAAGTCTTTTCTTTTGATTTTGTGCATACTAATAGACTGTCTGTTAGTTTTTGTTAATGAAGTTAGTGGATTGAGATGTGTGATGCAGGAACACTAATGATAAAAGAAAACATGGATTATTATTTTTATTACAAAACTGCACTGAAAGTGCAGTAAAATTACATCCATGAGGTACAGAGTACAAACATTACTACATCAACTGATAAAACAACCACAAACAACCCATCCCCTTCCTACCCATCATTCATCCTTTATGGCTTCTTGGAAAAGCCCCAGCTTGGCATCACCTTGGGAGCTCCACGCATGTTAATCCAGTCATACACCCTAGGGCTTGCTAAACCCATCACCACTATACCAGTAGGTGGTGAGGATGATGAAGGAACTGTTGTTGGTGGTACTGGTAGAAATGGTAGTGAATGTGATGATTGCAACTCTTCAGGAGGAGCTACTGCTGCAAGAGGAGGAACACTCAGGACTCTTCTAGAGGTCTCATCATCTGTAACATATGGAGACACATAGGAGCTGATCTCTGAGCTATCTTCTTTGATTGTTGCATCCTGAGGCACTGGTTGTAGTGATGAAGGTCCAGCTGAAAAAGGATTTGAAAGAGCAAGTGACTGCTTTCTCTTCTTGGATACAACATTCTCATACTCCTCTTTTTCAACTCTCCCAGGGTTTTTCAAAACAAAATCATCCCTGGAACTATCAGATGAACTGCTAGAAGAGAGATTGATTGGACTAGATTGACTCATGGTATTGCTGAAGTGATGATCTTTGAGGGTAAAAGTTTTGGAGTATATGAGTGGTTTGTGTTAAATGATCTGTTTAATATATATTAAGTTGGATTCAAGAAGTTAATGAGGGGAAGGTGCAGGTAGTTGAGGAGTAAATTGGAGTCCTGTATTCTTGGAAAATGTATCAATGCTTAAGTGTTGACTTTATTGCGTATAGCCACTGCTGTGCTTAATTCTTTCAATATATTAACCATTGCCAACGAAATTATGATTCCAGTGTTTGGTTTATGTTAGTAAATTGCAGTCTGAAGGATTTTTGTTAGTTACTCTCTGGTGAATCGATGTTCTAGGTTTATTAGACCTTATCTAAGTTGTTCACTGATGACTCTGTTTTACAGTGGGAACTATATTGAAACCAGTGGTAACATACTTTCAGTGGAAAAAGGAAAAACAAAGGAAATTCATTACTAACACATCATACATTACAACCAAAAGTACTCCTAGTCAAAACACAAAAACTGACACCTCGCACATCCTATACCTATCTTCAGCTATTCCATTGGTCTCTTGCCCTTGCCCACATAGTCATGTTTATTCTTCTGGGCTCTCTTTCTCTTGTTCTCAAAAGTGGATTGCATCCTTGGACATGGAAGCCCAAGAATCTGTGGAGGAGGTTTTGGTAGCATTACAGACCTTGTTGGATTGGATATTTGCTTCATATTGGAGATAGTTGTTTTCAGTGCTATTGAAAGAGCTTTTGGCAACTCTTTAGCAAGAGAATAGGTTTCATCATTTGCATCATCATCATCATCTGATGAATCAGAGTAGAACTCAAGGGATTTTGCAGGCTTAGCTACAGGCTTTCGCTTAGCAGTTTCTTTAGTATATCTTTTGGATGAAGAGCCAGCCCCTGGTGGGAAGTATCCAAACCATCTTGATGCTTCTAAAGATAATTCTGATTCAATTACATACTCTTTTTCGGATTCAGAAGAGATGTTGATAGTGTTGGAGGGATTGCTCATGCTTATGGTTTTGGGGTTATTGTGTTTGAATGAAAGTTGATTAAATTTACCTTAAGCCAAGTCTTCTTATATAGACAAAGTCGGTTGAAGGGTTATTTAATGAAGATATTTACCTTTTTCTTATTTTGGTAGGTCAAGGAGTAAATATAGATATTATTGAGTTGACTTTGGAAGATATTTTGCTTGAGTAAAAGTTTGGTTAAAGGCAATTTTGGTTGATCACAAACTTGGTTATTCTCATCTTTTACTAATGCATATCATGTTTTGATGAGAAGTTGGAGTTAAAAGGTGTATATCTGAGATACACATCAAATGGTTATTGATTCACCATGTCTAATACACATAAGAATCAACTAGTCCAGAGCAAACGGCTACTGGTAAAGACTTGACAAATCCGTTTATGGTTGATAGTTTACCAAAAACTATATGGTTATCAACTCACCATATTCTTTATGATTAAGAGTTGGCTAGTCCATAGCAAACGGCTCATGGTAAAGACATATCAAATCTGTTGATAGTTGATAGTTTGCTAAAAACTATGATGGGAGCAGTATAGTTTACTAATGATTTTATTTCCCATTGCTCTTTGAAATTTTTGTGAAAAATTACCACTGCTAGTTCACAGTTTCCACTGACAGTGTTATTTACCACTATTGTTCTAGCCGTTACAACTGATTATGTCAGTAATTAAATTTTTTACTAGCCGTTGAAAGTAACCACTGATATTCATATATAGAGGGTTAATATTTTAAGTAAAATATCTTCTTTCTATATTATAACTACTTTCTAAAGATAATTTTACTTGTGCATCAATTATAAACCCTAACCCTATATATCTTGTTCTCTTAATTGGCTAGTCATTACTTCAATTCTTACTGACATAATCATATTTTTCATCAAAAGTTTCTATGGCTTCTTTGAAATTTGCAGATGAGCACAACCTAGTGGCCTACTTACAAAAGAATAACGAGAAGAGTGGCCCTGTTTTTCATCAGATTGTGGATTTTCTTCATACCACTCATATAAGGTATGCTTTGCTTTACAAACCCACAATCTATATCTCTCAAATCAAACAGTTTTGGACTTCTGCTCAGTCCATAACACTTGAGAATAGAGATACACATGAAACAGTGGATGCTCTCAGAGCCACTGTAGATGGGGTAACTATTGATGTTACTGAGGCATCCCTAAGGAGAGTACTTCATTTGGATGATCTCAATGGTCTCATCACATTACCTATGTCTGACATTCATGATACTTTATCATCCATGAGGTATGATACCACTGACAAAAAGGCTACTTTCAAAAAGAGTGGTTTTTGTCCCCACTGGAGATTTTTGATTCATACCTTGTTACATTGCCTTAGTCCTAAGAAAACATCTTATGAGCAATTTAGTTCAACCATGGCTTATCCTTTGGTTTGTCTAGTAACTGATAAGATTTTCAACTGGTCCAACTATATTTTTACCAGTATGAAAGGCAATGTACAAAGTAAAACCAAAATTTTAATGTATCCAAGGTTTGTGCAAGCTGTGCTTAATGAATTTCAACTGCAACCTCACACTACTGTTTATCAAATCAGTTGCCTAAAGCCTAAAGTTTTTCAAAATTTGAATAAAGATGGCAATATGATTTTTACACCTCTCCTACCCCAAATGCTTGCTAAAATTTCAACTGAACAAACTACACCTATAATTAATGTACCCAACATTGATTATACACCACCAGTTACAAGAACCTATGAGAGAAGGTCAAAACAGTCAACTCCTCTCATGACAACACAGCAAGTTTCTGAACCTTTTGGTCTAGGAACAAGCAGTGGTGGTTCTAGACTTCCACCTAGTCCTACTATGGAGGAGTCTGGACCAATGCCCCATGATTCACCTCTCCCAACAGGTAACACAGTTGGAAGTGCTGAGGGCAGTGGAAACCAATTGGAATTGATGGTTATGTGTACCAAATTAGCAAAACAGGTTGATTCTCTACAAAAGACATTGGCTACTTTCAAGAAGCAACATGCCAAGGATGTTCAACTGTTAAAGACAGAGATTCAGACCTTAAAAGAAGAGGTGCAGAGGTTGAAAAAGCACAAGAAGACTGCAAAGCTGGTGATTTCATCTTCATCCTCACCTTCTAATGGTGATTCAGCTAGTCATGATTTGGGAAATTCTTCCAAACAGGGGAGGAAAACAGGTTCTGACACTGAGGGGAGGAAAATTAATTTTGAAGATGAAGGAGATACAACTAAAGGAACAAAGGAAGCTGATTCTCATGGAGAGCAACTTGAAGATCAAGACATTTTTCTAACTGCAACTGATTTTACCACTGATGATATTTCCACTGCAGAGCCAATTCTTGCCATTGCAAGTGAAGAATTTGATACTTTGAAGGATAATAAGGGTAAAGCAGTTATGGAAGATGTACAACAACCTAAAGGGAAGGTTTCAAAGAAAAGACAAGTTCAGATTGATCATGATAGAGAAATTGCTAAGAAGATTTCAGAAGATCAAATTGCTGAAAGAGTTGCTGAAAAGAAAAGGTTGAAAGAAATAGAAGTTGCTAGCTTTTTGGAAGCTCAAAGATTGGATAGAATGGAAGATGCTGATTCAATTTCCACTGTCCAACCTACTGTTCTGAAAGAGAAAGCTCCAGAGTTTAGTTATGTTCCTACTGAAGAAGATATTCAGTTTCTGGTAGATAATAATCCAGAAATCAAGAAAAAGGCAATTGACCTTGTTGCTGATGCATCTTTAACTGAGGAACAAAGAACTGCTCAGTTGAAAGATTTTATCATAATGAAGAACAATCAAGCACTTGATAATGTAATCAGTTCAGTCAAGAAGAATCAGAAGAAACAAAGACAACCAACCAAGGCACAAATACTTGCATATATGAAGACTTATTGTTGTCATGTTGGTAACTGGAAAAGGCATCAATTCATAGGAATGTCTGATGATCAAGTTGAAAGGGCTTACTACAGAACTGTGAAACAAGATAAATCTTTTATTCCAATGGGTTCTGAAGAAGAAGAAAGAATATTTCCTAGATTGAAGAGAAAGGCCAAAGTCAGTGATTCTCAAACTATTAAGAAGACTAAGGTTGATGAAGATCATACAAAGTCTACTGAGAAGGAGATTCCTACAGAGAAGTTCACTAAAGATCAAATGACTGAAATGATTGTGATTAAAGACAGAGATTTTTATCCAGAACCACTGCAAATTCGACATCCTATCATTGATTGGGAAGTTTACACTGCTAGCAATCTTGCTTCAACATGGAAGATTACAAGGCTGGGAGGAGAAACTTCATCTTTCATAAAATTTGAAGATCTTATTAAAGCTTTTGATAGAGATGACCTTAATACATTATGGAAATTAGTTCAAGAGAGGTTTAATGGTCAGGATCTCAAAGATACAAAGGAGATGCAGTTATGGGTAAATCTTAGAAGGCTTTTTGAACCGAATGCTGATGATGACTACTGGAAAACCTTATTCACATGTCTTGGTACAAAATGGTTTTATTATGATTCATGTGATGTTCATCATGTCTCTACAGGTAATGGAGAAGACTTTTTCATGTTTGCTGAGAAAGAATATCCACTTAGAGCTGGAGCTCTTACAGTAATGTTAAGCTTATACATACGAGTTAATGAAGACAGTGAGAAGGTCAGAGCATTATTACAAAGGCTTCAAGATCAGTGTTCAAGAGCTATACAAAAGTTAAGAGAAAAGAAGTGAAGTGTTTGATTGAATTCCCCAAATCCTTGAAGTTAATACATATTGAAGAAACTTATTGATTTGCAGAGAAATCATAAGTTTAGGGGAGGATTGTTGGGAATAATCCGTTTCCACGGATAGTAGTGGTTTACACTGCTTGGTTTAACACTAGCAGTGAAAACATATTCCCACTGCAAGTTATTTATTACCACTGCTATTAGTTTATGATATGGTTTAACGCGTATTGATAAGTATAGAATAGATTTTGTGTATATTGTATTATGTTAGCTATATACTTATCTTGTAAAGGACTCCTTGTTGTATAAAAGGAGATCCTAGGTCATTGTCTTAGGTACGTATTACTTTACAATATTACCTACGAAAGCTTCAAGGTGTAACCCTAGTGATACTAAGATCACTCGTATTATTTCATTAATAATATTGGAGCTTGAGTTTTGTGTTAACTTGTGTTTACTCTCATACATCATATAATTCGTCTTCTAAGTATTACTTAAGTAAATTCCGCTTGCTTGATAATATTATACAAAATATCATTGACACAAGGAGAGTGTCTTAGATCCATCACAACATCACTGGAGGATGATTCCACAGTTAGGATCACAGGGCGCTTTTTCCTCGATGAGCTCGCGCCATCTCCTCTGAGTGATCTTTTGCGTTTCAACCCGAATTCTTCCTCCTCTCCTTCCTCTTCTTCCATAGGCTGCGCCACTGCTACGGGTGCTGGCTGTGCTATGGGAGATGGCACTCTGGGGCTTGGCACGCTCTGCAGCGGCTGGTCCCTGTTTCTCCTAGATTCATTTCCAGGGTACGCCCTGCGGTAGCATCCAGTATGGCCTCTTCTCCTTCCTTCAGTGGCCGCGTCCCTACATTAACCTGACGCGGCTTCGCTAGTTGCACAACTGTGAAAAGATCCATTTATGCGCAACAGAAGACAACAAATAAACAGGTTACATAATGTGCAAAAAGGAAAAGAAAGCTCTTACATTAATTAATTAAAGGGGATACGAAGGAACGAGCACCCACCCTGGCCATCAGCGCCTAAGAAGATTGGCATCTCATCTGACATACCAAAGTAATTGCGGCTAATGCCCATATACACAAAAAATTCCTCAGGATAGGAACTAATGTGGATGCGGTTGGCGTTTATCAGTTCCGCATCCTCCGCGATATATGATCCAGGCAGGGGGCGCTCATCCTTCGGCAATGTACCCTGGGTGTAGAAATTATAACGCCACGGAAAGCATGCGTCATCTACCCAGAAAAATGACTCCCTCCAATTTCTAAGTGCGTCTAGTTTTTCAGTATAACACTGAAGTTTACCAGCGCGCTTAGCAAAGGATACCCACCCGTGTGACCATGTCGTGTGATAAAAGGCGCGGAATAGATGGATAGTAGGGTTTACCGCCAGTAAGCGGCAGTTCACCTCGAAATTGGTAATTTTAGCTGCACCGATGCAGTGCAGCTGGGATAGGTGCAGACTGTAATAATTTAATATGTCGCACAGAAATCGGGATATGGGCACACGTTGATTCGTGAATTCGAAAAAACGTGTGTATACCCCTACTTTCCCTTCAGGGAAGTCCGCAATAGATGCTCGCGCACCCGGAATAACTGGATGCACGTCAAGTGGTATAAAATTCTCCGAGGTAAATTCTAGAAGTTCGTTCTCGGTGATATCAGAGGTGAAATCAGATAACTGTTTAACCATGGTATTGTTCTTTTTTATAAGCACACGCGCAGTTACCTTTCGAATCAGTGGTTTTCTAGGTTGCAACTTGCAGGTTTTGTTAACAATGGCGGATTAGGTTTTTTCACTGTAAGAAACACGGTAAAATGAGGCGGATGGTTATATACGTTTTCTCCCCCACACGATGAGTGACACGTGGATCCCACTATCACCAACTTGTGGCTCAGATTACTTGATGTGACGCTATTGCAGTTACTTTCCTCCAATTTATGAGGCGTCCATTTTAAATTACTATGTCTAGATACAATGTATATCTTTCAAGGCGGGAACTTCTAAAGGATTCTTTGCTACGCTTCGCAGTTTTTCATTGCCTGCAGTTATTAGTCTAGCATCCGCAGTCAGTCACTACACATACTAGACTGGGGGGACATGATGACGTATAGTCTATATTCGGGTCACGAACCCGACTAAAGTCCGATACTAATAAGCCCAACACGAACTGGGCCAAGCTGATAAGTGTTTGGGCCTACGAAGGCCCAACCCAATGTTATTTATGGAATATGATATCGGATATCTCTTAATTATGAAGATAATCGTTTGCCAACCAACTTAGGCGAGATACGCCGAAGGTTGGGGAACACGAAACCAACAAGGATTCCATGTATATATAAAGGGAACCCCATCCCTCGTAAAAGGTACGATCTACAAACCCTAACTCTCCTTGAACCCTAAACTAATTACTTACTCTCACGCCGGAGGATAATCGTGGGAGACAATCCCACGATAAGCCTAACGGTGTTTTCTGTCTCTTAGTGCGCATGTCTCTAGCAGCAATATCCAATTGGTACGAGAGCCGGAGCCCCAAACAAGGAACGTCCAACTTTTGTATCAACAAAACCCTAACCCTAACTTAGGGTTTTAAAACCTTCGACCCTTTTAAAAGTCGACAACCAAATAACCCACAAACACAATTGTATTTGTTCTTCGTTCTTGTACACACGTACTAATCTCGATTTGATGTGAAAAACTAGGTTCTTGAATCATAATTAAAACCAAAAACTTGTATCTTGAGTTGGAAAAATCGAAACCCTTGGGGAGGGTTTGTAACCGATTGGCCAAACAAGAGAAGAAGGAGAGGAGAGGAAATTAGGTTTCAAAGTGATCCAAGGTTAGGAGAATTATGAATACAAGGGGTTTGTATTTATAGTTTCTCAAAACTTGGTGACCAAAAAAACTCACCCCTTGGGCTTGTGTGTTCCACGACCGGCCAAGGACCCAAGGAGGGGTTCTAGAATTTTCTTTTCCACTAATTTCATCTCTAGTCCTCCTAGTTTACATTTAACGACCGTTAGTCTAACCTCGTTAAATATTAACTATCGTTAAGTTTTATTTCGTGAAAAATAATTAATAATAATAACATTTATATATATTAATTATTTAACATCAACTATCATACGTAATGTGTGCAATCCCGAAGTCTCGAGTTCGAATCCGGTAATATACATATTAAAATATATCCATAAACCTTTCAGCTCCCACTTGGATATTACTTAATATAGTAATGACATTGGTTTAGTCTAGCTTAACACGCCAATGCCCCCAGATCGAATCGAGTATGGTATCCTGGAAAACCATTTAATGATTCATCATTTTTACTTATCCTTTTGCTACTAATACTACATTAACTATGAATATGGATCAAGTCATTTCATAAGTTAATATTTTGTTTCTCGTTATATCTGATTGAACAAGATTACCAAATCATCTGAACGTATTCCAAATTGATCTTGGGTATGGCCATACAAACATCTTGTCAACCCTACGAGGGGCCCAAATATAGTATTATGCTTTGAAACAAATTCAAAGGAACAAATTCTCTTGACTACAAACATAATTCATGAACTTTGTAACACTTCTGAAAATAGCTCTTATAACTACCAGTTACGGATAGCGTTAGACTATCTCACACAAGTGCACTACATTCATAACAATTATTTGGTATCTCAAGTCTGAGGATAAACATTTTATGATTTACTTAATGACAAAGATCCATAAGTAAAATCATGTAAAATTGGGATCCGTCCTATATTCAATTCATTGAATATCATGTGAATCTGGTATGTCCCACGCATCAATATACTTTTAAGTATATTCTACCAAAACTCAGATTTGTCTTAATTCAATGACATTCCCACATCATTGATTGACAATGGACTATTTAGAATAACATAAGTCATCCATGGATTAAACATGCAAATATAGGATATAATATTAAGAAAATGAAAAAATAAACATAAACAACTATTTTATTTCATTAAAATAATATTTGTTCATAACATCCTTTATCCAAATACTAATCACATATCTGCATGAAACTACTAGCTAAACGAAGTCCTATCCCATCAGCATGGTCAGTAAATTTTTCTTTTGGCAAAGGCTTCGTAAAGGGATCAACTAGATTATCATCTGTATGAACTTTGAGTAGATTGATTTCACCTATTTCGACTTGTTCTCGAACATAGTGATATTGTCGAGGAAAATGTCTGGCGCCCTTCATGACTCCAGGCTCATTGGTAAATGTTATTACAACAGAGTTGTCACAATACACATTTAAAGGTAATTCGATTGAGGGCATTACTCCGAGTCTCGAAATGAATTTCCTAATCTAAACAACTTCCATCGCAGCTTCCAAAGCAGCTATGTACTCAGCTTCTATAATAGACATCGCAGTCGTTGTCTGCTTCTTGCTTTTCCAGTCAACTGCTCCTCCATTAATGACAAAGACATATCCCGTTTGAGACTTCTTATCATCTTTATCAGTTTGGAAAGACGCATAGCAAAAACCTGTAACATCAAGTTCTGCATCTGGATTCCCACCATACACTAGAAACATTTCTTTAGTAGCCCTTAGATACTTAAGAATGTTCTTAACAACATGCCAGTGTTTCACACCTGGACTCTGTTGATATCGACTGGTGATATTTTATGCAAACGCCACATCATGCCTTGTACATCTCACATCATACATGATAGATCCTATAGCCGAAGCATAAGGAACTTTTCTCATGTGTGCCACCTCTTCAGGTGTTGACGCGCATAGTTCACTACTTAAGCCATGTTCAGCTTGCATCGGCAAATATCCCTTCTTGGAATTATGCATATTGAATCTCTTCAATATTTTATCGATGTAAGTACTTTGACTTAGTCCAATCAACCGCCTTGATCTATCTCGGTAGATCTTGATTCCCAGAATAAATGCTGCTTCCCCTAAATCCTTCATAGAAAAGCACTTTCTAAGATAAGACTTTACATCTTGCAAACTTGGAATGTCTTTTCCCATGATCAATATGTCATCGACATATAAGATAAGGAAAATAACATTACTCCCACTAGCTTTGTGATATACACATGGCTCATTAAGATTTTGAGTGAAACCAAATTTCTTGATTTCTTCATCAAACTTCTTGTTCCATTGCCTTGATGCTTGCTTCAACCTATAAATGGATCTTTGAAGTTTGCATACACGCTTTGGAAATTTTGGATTCACAAACCCTTCAGGCTGCGCCATATATATGTCCTCATCTAGGCGACCGTTTAAGAAGGCAGTTTTGACATCCATTTGCCATATCTCGATCATAGTCATAGTACGCAGCTATGGCTATAAGAATCCTAATAGCTCTAATGTCTGCTACATGAGAAAATGTCTCCTCGTAGTCCATCCCAAAAGTTTGAGTAAACCCTTGAGCTACAAGACGAGCTTTATAGGTGTGTACATTGCCATCCATGTCAGTCTTTATCTTATAGAGCCACTTACTTCCAACTACCTTACCTCTATCCAGACTTCGTTATCTCTCATGGATTGCATTTCCCCATTCATTGCGACTTGCCATTTATCCTTTTCAGGACTCATCATAGCAGCCTTATAGTTAGCAGGTTCACCAAGATCCCCTAACATATTTTCCTCAGCTTCAACGTTAAGACATAGACGCTCAGGTGCACGTGTAGCCCTTGCGGATCTACGAATGGGAACCACTTCAACTTCAGGTGGAACACTCAGACTTTCAGGTTCTACTTGAGGTTGGCTAGTGTTTTCAGAAGGTGTTGTATCTTGTTGATCATCCTCCAGATCATAAACTCTCCCACTGAATTCGTGAGATATGAGATCCCTTTCAAGGAAGTCTCCATACCTAGCAACAATTACTTTGTTTTCAGGTGGAAAGTAAAAGTAGTAACCCATAGTTTCCTTTGGGTATCCTACGAAGATACGCTTAACAGATCTTTGTTGTAGCTAATCAACTGAGTCACGTTTAACAAACGCCTCACGACCCCAAATCTTTAAGTAAGACAAGTTGGGAGCTTTCCCATATCACACTTCATAAGGAGTCTTATCAACATTCTTAGTTGGAACCATATTCAAAATGCGAACAACAGATTCTAAAGCATAATCCCAAAAGGATAAGGGAAGAGTTGTAAGATTAAACATTGATCACACCATGTCTAACAATGTACGATTTCTTCTCTCAGATACACCATTTTGTTGTGGAGTATATAGAGAAATGAGTTGCTGAATAGATCCACACTTAGCAAGATAATCTTTAAACTCTTGGCTTAAATATTCACCACCTCTATCGGATCGAAGAGCTTTAATCTTCTTTCCTAGTTGCAGTTCTACTTCACTCTTGAAAACCTTAAATGTTTCAAAGACTTCATGTTTATGTTTAAGTAAATAAACATAACCATAACGACTGAAATCATCAGTAAAGGTTAAGAAGTAGCTAGCACCCTTCCTTGACACATGTCTTAGTGGTCCACATACGTCACTATGTATCACACCAAGAAGATCAGAAGCCCTTTCTAAACTATTTGTAAAAGGTTTCTTGGTCATCTTCCCAGATATGCAAGATTCGCATTTATCAAATGATTCATCATTGATGTCTTTCAAAAGCCCATCGTGTTGCAGCTTTTGCATGCGTTTCTTGCCTATGTGAGCAAGTCTACAATGCCAAAGATATGAAGAATCCAAATCACTTTTGATTATTTTATTATTGATGCTAAAAACAAAATTATTTTTATCAATCACATTATCATGCAAATGAATTTCAAACACACCATTTACTGGAATAACATTAAAGTAAAAAACATCATTTAAAGAAACCGAAATTCCATAATCAGTAAATGTATGAATAAAACCAATATCTTTTAACAAGGAAACAGAAACGGCACCACTAACAATAGAAGGCGCGAAATGACAATCGTTCAAAGACAGTACTAAACCCGAAGGTAAAACTAAATCAAACGTCCCTATAGCTTCAACAACTGCATGTGCTCCATTACCCACGTGCAGGTATTGTTGTCCATAGGCGAGCTTCCTTGCACCTCTAAGTCACTGCAGTGTATCACAAATGTGAATACCACATCTAGTATCATATACCCAAGAATTTATTTTATGAGGAAAAGCAAATAATTCTATCATCAAACGAGTACCTGAAGTACTAGCAACAGTGCCAGTATTTTTATACCTCTTAGTACGCAACTCATCAAGGTAGAGTGGACAGTTCCTCTTCCAGTGTCCTACCTCAGTGCAGTGATGACAAGCCTGATCCTTTTTTGGATTCTCACGCTTTTTGAGAGGGTACTTCTTGGGTTCTTGTTGATAAGACATAACTTGTTTTCCCTTATCAACTTTACCCTTACCTTTCCCTTTCTTGTTTGCTAGCGGCTTATTAGGCTTAGAAATCCTACCCTTTTGGATGGTAAGTACCGTAGGTGTAGGAGCCTTCTTAGGCAAACCTTTCTCGTAGTCAATGAGCATTGCATGTACCTCACTAACTGTCTTCCCCGTGCAATTCATATTGTAATTGCGCACAAAACCATCAAACTCCTTGTTAAGGGATCTGTTGATAAGGCCAATTTGTATGTCATTAGGGTAGACGTAATTGAGTCTCCCGAGCTGGTCCATGTAACTCATCATTTCCAGACAGTGGGCGCTCACAGGTTTCCTTTCCCCTTGCTTGCAACTGTGTAGGGCATCTATCAAATCATACAGCTATACAGTCACAGGCTTCTCAAACAACTGAATAAGTTCGGCGAGCATGAGGTGAGGGAAGTAATTCTCAAACTGTTTTTGCAAGTTTGAAGCCATACTCCCAAGCATAATGCAGGCGACCTCATTATGTCTATCATACTCAGTTTGCCATGCAGCTCGTGCTTCAGCAGTAGCATCAGCTGCAGGTTCAGGAGGACAAGGCGTAGTCAAATAATCTAGTCTGTTGGCAACCCTCAAGAGAATTCTGAGTTGCCGATACCAATCATTGAAATTTGCGCTGCCAGTCAATTTCTCTCGATCAAACATAGATTTGTACGACGAGGCTAGTGCAGTAGATTCAGCTTGAGCCATTTCTACAGAAAATAAAAGTTCAAAAGTTAGTACTTTCGATAAATAAACATTCAAGAAAATAAAATACCCTTTGGTCAATATTCATATTAACCATAGAATTTTCCTTGAAATTAGGACCCTCATTATCATAGTTTCACCACATCAGTTCATCTGCTAGTGGTGAAAGTATAGAATAGGTAATTGTTGAAAAACAATAATTGACAAACAAGTTTTCAATTCCTAGAAAATATGGGATTTACAATTTTACCAAAACAATTATGCAAAACGTAAGCATGTTTTATCCCATCTTATGCCTCAAGTTTTAGGTCTCACTAACTAACTTAATTAAGTTGTCTAATTTAGAAACTGCAAACTATTTAAGCTGAGGTCTCACACAACATAAAGATTCACCTTGTTATCGTAATCTAGCTCAAGGTCTCACATAACTAAATTACAACTTCAAGTGTTTCATATCATTAGATGGCATAAACTTAAATTAAAGGGTACAATTTTTGACGTGTAATCAAAACTTATGTATAAAGAAGCATGCATACAACTTTATAACATAAAATTTTCGAAAAAAAACTTATATTTTAATTGCTAAGATTAAATTCTACAAAGTTTTAATCGATGCGTTGAGTAACTTACAACTTTGCACTAAGATGCTTCGTACATAGAATGGTTATACTAGGTAGCTCCAATCGAACGCACAGGGGGGCAGAGGACCAGGTAAGCGCTGAAGCGTTACCTTAGACATCCTTTCAGTGTGACTGTGCACACTTCTTTAAACCCCCTTTCGAGTTTGTTCTAGTGGGTGAACCGTTCTAACCATTTAGTACAGTCGCATCAATCGATTAAAAGTTCAAGATTTAATACTTAGAAAGACAAATCAATTTCGCCATTATTTAGTCCATTTAATTTTCTATACATAAAAAACCCTTTTTGCTTACTAACATGTCATACAATATAGAAACAAAAAGCAAGGTTGTCAAAATCGCGATCCTGCTCGTAGGATCGCACGATCCTACGATCCTACACTCAAAAAACGATCAGGATCCTAACAGGATCGTAAATCAGGTAGGATCGTTCAGGATCGGATCTTAGGATCGTAGGATCGTTTACGATCCGATCCTGTTGCTAACCCATTTTTTTTTACTTTTTTTTCCTATGTGAAGCATTTAAGCCCATGTTTGATTCAAAAAAACCATCACAATCACTAATTCATTGTTTTTCACATCTCACTATTCGGTTTAAAGTATGTGTCTTCTTTTTAACGTTACATAGTTTACATTCCAAGAGATTCCCTATTTGAGATAAAGTTTGACACACGTATTTACCTTTTGTGGGGTAGCAAATTAAAAGGCTTACGGAAGGCCATCATAAAATGTTGGGTATTGAGGAATTGCGATTTCCATTGTGTTAGAAATATCCAAATAAAACCACTTCAGAAGCAATAAACTTGTCGTAAAAGATTCACAATGGTAGTCATGACAAAGAACTTACAAATAAACATGATATGAATTTTTACAAATTGACATAGTATAGACTTATACCGAGATAATCATGACATGCAAATGTCGTAATCTATATACGCATGGCCAAGCACATAATGTCATATGACAATAAATCTTGAAATGAAAATTATCTAAAAGAAAAAACACTACAAGTATATGCCATTTACAGTGATGTATGGACATTTTGAGAAATATTCATTATTAAGAAAGAAAGAAAAAAAATAATAATAAAACACATTATCTAATTCATAAATTGAATAACACCAAAAATCTCAGTTTCTTCTTTGATAATTGCTAGTTTGCACCATCGCTAGTTTATAAACTTTCATTATGACCATGTCGTATTTCTTTTCGTATCGAACATCATTATTTAATGATTGAAACATGTGTGGTGCACACATGTAGTATCTCTTTTGTATCCAACTCGTTTATTTAGCGATTAAAACATGAAGTAACTTTGTGCAAGTATATATTGCAATAATATATAATGTTTTACTAATACGGTATTTGAACAAGGAAGTTTTTGTTTTAGCATCTATTTATAGTCGTTTATATAATAAAATATATATAAGTATAGAACTACAACCCCTATATAAAAATATATATTTTTTCATAGGATCTTACGATCCCGATCCGATCCTACGATTACGATCTTGCAAAGCCGAAAACGATCCTAGGTAGGATCCCGATCCTGAAAACCTTGACAAAAAGCACTTTAATAAAATTAAACAAACTCAAATAATATAAACATATAACTAAACAATTTAACATATGTAAAACAATTAGCCACATGCATAATTATTTCGATAAACGCTAATAAACAATTCTAGGCGTAAAATAATGTATACATCAACTAGGGCTTTCAACTACAAGGTAGATGAGCCACATGCATCGACAAGTCGATTGCGTAAGCCAAAGTCAATAATATACCAATTAGCACATAACGGATTTTTATTGAGGTCTTCCCCAATTTAATAATTATCAAACAAATAAACATGTGTATATCACTTAACAATTAATCAACAACAATAATCCATAGCAAAACATGCATGTTCCACCATGGATTCATAATAACAATTATAACCCAAGATACGCATAATACATGGCACATAACAATTATTCATTAAAACCACATAAAATATACATGCAATCCTAGGGTTTCTACAAGTTTTACAAAATTAAAACCTAATTAAATAAAATTAGGGTAATCGACCCATAATTAAAAAAATTAGGGTTTCAAATTAAAAACCCTAGAAACCAATAAAAGCATGTAAAAATCATAAAGATTCAATTTTTATGTGTTTCGGTAATTAATTACAACATATTAACGGCTCGTGATGCCACTGTTGGGTTTTACTAATCATAACAATTATTATAAACAAGTAAACATCATCAAAGCATGCAACGGAAGCAATAAGAATAATATATGTAAATTAATTAACCGAATAAGAATGTGCGTACCTTTTAGCAATTCAAAAAACACACGTTAACAAGAACAAGTAACCAAACCCTAACCCTAACTTAGGGTTTTAAAACCTTCGACCCTTTTAAAAGTCGACAACCAAATAACCCACAAACACAATTGTATTTGTTCTTCGTTCTTGTACATACGTACTAATCTCGATTTGAAGTGAAAAGCTAGGTTCTTGAATCACAATTAATACCAAAAACTTGTATCTTGAGTTGGAAAATTTGAAACCCTTGGGGAGGGTTTGTAACCGATCGGCCAAACAAGAGAAGAAGGAGAGGAGAGGAAATTAGGTTTCAAAGTGATCCAAGGTTAGGAGAATTATGAATACAATGAGTTTGTATTTATAGTTTCTCAAAACTTGGTGACCAAGAAAACTCACCCCTTGGGCTTGTGTGTTCCACGACCGGCCAAGGACCCAAGGAGGGGTTCTAGAATTTTCTTGTCCACTAATTTCATCTCTAGTCCTCCTAGTTTACATTTAACGACCGTTAGTCTAACCTCGTTAAATATTAACTATCGTTAAGTTTTATTTCGTGACAAATAATTAATAATAATAACATTTATATATATTAATTATTTAACATCAACTCTCATACGTAATGTGTGCAATCCCGAAGTCTCGAGTTCGACTCCGGTCATACACATATTAAAATATATCCATAAAACTTTCACCATCTATCTATATGTGGTTTAATTTTCAATCAAAATCTAACTATGGTATCAAAGAGTATGTCTTGTAAATAAATTTGTTTAGCCAGATTGATAATAATGAATAGATAAATAGTCAAATAGAGAATCTTTATTTACAGATTTGCAGTTTTAATGCTGCTTTTTTGCCTTGCACAAAAAGTTACCTCAAACAATTGGATCATCTTTCTGTGTGTATATGGACCTCAATACATTTTTTTAGAACGGCACCACAATTGAAATCCGACCCCCCGAGTTAAACTATCCAAACGGGCAGGCCCCGGGACCCGAACCACTATGAGAAACCTGCGAAGGGAAACCCCTAGAACTCACGGCTTCGCACTAGGAGGAAAACCTGGATTTTTTGTCACTTGCGAGACTTGAACCATGGGTAAAACCTCCCCCAAGCTCCAGAAGGAGCCCAGGTGGCCAACTGAGCTAAGCCAGTTGGTTGTGGACGGTTGTGGACCTCAATACTTGTCTCCCAGCTTATTCTATGCAGGTGCTAGTTTTTGGTTTGATTTTTATAGATGACTTCATTTGGCCAACTCATTCATCTTCAATGCAGGCAGGCCAATTCTGATTCAGTTAAGTTTCACATGCTAGATATAAGAAGCTAACAAAGTGATGTGAGTCCTGTCAAAAATTTATGGTTAGTTTCAGTCGCTAATTCTCATAAAGAAAAAAGAATTTGCTAGATAAGCTCAATCTGCTTTGTGAAACCGGCCAGCTTAGACCGAATGATGTATAAAGACGTATGAACACCTATGAACAAGTAGTGAAAAACTAAAACTATATATTTTTTTGCAATGTGCTATTATTTAATTTACAGCATTTTGTATCATCTACAGCCACTCTTGTTATTTAAAAGAGACGGTCTAACATGAGAAAGAAGAGCCTGTCAAGTTAGCCAAAGACCGACTGCGTGACCATAATCCAAAAAAGGTGTTATTTTTTATCACCTTGATTTAGGATGAGGCAAGCCATCCTTGGCTACCAAACTAGAGTGCTCTTCTATTCATATAAGACTTTCATCTTAATTTCTTTCAAAATCTGACCTGCATTACTTGTTCGAGAAAACCAGCCTATTTATAGAGAATCCATTATCATTGGTCTATGAAATTGCATTATGCAATTCTTTGTTTTCTGTCTTTCTAACATCATATGATATGGAATATGTCCTGTTGGTCCATATAGAGAAATAACACCATATAGAGAAAAACATCATGATATATTCTATATGGAATATAGAGAAAAAACATCATACGATGTGGAATATGTCCTGTTGATATAGGTTATATGAATCCAATTCTATATATCCAGATGTATAAGACGGAATAAAACACGGAGTAAAAGGAATATCATTCTTCAACCAATGGCCACAATCTTGCTTTGGAATTGACTTTGGAGGTCACTCTTAGACTATTTTTTATGCCTCCTTCAAATATTAGTTGAGATATCAAGTAGGGGTCCATTCGGCTATTCAGCCCATGGAAGCCTCGTTGGATCATTGACATGGAACTGTAATGTGGCCGACAAGCAACGTCAACTCTCTTCATGTAGGCCAACAGGGGCATGTAGTAGTGTCATTATATTACTCTAAAAGGGGACTTTATAATTTAAGAAAAATTTAATTTGATATCAAGACTACTGCTAGTCTCGCACTGAATTATGGAATACTAACAATTACCTCTAGGTGCAAAGCTAGAACTCCCAAGACTTCAGGCAAAAGGGGGCATATAACATTGACATAAAAAGTTAAGAACATATATCAACTAAATTAGCTATACATCATTTGCAAGCATGGCTTTTAGCTAAGGCCAGAAGGCAAACACCAAACATCTTGAAGTGCATATATTCCAATACATGTGCATGTGTTAAATTATTTGACTTTACTAAAAAAAGGAAAGCAATAATGATCACCAAATCTTCAAAGATTTGTTTAAAAGTGTGTACAACATTTTGCAACAATAATGCATGCCATTGACATTGAACCCGAAATATAAATTCTAAAAGATTGAAAAATAAATTGACGTTTACGTAGGTTTTCCTAATCAAGCATAAGATAACTAGCACTACAATTACGTTAAAGATGCAGTTTTTGTTCATTAAGCAATCAAACTACTACAGCAAGTAGCCGGGAATGTATAGATTTAGTGATGTAATAGATGTAGCAGACCTAGGTTCGTATGCTAAGTTAATTAGTAGATTTTGCCGAATTGCATACCACCAAACTTCTTTAGCTTTGAGGGATTAGAAAATAAACCCAAATATGCATGTTAAAATACAATAAACAGACTTTTGATAACAACAAATGCGCAAAATGAGTGTTAGAGGAGTTTACATACAGGACTTTGGCTTACAATTAAACATCTCATGAGTGATTAAATCAATCATGAAAACCTACATCAAGGATCTTGACGCGCATATGCATTCAAAGAACATGACAGAATGCTTTGACTTTACTTTGGATACAATCTAGCTAAGAACCATCACCAAATCTGTAAAAACATAACATAATACTTTGACTTTGACTTTAATAAAAGTCAAAATTTGAGCCAGATATGTATAATCAAAATCTTATGCTTCCCGATATATGAGCATAGGTACTAGAAAAAAGAAGGATTCATTTACTGGTGAAGTGGTGACATAAGTGCATCATTGTAGAAGCATGAGTAATATAACAAACTATGAACTATCAATTGGAGCAAGATCCTCTCAAGTTGTGTTATACAACTTGAGTCAAGTTGTCAATCATTCAAAAGGCTTCACTGTAATGATTAACTAAATGGAAGTACCCCACATCATATTTCATTTTATCTTTTCAAGAACGCATCAGGTCACGGAATTCAGCTCCTATGCAAAAAAATTTGACCATTAATTGAAGAACATAATGCTATTTACTCAGTGTTTCATCCTTTTTCTTTAAGTAGGAAAACATAATTGGGTTCACATTATATATTCTACCTGATATGGTTTGTATACGGTAGAAATTCGGAAAGGCAAAAGGAGATGGAATAAAAAATCAAGCGGTTTCATTGGCCACTCAGTAATCATAGGCTATAAATAGTCAGTTTACTAAGCAAAGTAACACACACCAAAACTGATAACGTAATACGAAGAGAGGTTCTTGTTTATAAGCCAAGGATGACTTGCCTCATTACTCTTCAAGGTGTTTGAAATTGACACCTTGTTTTGTTCATTATAGGCAGTCATTCCCTGGCTAACTTGAGAGGCTCTTCTTGCTCCAACAAGGCAATCTCTTCTTCCTTTCATGAATAGTCCGTTTACTAAGTAGAAGAGAAGTTTTAACATGAAGAGAAAAGCACTCTTGTTAGGTAGCCAAGGATGACTTGCCACATTCCAATTCAATGTTGTGGCAAACGCCACCTTGTTTGGTTTATTGGCAGTCACGCCTTGGCTAGCTTGACATGCTCTTCTTTCTCATGCTAAGCCTCCCCTTCTTAAATTTGAAGTCAAGAAGGTTCTGAACCATATGTAGGTCTTATCATCTATGTTGATACATTCTTGATTTTGTGTATTAGACAAAGAATATAAGCCATTTTGGTGTTAAACTGTTCAAGTCGTAATGTTGTAGACTTGAACAGTTTAACGCCTAATATACGATGCTCTAATTGATATGATATAGTCAAACCCTCGTTTATATTTATAACTAAAAGCGCATATAAAACATCCAAACAAATATAGCAGCTGCGGCAAGCTTTGCTAGTTCTAAAAAGCTTAGGTTGTGCTTAATTAGTTGGAAAAAAACACTCGTGTTTAAAAAAAAATTATTTTTATAGAACAGACAAAACAAAATAGAAATCACGTTCAAATCGCTTTATTATCAAAATATTATGGGTGTGTTTAGTTGGGGGAAAACAACCTGTTTTGTGGAAAACAAGGAAAACGGAGATCGCGTTCAAATCAACGTTTTCCAACAAAATGTTTTGCAAAACACAAAATCCCCTATTTCCAAACTTAACAAGGAAGATTACAAAACAAATTTTAGTTGTTTTCTTTGTTTTCCTTTGTAACCCACAACTCTCTCACACCTTCTTCAAAATAGAAAATACAAATATCAACTAAACGCGTTTTCTATATTTTCAAGTGTTTTGTAGAGATAAATTTTCCTTCCAAATTTTTATAAAACTAGAGATATAAAACAAGAGAATTAGAAAACAAGAGAATTTTTTTCTTCAACTAAACGCACCCTCTCTATTTCTTGAATTAACAAGGAATATTACAAAACACGTTATAGTTATTTCCTTGTTTTCCTGGGAAATTAACAAGGAAAATCTCTTTTTATCTTTAATTGATGTTTTTTAATTTACTCAAGAAAACTTTAAACCATAACAAACAACAATTAAAGATAAAAAGAGATTGAATTCATACCTTAAAGTTCGGGTTATTGCTAAAAAACGCTGCGTTTTAATAAATTAGTTTAAGGGTTTTATTCCTATGTAACCAATTTGAATATAGATAATTAATGGGGCTTGTAACCCGACTCCAATTTGAACTAGTGTCGAAAACTCGAAATGATACAATTTCTCTTTATTTGTTTACAACAGGCCCTTTGGTTTTTAAGGGTGGTGGCAACACTGATCGGTATGCATTCGGCATCAATGAAACCGATCGGCATCCCCATTGCTTGTTCTTCGGCTTTGTTCGGTGTGGGATGAAAAAGAGGATAATCGGCAATCTTTGCCGATTCTACATGCAAACCAAACTAGCCGTTGCTAGTCAAATGTTACCGTTAGGCTGGAGCATCTTTGACAGCTTCCTGAATGGTTTGAAGGGTTGTAGTGATCCCCTGTAGAGTCTTGAGATTCTCATCCCTGTCAATGCGAGTTTTATCAAGCATGTTCATTCAGAGGCGGACCTACCTTGAAAATCTGTTGGGAACCACCTTGGCTCTCCAGGAACCGGCCAAGTGAAGCGCAATAGGGACTGAACCGACATTAGTTGATTAGTTCAGTTTTAGTTTCAGATAGTTGTTTTCGAGCAGTTGAATGAAGAAGACACGTGAAGAAGATGATGAGTACTTTAATTTACTACTATTATAAGCTAAAAAAAGATAAAGTGGAGATAGTGGAGGGCATCTCCGATGTACACACTAAATGTACTTTTTACACTAAAATAATGCAAAAAGTACACAAAAACCTCTCCAATGTAGGCACTAAAACCTTGCACTATCTTAGTGCAATGAATAGTGATGCCCAAAATACACTAAATATAGTGCAACACTATTCATTGCACTAAAACTAAAAATCTTTCACTTTTGACCTTATCATTTATTTATATTTCTAATTTAAATCACTTTTTAAAATAACAAAACTGCTACATATATTTAACATTCAAAACGAAATATTAGTTTTATAAAATCCTATCATATATTTTCCGTTAATATGTTCAGAATGAGCTTTATGTAGAATTTTTTCACCAAGATTTTTTCACAGACATCCCATTTATTTCCCTTATGATGTTATTTGATACAAAGATCATATTGGTTTGATGTTTTATGTCACGATCTTGATAATCTTGCTTTAAATTACAAGTAAAATGAACTAAT
Source organism: Chrysanthemum seticuspe (assembly GCA_019973895.1). NCBI lineage: Eukaryota > Viridiplantae > Streptophyta > Magnoliopsida > Asterales > Asteraceae > Chrysanthemum > Chrysanthemum seticuspe. Next base: position 268,648,455 of record BPTQ01000001.1, read on the forward strand.
CAAATAATTTAGTGTAAAGTTTAGTGCAATACATTGGAGTAAAAAAATTTTAGTGCAAGCATATTCCTTAAATATTCCTTTTTAGCACTATAATAGTGCAAAAAAATAGTGTATACATTGGAGATGCTCTGAATGTATATATGAATTCTTGAGTAAGTGTGAAAGTAGTGTGAATACTAAATAACTATTTTTATAATCTTTTTTATTTTCTCTATAAAAGGTTTTGGTATTTTTTCCTTTGTCAAGAAATTAAATTGTTTAGTTAACTATAGAATAGATAGTAGTAATATTTTTCAACAGTGGCCTTAAGGTCAGCATAGGAGACATCAACTCCAGTATGTTAAATTGTTTAATATAAAAAAAATAATAATAAATAAATAGATGAGGTAGGAGTTAGGCATGGTTGCCACTAAAATCTATTGTTAAGTATGAGATTAGTATGGGATGAGATTGAAGGATATAATTGGTGGTGATTAGGCATGAAAAAATAGTTTAGGCATGGTTGCCACCACCCTAAATTTCACTTTTTGATTATTTGACTAATGCAAAGTTATTATACCATTGGTCTCTCAACTATGTAAATTCTTGGGTTTAGTTTCAAAATCTACAAAATTGCACTTGTAATCCACAGCATCCTGAATTTGCTTCATTGGGTTCCAAAACTTTAATAGTCTTTTAAAATCTCGTTAGCTGCAAGAGTTTTTTTCATCTTTTCAGTATTTCTTGTCCAAACACCTCATTAACACCGATGGTTCTTGAAATTTTCAATGCTCGAATTCAAACAAGTAGCCTTTTTATTACCATTTTTCTTTTACTTTTTTCCAAAAAAAAAGAAAAAAAGAAAAGAACCTTTTAAATTCTTATAATCAAGTGAGTGATAAAATTATTGGATGCATAAAATAAAATAGGATGATTGTGTTTTTTGTTTATGTAATCTCTTTATTTTATAATGTATTATGTTATTATTATATTAATGTGATTTGTTTTATATGAGGGTTTCACCTCGCGCGTTGCAGCGGAGTATTTGTATATGATGATATTCTATGTGTTGTAAGACCCAATTTTTGACGCAAAAAAGAAGTAGATACCTTTGGTTTTGGCTAAGGATTTTGCGGCTTTGAAAAAGTCCTAGATCCGCCTTTTTAAAAGCTTTCCCAACTTCCCACCAAATAAAACATACAAACAAACAAAAAAACCAAATACTATCTGCTAACCAGTCTGTAAATAGTGGCACCTCTTTCAGGTAACGGCCGTTTGTGAGTTCTAAATTAAGATCGGCTTTGTTCAGCTACAAACCATTAACAACAAATTTAACTCAAGACCTAAAAAACAATCGAAAAGGTACATTGAATGAAGTTATCAGCGACATCTTAAACAATTTGAAGAATATAGACATTACATATAAGCAATCACTGACCATAAAATATGTGAAACTTTAAAGACAATCGAAAAGCTACAATGAAGAAAGTTATTAACTACACCTTGAACAATCTGAAAAACGGTAAGTGCAAGCGCAAGTAGCGGAAAGGTAACCGGGGGCGTGGCTTCATAGCACAAAGTCACCAGATATAAAGAACGACCTCTACATGAGTCGTTTGAAAAGTTCACATTCGATTAATTAAGTAGAAAAGTTTTAACAAATACAAGTTTTACACATCATATATGAAAAGTATTTTAAGTTCACATCGAATGTCAAGACAATGCTCCATGATGGTATAACAGCAGGTTGTGACTCTGTGAATGATGTCCCAATACAACGCAAGCTAGTGAAACCAAACACCTGAGAAATACACGCTATAATGTCAACATAAAGTTGGTGAGTTCATAGGTTTAAGTATTTGTAAAAGTGGACCACAAGATTTAATGCTTGTTTGACCAGTGCATTTGGTCATGAATGTATAATGGTTTGACTGATACATTCGGTCATGTATGTACATAGATGTTTGACCGGTTCATTCAGTTATGTGCATATAATTGTTCAAAGTACTTGTGTCCATAAGTAAAAACAAGTAATGTATTCTCACCCCAAGCATTTCAAAATTAGTATAAGCATGTAAAACGGGGCTATGAAACTCACCTCACGTGATCAAAGTATTCGGAATAGTAAATCGTAGAATAACAACCGGGAATCCCAAACGCGACCTATAATAATAAGTCGTTTTAGAAAAATGCAACATGTACTAAATGCGAATGAGTTTTTAAAGTTTATCACCCATATATACTTGTAATAAGGTTTTACGACCCAAAACATAAACGTAGTAAAAAGCAAGTTTCACCTTTTAATATTAAGTTTTCAAAAGTGTTCAAAATCGAGTTTTGCTCAAGTTTGGAGGGTCATAACTTCCTCGTGTCTTATTGGTTTGGGTCGTTCCAAACTCCAGTGACAAGTATGCTGCGAGGGCCATAAAAAATTCAACTACCGCTCTTAATGAATCTAAGTCTAAGGTCTTCGTAAACAGACCCGAAAAGTGGTCACTCGTGTTTTTGTGTTTAACACTTTAAAAACCCATATAACAAGTTTGTAAACTTTTAAGTTTATCCCTATTTTATTTGAGCGCATCGAATTCGTTTTAAGCCTGTTTTTCTTCGATAAACTCTCTAAACGTAGATGAACACATCTACTGTCATTATTTCAGTCTCGGTTCGTGAAAATAAGTTTTGGATGTCAGTTTATATTAATACAACTTGTGACATGCTGTAGCACTTTTTTAAAATAATTATATCGTAATTGGACGATTTCTCACTCATTTTATAAAGAAGACACTTATTTCAAAAGCCTCGAGTCTACTTTCCATAAATGTAAGCCACTCGTCTCGGTTCCTCACCAATTATTTTATAAAGTAAAAAATGTACAGGTGTGTCAAAGCTGTTAGAAATCAGCAACTATAACCTATCTTTTAGGGGTCGTATCTCCTTCGTTATTTATCGCCAAGACTCCATCTAAATTGCCGTGGATAGGTCTATGTGTCCTATACAATACTTATTCATACCATGTTTTACTGATCTAGTGCTTAAGGTGGTCGTTTTCCTAAATTACAAATGGAACTCAGAATTGTGTCGGTTTTGACTAACGATCGCATATGAAACAATTCAGGGAACTACCTAAGACATACATGTAAGTTTGTAAAAATTGGAAAGATCCAAAAAAATGTGTAAGATGGGTTTTTATGTCAATCTACACAACTATAAAAATCTGAGCAGAAAGTGTATATACTAACTTAACTTTAATCAAATTTCTCAATACAACAAGTATATATGGGTGATAAATATGAACATGACATGCTATATAAATGTAAGAATAAGTAATTGAATGAGTTCATGATGCTTACTTGATGATGGTGAGTAGTGCAACAGAAACCAAGAAATCTTAACTAAAAACCCAAATCAAGAACAAAAAACCCTAGATTAATAACTAAACTCTTATGACATGCTATATAAACCCACTTGTTACAGCCCTTAGGTATGCTAAAATAATGAGAGGATAAATGGTGAGCTATGTGTTTGATTATCTTTCATATCTTGCTAGATGGTTTCTTTTATAGTGCAACTTTGGGAATGGTCATAAAGTGTGTACTCTGCACATGTATTGGTAAGGCTCAATAAGAGAAAGGAGTCTTGTGACTCCATATAGGGGCTCGTGAAAATAGTTGAGGACAAGGGAAAGTGGCCATGTTTCATGGCTTTAGATGTTTACTCATGGTTAAGGTAGGATAGTATTTCAATGCAAGAAAAATGTTGTTGGTGTATATATCCACCTATGGAGTGGACTGTTTGGACAAGAAAAAGGGGGGGGGGGGGGGGGGGGGGGGGAATGATTAAATCTTTGGATGTTATTAATGTGTAAGTGTGTATATATACGGCCAATCTTCCTAACCGCGCGCGGGCCGGGCTTAGAGCGCGTGAAACTCATCACTATCTCGTAACGGCGTTGAGACCATATCATGTTACACGAAAGCGCCGCTTTCCCTGTAGTATTGTCACACAGCTGCCCGCCTAGAAGAGCCACTCGCTCTGTAGTGTTGTCACACAAGATAAGCACGCCGCCCGCCTGCTGGCCGGGCGAATCTAAGTTCTCTTCCTGTCAACTGTCCACCCAATCAAGTGCAAAAAAAAACACAGTAGAATCACGCAACGCATGCTGCTGGTGTGCTTCATACTCACGAGGAAAGAAAGAAGAGCGACAAGGTTAAGTTCAGATTTGACTGTTTGCAACATGGGAGCAGATTACCCAAAAAATACCTGGGAACAATGAAAAAACAAAAAAAAAGATATCTCGGTAACGAAAACTATAGGGGGCTGTTACAAAGGTGATGGATTTGGTTGGTTATTTCATGCATGCATGAGCATAAAATGCAAAGCATAAGCGTTCTACATAAAACTTGAAAAATAAAATACATAGACTAATAAAATATGATTGTAAAAGTCATATACACATATTTAATGTAGAATAAATTTAGTCTAGTGTCGGTTTACGTTTAAAGTCATTTTTCGGTTTACGCGATTTAACCTAACAGTTATACGTTTAAGTAAATATTTGAACGTTCAAAGTAAATAGTTTTGAGTTTATAGACAAGTAATGACATGAAAAATACGAGTTGCTACAACAACGTTGTACATATAATGCTATATATATACTCACAAAATCATAAGTGCCTCATTTAATTGAACCTTAGATAATCAAATAATCTTAAACAATAGACGAACTTGGACAATCAGCATCTATTGTATAATTGTAACAAGAATATTTAGGGTACGACTCATATACCATATTAGGTATTGTGTGTTGGAAAGTGGCCAAATCATTTTTTGATGCAAACTCAAACACTTGTCCTATTGAGAGTCGTCATCGGCATTCCCATCCACCTTAAATTTATTGTATGCTTCCTCTAACTGTGAATCCGAAACCTTAGATTCACCAGTATCTTTTTCCTCCTAAACCAACATTCACTAAATTTATTGGTCAAAAGTCGGTCAACGTACCGATTAATCAGAAAAAATGGGCGAAGTCTGGCTTAAATCGGACAAAATTCGGCTAAATAAGCCAACTTGATTAATGCGAGTAAACTTTTTTAAAAAATTAAAATTGAGATTTTTATTTCAATATACCTCGTGTTTTTCACAAAATCAGCCAACACATTCATTCAAACGCACTTGAGCAGTGATTTAACACAAAATGTGAAGGCATGCTTTTTTTTTTTTTTTACAATTGAATGTTAGTGAAACCTTGATTTATTGGTCAAAGTTGGTCAACGTACCTTAGATTCACCAGTATCTTTTTCCTCCTAAACCAACATTCACTAAATTTATTGGTCAAAAGTCGGTCAACATACCGATTAATCACAAAAATGAAACTAATTGAATTCAAAATTTGATTTTTGAAATTTAGTTGAACCATTTGATCTTTGAAACTAAAAGTATATTGAAACATTTCGTTTATGTTGTATATAATATAATTTCAATTTTTTTTTAATTTATATAAAAAATCCAATCCGATTAATCCCTGATTAATCGCTAAGTGATACCCAACCGGCCGGCTAGCGCCTAGGGATTTTTACAATGGAGGTGATTTCCAAATTGTTATTTAAGTACCTCTGTCACAACTAATTCAGTGTAATTGTAGATTTGTTGGCTCACCCCTGGTCAAAGATATGTTTTAAAGCTGAATGAAAGGCAAGTGACTCAGTCCCTAAGGGCAACATGCTAGCGCCAAAAAGATAGGGAGGAAAGTGTTGAAAGTATTGAAAGTCCTTTGTCAAACAGCTGAACCTTCATGGGTATATTATGTAACTTTTTTATACTTGGTTTCTAACACTTAATACTTTGGGTGTTGTTTGTTAAGTTTGTATGTGCAGGGTTGAGAATGTAATATCTCAGGCTATATAAGGTCTCATCCAGCTAGGGTTTCATTAACTCTCTCACCATATTCTCTCTCAAAGTCTCACATACAAAGTTTAGTCTTCATCTGGGTTTTACTGGGTTTTGGTAGTTTACTATTGTAAACTGTGTTATAGATCATCTTGATCTTTGGTTTGGTTTGTAGTGTGTGAGTTCTTGTATTTCTGTTGTTGCACCTATTAGAGGGATAACAACTTTTCATTGTATCTGTTTTGGTTAACATCCGTGTTGGGGACTAATCTACTGTGTATATTGTTGTAATAAAAGTTTATCACCAATGGGTGGTGATTATTCATATTGTTCTGTACCATTTTAACATGGTATCAGAGCTCTAGGTTGGTAATTGGCTTGATCTCTTGGTGGTTCTTGGTTGATTGAAGGGTTGTGATCTCGATTGGTTTTTTAGGGTTTTTTCTTGAAACCCTAATTTTTGGGGGTTTTCTGATTACTGAGGTTCTTGATTCAATTGAAGGTGGTTTTGGTGGTTTGTGAGGTTGAATTGTTGGTTTTTTGGTACGATTGGAAGAAACCCTAATTTTTTAAATTGGGGGTTTCTTGTATTCTGGGAATCTTGTGGTTCTTGGGCTATTGATTGATATTTTTCCGCTGCTGGTTTCATCTATTACGCACTGTAAGGATTAATTTCTTTTCCTTTAGGATTGACTAGTTCTGAGTTTAGTGGGCGTAAACGGTTTGACTAACATCTTGATCTGCCTCCTTGAGAGGTGTGAATACCTGCTCTGGCCAATCACAGCTTACTGGCTTGGGCTAAGTTAGTCCTGGGTGTGTGTTTCTTGTTTCAGTTTATGCATGGTAGTTCTTGTAGTTTTTTGGTATATCTGTTTGATTGTTTGTCTGGTTATTTTGTGGTTTTGTTTCTTTGTCTGTCATTATGGCTATCATGATTAGTAGTCTTGATCAGAGTAATCCTCTGCATTTGCATCCTAATGATTCTAATTGTGCATCTGTTGTGAGTATTAAACTGGCTGGTGTTGAGAATTATAGAGTTTGGGCTAGTGCTATGAAACTTGCTATGCAAATTAAAAATAAAATGGGTTTTCTTGATGGTACTTATCTTAGAACTGCTTATGCTGCAAGTCCCTTGCTGGAAGCCCAGTGGGACAGATGTAATGTAGTGGTTCTTAATTGGATTTTGAGTTCTTTAACTCAAGATGTGTATCTTGGACATGTGTTTTCTGATAATGCTTCTGTTGTGTGGAAAGATTTAAAAGATACATATGATAGAATTGATTGTTCTGTGGTTTTTAATTTTCTTCAAAAGATTAATAGCTTTAAACAGGGTGGCTTACCTGTGTCTGAATATTATCATAAGTTGAATTCTTTGTGGAGAGATTTTGATATTCTTACTAAGTTTCCTGATTGTATTTGTGAGGGTAGACAAGAACTTGTTGATCATGGGAAGTTGTTAAAATTGATGCAGTTCCTTATGGGTCTTGATGACATTTATCAACCCATAAGAAGTACTCTTTTGACTAGGGAAATCCTTCCTGAAGTCAAAGATGCTTTTGTCATTGTATCAAGGGAAGAATCCCATAGAGGGGTTCCAACCACAACTATTAAATCTGAGAAGGCTCATGTTTCTGCTTTTGTTTCTAAGGCTTATGATAATAAGAATACCAATTGGAGAAGAAACAGTAACAGTAACAATTCTGGGTCTAATAACAGGGGAAATTATGATAGTTTGCTTTGTACTCATTGTGGTTTGAAAGTTCATACTGTTGATAGATGTTTTGAAGTTATTGGTTATCCTCCTGGTTTTAAAAAGAATTCTAATATGAAACCTGCTAATAACTTTAATAAAGCCAATGATATAAGGAGTGCCTCTGTTGTTAATAATGGCTCTAAGAATTGTTCTGGAAATATGTCTCTGAGTAATGAACAGGTTATGAAGTTGTTAAGCTTGTTGAATGATAAACCAGGAACCTCTGCTCATGCTAATATGGCACGTAGGGATTCTTGTTCCTTTTTTAACTGCAGTGTTTTCTTTAATCAGCATTTTTATAGATTTTTTGGTGCTAATATTAAGTTGGATGGGGTTAATTACCATCTGGGATGGATAATTGGCTATGGGGCTAATCAACATTTAACTAATAGTTCTCTTAATATGCATAATTTGGTTGATATATCTGAATTAAAGATCACTGTGGGTCATCCAAATGGAACTCTTGCTAAAGTTACTCATGTTGGTAACTTAAAACTTAATGATAATGTGGTTTTGTTTGATGTGCTTGTTGTTCCTGAATATTGTGTTAGTCTTATGTCTGTTAATAAGTTGATTAAAGATAGCAAGTTGAGAGTTGGTTTTGATGAGACTAAATGCTATATTCAGGATTTGAATCAGCAGAGGGTGCTGGGGACTGGTAGTGAGTCTAGTGGTCTGTATTTGTTTGATAAGTCTAGAGTTTCCTCTACTTTTGTGACTAAAAGTGAGTGTTTTAGTTGTTTTGTTTCTAAAGATGTTTGGCATAGTAGATTGGGACATCCTGCTAATCCAGTTTTGAAACTTTTAAAAGGTTCTTTAAAATTAACTAATATTGATCATGGAGCACCTTGTGATGTTTGCCATAAGGCTAAACAAACAAGGGATCCTTTTCCTCTAAGTGGACATAAAACCTCTGTTTTTGGTGACCTTATACATCTTGATGTATGGGGGCCTTATAAGGTGGTTAGCAGGGAAGGTTTCAGATATTTTTTGACTATTGTTGATGACTATAGTAGATCTGTTTGGGTGTATATGCTAAAAGGAAAACATGAGGTTTTTGAGATGTTTCAAAGTTTCTTTAAAATTGTTTTGACTCAGTTCAATAAGAAAATTAAAATTGTCAGATCTGATAATGGTACTGAGTTTGTTAATAATAAAATGGGTGAATTTTTTTGACACAATGGGCATTATTCATCAAAATAGTGTAGCATATACCCCTCAACCGATTGGAATTGCTAAAAGGAAACATAGGCATCTGCTTAATGTGGCTAGAAGCCTTATGTTTCAGGGGGGGTTCCTCTTGTATTTTGGCCTGATTGTGTTTTAACTGCTACTTATTTGATTAACAGGTTGCCTTCCTCTGTTTTGAATGGAAAATATCCTTTTTATTTGGTTTATGGAAGAGAACCTAGTCTGGCACATCTTAGGATTTTTGGGTGTCTTTGTTATGCTACTATTTTAAAAGAGTCTGATAAATTTTTTGAAAAATCTGAAAAATATGTTTTGCTTGGTTATGCAAGTGGAAAGAAAGCTTACAAGTTATTGAGTCTGGAAAATAGATCTATTTTGTATTCAAGAGATGTTAAGTTTTATGAGACTATTTTTCCATACAAAATGAAACAATCTGATTCTTCAAATGATCCACTTGATGTTAACACTTTAAATTTCTTTGATAATTTTGAGTCAAAAACCAGAACTCCTAGTCCCTCTCCCTATGATGAAACAGAGGATGTAGATGTAGCATCTGTAGGTAGAGAAGGTAATCTAGGTGAATCTGGTAGGGTAGTGGATGTTGATCAGGATGTTACTTTAGAACAGATTCTTAACTCTGATCCACCACAACAACTAGATATGCCTAGCATTGCAACTCCTTTAGATGAAAATAATAATTCTGAGGGAAATGTTATTCCTGAAACAGATGTGCCTAGTTTTCAAAATGTTTTTCAAAATCAAACTGAGGAAGGAACTACTAGTTATAGGAGGTCTAGTAGATCTTCTAAGTTGCCTACTAGACTGAATGATTATGTGCTTGATTCTAAGGTTAAGTATGGTTTAAATATGTATGCTAATCATACTTGGTTAAGTACTGATAATTGCTGTTTTGTTGCTAATATGAATAAGTCTTGTGAACCTTCTTCTTATGAGGAAGCTTCACAGGATATCAACTAGAAAAGTGCTATGAATGATGAGTTAGTTGCTTTATATGAAAATGATACATGGGAAGAAGTTGATCTTCCTGAAGGATGAATTCCTATTGGGTCTAAATGGGTTTGGAAACTTAAGCTGAAATCTAATGGTGAGATTGAAAGATATAAAGCTAGAGTTGTGGCTAAGGGTTACAATAAAAAACATGGTTTTGATTATGATGAAACTTTTAGTCCTGTGGTTAAAATGGGCAATGTTAGATGCTTATTAAGTATTGCTGTTCAAAATGATTGGAAATTTTTTCAAATGAATGTTAACAATGCTTTTCTATATGGTGATTTAAATGAAGAGGTTTATATGTTGCCTCCACCTGGTCTTTTTCCAGAAAACAATAATAAAGTTTGCAGGCTAAAAAAGTCTCTTTATGGCCTAAAACAGGCTCCAAGACAATGGAACCTTAAACTGTCTGAAGCCTTGTTTGAGGCTGGGTTTGTGCAGTCTAAAAATGATCACTCTTTGTTTGTTAAAACTAAGGGAAGTTCTGTATTGTACTTACTTGTATATGTTGATGATCTGGTGATAACTGGTAATAATGAAAATGAAATTGAGGATTTTAAAACTTTTCTAAGAAATAAGTTTAAAATCAAAGACTTAAGGGAATTGAAATATTTTCTTAGAATTGAAGTTTTAAAAACTGATAAAGGCTTGTGTTTAAACCAAAGGAAATATTGTCTTGAGCTGTTAAATGATTATGGTATACTTGGTTGTAAACTTGTATTAACTCCTTTGCCTGAGAATATTGTTTTAAATCATAAAGAATCTGATGATGATAAAAAGTTAAAAAATGTTACTAGTTATCAGAAACTTGTTGGGAAGTTAATATATCTTACTATGACTAGACCTGATATTTCTTATGTTGTGCAGTGCTTGAGTCAATATATGCATTCTCCTTTGAAATCTCATTTTGATATTGGCTTAAGAGTGTTAACGTATCTTAAGCTTGCACCTGGTAATGGTCTGCATTTTAGTAAGAATAATCAAGGGTTTAAAGTTTCTGCTTTTTCTGATTCTGATTGGGTTAAATGTCCTGTTACTAGGAAGCCTGTGTCTGGATATTGTGTTTTTGTAAATGGTAATTTGGTTTCTTGGAAGAGTAAAAAACAAGCTACTCTGTCTAAGTCTTCAGCTGAGGCTGAGTATAGATGTATGGCCTCTACTACATGTGCGGTTATGTGGATTCTTAAAGTCTTAAAAGACTTAGGTGTTACTGAACATTTGTTGCCAGTTGAATTATTTTGTGATAACAAAGTTGCTATACAAATTGCTGCTAATCCTGTGATGCATGAAAAAACTAAGCACTTTGATATTGATGTGCATTTAGTTAGAGAAAAATTTGCATCTGGGTTGATTAAAACAGTTAAGGTTGACTCTAAAAGTCAAACTGCTGATGTTTTGACCAAAGCTCTTGGGTCTGTGCAACATGGTGTTATGATTAGAAATCTTGGTATGATTAATCTGTTTGCAGGTTCATCAGTTTGAGGGGGGATATTGAAAGTATTGAATGTCCTTTGTCAAACAGCTGAACCTTCAGGGGTATATTATGTAACTTTTTTATACTTGGTTTCTAACACTTAATACTTTGGGTGTTGTTTGTTAAGTTTGTATGTGCAGGGTTGAGAATGTAATATCTCAGGCTATATAAGGTCTCATCCAGCTAGGGTTTCATTAACTCTCTCACCATATTCTCTCTCAAAGTCTCACATACAAAGTTTAGTCTTCATCTGGGTTTTACTGGGTTTTGGTAGTTTACTATTGTAAACTGTGTTATAGATCATCTTGATCTTTGGTTTGGTTTGTAGTGTGTGAGTTCTTGTATTTTTGTTGTTGCACCTATTAGAGGGATAACAACTTTTCATTGTATCTGTTTTGGTTAGCATCCGTGTTGGGGACTAATCTACTGTGTATATTGTTGTAATAAAAGATTATTACCAAGGGGTGGTTGGTTGAGTGATTATTCATATTGTTCTGTTCCATTTTAACAGAAAGCATAGATAATGTATGAATTTTGACATTTTATAAATTAGTACTTTACATGTTTTTTAGTTTTGTCATTCCAACATTTGTTGGTCTTTGTAGACAATGAGGCATAACAAGTACAACAAGGATCCTCTAGTTAACAAGGATTTTGAAATGCATGTAACAGCTTGCTCACCTGCATTTATGCCTGAAGTTTTACCACCAGCCCCTGTAAGTTTAAACTTCTTAAGACTTTAACTCTTATGTGGTTATTTATTGTCAGATATCTGTATCAACTTGCTGTTTGATTCGATTTTCAGCTGCGTTATCATGAGTCAGGACGTTCATCTTAGGTTAATCCATCTGTTGGTCAGTGGAACATGTTGATCTGGTGACTTTCTCTTCATTAACCATTTTAAAGTTTTGAATATAGTCTGATGTTCTATCTGAACTTTTAAAATGACTCGTATTTTATTCTGTACAGAAAGTGATCAATGGTGGAACTGTTAACTTCTCGACCGTAGGCATAATGAACAAACAATTGGGCGCTTTTTTCATGGACTTGTGTCCATGTGTCCGAGCGAAGGCATTTTAAGTATAGACTCCTATATGTAACCATAGCTAGCAATGCGTTCTGCCATACCTTACAACTTTGAGAAGGCCCTGGTTAATCTCCATATCAGTCTTAAGCACAATAGCCGCAGCTAGCAAGGGTTGCACCACCTGGACATCAGCCCTTCTATTGCCGCTATGAGCTGCTATGCCTATTGTTATTGCTTTATTTCATTATTCAGAACTACATCTCAGAATGTTAAAACTTGGTAAAAAATGGTTTTAAATGATTTAGTTTGATTTTGAATGAGTCAAAAGTGCCACTCGCCTCTTAACTGACATAAACTTGAATCATCCTAAACTACATCTCAGAATGTTAAAACTTGGTAAAAAAAATGAAGACGGACAATTGGGTTAACTATGTCAAACAGGTGAAACGTCACTGAAAGTGTCTTTATAAGCTTAACTGTTAAGATGTCTAAACTCTAAAGTTTCTTTGTTGAAAATAAAAAATATGACAAAATGTTACCAGGCCTGCCTAAGTTGACATGTTTGACCTCATATTATAAATGACCTATTTGGCCTGTAAATATTTCTTGAATTGCCTGACCCACCCATTTTCTACATGTACATATTTTCTGTTATCTGACCCATTTTGACCCATGACACGACCTACCATTTCCCCGTTTGTGTATCGTAAATGTTCTTTTGAGTTTGATTTTTTTATTCTTATGCAGGTGGTTGCTTCGATGGACTGGCCACAAAGTACAAGGCCCTTGTAGCTGCAGTCTGCACAACCACATAGGCAGGATATCATTCAGGACTTGTATCCTGAGAGAGGTGTAACTCATGGAGGGATGATGAGGTATTCGTTTAGTATTGAATTGAATGTAGGATAAAGGAATTCGATTCTATCTATCTTTCTCACTTTACTTGGTTTTTCAGGGAGCTTTTGATATCTTTCAAGAAGTAACCGGACATAAGCCACACAGCCTTATATTCCACAAGGATGGAGTTAATGAGGGCCAGTTTAATGAGGTTTTGCTGATTGAAATGGACAAGATCTGAAAGGTACGTCTCGTTTTACATTTTTTTCAACACTTTTAAACATGTTTGTTCCTCCTTTTACATTATGATGCTTGATGTTTGAGGCGTGTATCTCGTTGCAGGAGAACTGCATGCCTCCTATGACATTCATTGTGTTTCAGAAAAGGCACCATGCACGTTTCTTTCCTGTGAGACATGATGATGGGGCTAGCACCGACAGGAGTGGCAATATTCTTCCTGGTGATTGTTGTTATATAGACTGATAATGTTTGTTTTTCTTTTGTTGTTTTTTAATTCTTTTCTAATGGATTAAATCTATCAGGTACTTTGGTTGATACTAATATTAGTCATCCCCGAGTTCAATTTCTACCTCTGCAGCCATGCTGGCATTCAGGTGAAACCTTTATTATTTTTTTCAAATATCTCCTGTGTAAAGTAATTTATGTGAAATATCATGTAAAATAAGTATTCATATTGCTGCTAATCTATTATGGCTGTCTCTTTGCAGGGAACTTGTCGGCCCACTCACTACCATTTCAAATTTTGGGTATGCTATGTGCACCCAATCATTTTCATCTTTCCGTTTTTTTATAAGACATTATGGATCAACTGTAAATATTTTACATTTTGTATATCATACATTATTTCTAATGGAAACTTGTGCTTGCAGTTCCCACCCGCATACTATGCTCATCTGGCTGGTTGCATTCAGAGTTCGGTTTTACATGGTGCGAGATTAGTTGTGATCCACGTGGTCAGTGTGGAACAAGAGATCGTGTGGCTGAAGTTGGTCATCTTCCGGTCATTCATAACAATTTGTAGAGTGTCACGTTCTACTGCTAGGTTGGTGATGGCCTTTTTGAACCTTAATACGTCCCCCATACCCCGCTCCAGCAGTATTAAATTTTGTTGTTGTTGTTGGTACTTGGTTGTTGACACTTTAACTTATGAAGCTTTGTGCTTTTGTTTTTGCCTAATACTATGATGGACATGATCCCATACCCCGCCTGTGCGGGATTGGGTATGTTGTTGTTGTTGTTGTATGATGGACATGATGCTGATTTTTGAGCAATGAGATGTTTTGAGATATTTGACTATTGAGGCTGCAATGTAATAAAGATTTGATATTATTACTCTAACTTTCTATTGTCTAAAAGCACTTGTAGTTTAAAATTCAAATAAGATATTGATAAATAAAGTGTATTTTTTAAATTGTTTATATATAAAATAAAAGCAATTTAAATTTGAAATTAGGAAACTGAATGGGCTTTGTAGGAAAAAATAGAAAGAAGAAGATACTAATTGGGCTGAGCTACCGACTTGTAAATTGATTGGTTTACATAATAGGATATAAATTGATTGGTTTTTCATAATAAAGGACAAAAAAAAGCTTAAGACTAGTTTATTAAAAAGCTGCGATTTTTATCCATAAATCGAAGTTTGAGGTATGAATTCAATCTTTAAAACTTAAATTGATGTTTCTTAAGATATAAAGTTTCGATCTTGAAGCTTGGAAGTTTGATATATATTACTCCGTATTAATCAGTGTTATTATTATTTTAAGAGTTTTAATTGCCTTGTATATTAATTTAAGGTATGAATTCAACCTTATAATCTTAAATTGATGATTCTAAAATATTAAGTTTCGATCTTGGAGCTTAAATTACTGAACTTGAACCTTAAAAGTTTTATTTATGTCATAGATTATAGTGTAAATTATTATTTTTGTGAATTTTAATTGCCTTGTATATTGATTTAAGGTATGAATTCTACCTTTCATTACTGAACTTGAATCTTAAAAGTTTGACATTGTCATAGATTAGTGTTAATTGTTATGTTTGTGTGTTTTAATTGCAGTGTATATTTATTTAAGGATAAATTCTAGTACCTTAAATTGATGCTTTTCAAGGTTTAAAGTTTCCATCTTGAAGGTTTGGGTAGTTAAAACCTGCATAATTATAACACATGTTAGATCAAAGCCTGTTGTGATTTTGATTAGTGATATGTTCTCAAAAGTCCTGAGATGTTTACTTGGTTCAAAATTTAATTTCACTCCCCCCCCCCCCCCCCCCCCTTTTTTTTATAAAAATGACTATGTTTTTTGTAATGACTTGTATACTTTGAAATTACAAAATCAAGTATAGTTGCATCCTATAGACTAGTGGCATGCAATCTATTTTTCTTTGTTGCTTAAAATTTATATTTGCATCTTACCAAGGTGTTTTTTGATCCAGGAAAGAACATCTTAGGATGGAACAAAAGCAGATTTTTAGTAGTTCAGTATACAATCAAATACCTCCCCTGTCTGCAAATCATCAGTGGTTTGTTGCTCAGAACCTTGATGCCGAAGATGAAACAGAAGTTCAGATTTTCTACAATCTACATGACCCGCTTCGGCATTATCGATGTCGAATCCCTGAGTTGCTTGGGAAATATGTCCGAGGGTGTTTCTACGGCTGGGTGATTCTCTCCTACCATCCACACTGGTCTCTTTGGAATCCTGTCACATCAAAGTTCATCAATCTCTCACGTTTGATTAATAAACAATCAGACTCCGATGATGATGATATAGGATATTTGTGTTTGTCTTCCCCTCCTGATGATCCCAATTCAATTCTTCTAATGACAAGAACCGAAAAACCCCACTTTGTGTTTTGCAGACTATACCCTAAAAAAAAGAAATTAAGATGGACTGAAATGTCATACGCTAAACAGGTCAAAAAAGTAACCGGTGACGATGGTTTATTGCATTTTTTAACTTGTTGCAATGGTAAAGTATATGCCTGTGCGATAGCTAGTCATCTTGTTGTAGAGTTAAGCATCGTTGTTAGGGATACAGGAGTTGCGATAAATCTCTTGTCATTATTGAAGTTTCCTTTTCCTAGATTAAATCATTGTAACCGGCTTCCTTATCTTGTTGGATCTTGTAAAGATATATTTTCCATTTTCATAGATTTTGATGAGGTTACAGAAGCCATTGGCAATGAGCATTTGTTCAAACTTAACATGAATAATAAGACGTGGGAAGAACTGGAAGATCTCAATGACGGCACTATTTCCTTGGAAATCGATGGTTATCTTTACCCAGAATTTCACAGCCCTGCAATTACGTCAGAGTCAGGGGGCTATATACATATACTTGGTGAAAACGGGAAAATAATCTACTCGTATCACGTCAAAAATAAAACAATCTCCTCTTCATCCCTGCCTTGTTTAGTAGGAACAAGCCATGTGTCTGCATGGGCAATGCTTGAATGCAAAAGGTATTGTATTGCTATCATTTATTTATTGACATCATATTTTCAGTAAATTACATAAATTGTTCCTCTAGTTGGTTAAAATCAACATAAATTGTCTCGTTGTGATACTATTTGCATAAATTCTTATTTAAGGAAATTGTTCCTCGAGTACTTTTGGTCCCTCGTGTTGCACCATAATTGTAAAAGTCTTGATAGGCTCGGTGTACACATGTAAATAACGATAGACAAAGGACCAATATTGTTAGTTTGATAGTTAATAACCGAATAGCGGTTATGGGTAGTTACTAGCGGTTACAAAAGTTAGTTAATTAACCGCCAAAGTTAGTTATTTTAGGAAGGGACGTGTCGGTTCATTTACACCGATTAGAAACCTATATATACGTTACATTTGTAACGTTTTAATGAGTGTCTGAATATACAATGTAAACACTTTTATGTTGTTTATCAAATATAATCAATTCTTGTATATCTTATCAATTCGATCCTGTGGAAACCCCGCAAGACCTGTGCAAAACTGGTATCAGAGAGAAGGCTCCAAGATTGCAAGAGTTTGATTCAACTTTTGATCAAGAAGATCAAAACAAAGGAAGGAAAAGACACCAAGGAATACGCTGGCCAAGGAATACGATGGAGACTTTGTTGGGACTGCATAACGCGACAACAAAGGAAGGAAAAGACAACGTTGTAGAAGAACTTTTTGTGGGACTGCTGGAACGCAACACAAAGGAGGAAAAGCAAACGTTTTAACGCTTGAAAGGATAGCGTGATACCGGAAGGAAGAGGCTAGCAAGAAAGGATTGCTCTTGAACGTGACATAATGAAAGAAAATTGCAAGAATACATGGCCTGACAAATGGTGAAGATGAAGCAATAAGAGATTGCTATAGAAGGTTCATTGACATGATAAAGGTGTACCATGAGACTGCTAGGTGCCCTGGAATGAGAAGCCAAGAAGAGAAGTGGGAGAAGAGACCCACAAGGCAAGCAGGAAGATGCAGAGATAGATGAGTCACAGAATGAAGAAATGAACAAGACAAAGTTTGGGGTCATGATAGAAGGCAATGTGAAGGAAAACGCGGAGAAGAGCATGAAGATTCGGAGAACAAGATTTTTAGGATATATGAATGTGTCATTTAACAATATGTGGGGCGATGTTGCAACTCCTTTGGGATTGACTCGGGAGAATGGACATAGTGTAAAGGAATGCTATCGAGAATACATAGCATTGGTTAAAGTGTACTACGAGGAAGCAAGTAGGTCGGGGCATGGAGAGCCAAGGTTGAATATGGTCGGTGATGTACCATTTGGTGATTCAAAGACAGGCGTACACGTAGAGGAAGCACAAGAGGAGAATCTAAAGAAAAGGTTCAAGTATGTCCATGGTGAAGTCAAGAAGGAAGAAGACATGGGATGCACCACAAGTGGAAGTTGCAAGGAAAACAAGACTTAAACAATTAGGGGGGAAATGTTGCACCATAATTGTAAAAGTCTTGATAGGCTCGGTGTACACATGTAAATAACGATAGACAAAGGACCAATATTGTTAGTTTGATAGTTAATAACCGAATAGCGGTTATGGGTAGTTACTAGCGGTTACAAAAGTTAGTTAATTAACCGCCAAAGTTAGTTATTTTAGGAAGGGACATGTCGGTTCATTTACACCGATTAGAAACCTATATATACGTTACATTTGTAACGTTTTAATGAGTGTCTGAATATACAATGTAAACACTTTTATGTTGTTTATCAAATAGAATCAATTCTTGTATATCTTATCAATTCGATCCTGTGGAAACCCCGCAAGACCTGTGCAAAACTAATCGAATATAAAAGTATACTAAGTTTTTATTATATAATCAATCATTAGTTTACAAACTTGGGTTTACATGGGTACTTATAACCCACCAACCGACACAACCATTCACAATAACTGCCATAACCGAAAATAACTGTCATTCGGTTATAGGCTTTGTTTTTTACACACTAGGACCCTATACTTTACACTTTACATAAACTACTCTAAATACTTGACTTTCATGTTTGACTTTCATGGATTAGATAAATTAGTATCCAATACTCCTCCCTAGTTTATTAATCCATGTCTTTGATATCTTCAAGCTCCATCATCTTTATCTTTGAACTTTGGCTTGTTTTCACTTCCTTTGTCTTGATCTTCAACGCTAAATATGTCTTGAACTTTCTTTTTGGCCTGACTTCTTTCTTCCTTGTCTTTAATTTCATCTCGATCATCTTTGTCACTTTTGTCACTATCTTCCTTCATTTGCTTCATTTCACAATCTTGCGTCTCCAATAATCTGTTTCTCGTATCACGATCTTCTGGTTCAACTTTCTTGTTGCATGATTTAATGTCCTTCTCAATCTGGCTTTCTTTTGGAACTCTTGATGGCGTCTCTTGATGCTTCTTGCATTCGCCCTTGTCAACTCTTTCTTCTTCTAGGAGTTTCTTATCTGAAATAACTCCATGGTTTTCTTTCTCAAACTGTTCTCTTCGTGTCTTTAACTCTTTCATCTCTTTGCTTGTGCAATCTCTCAACTTCTTGAGGTTCTCTGATTCTCTCTGCATTTGTTTCTCAAATGCCATTTCTCTATTTCTTATTTTCTTCTCAAACTCTTGTTTTTCAATCTCTAACTCTTGAAGCATTTCAAACTTCCAAAACTCTAATTTACTCTTCAAATCAATTTCTATCTCTGACCGCATATCTTCTAACTTTTCCTTTTGAATTTCATCCTTCTCAATGACAATTCCTTTCCTTCTTGATTCTTCCTTTAAGGATGTTATCTCTTTTCAATCGTTACTAGTAACCATCAATAATGCTGGTTCGTCATCTTCGAACACAAGGTTTGCTTTTTCTTCTCTACGGTTTGGTTTTGGACAATTTGCAGCAAAGTGTCCAAACTCATGACAATTATAACATTCTATTTCTCTAAAGTCTCTCCTATGGTAGTTTTGATCTCCATGGTTTCTCTTGTTTCTATCATAACTATCTCCATTCTTACTATCTTTTGTGAATCTTCCTTGGCCTCTTCCTCGTGTCTGATTACCACCTCCTCGTCTATCATTTCCATAGTTGCGTTCATAATTTCTATTATTCCCTTGACGCGTGAATAACAATTTCTCACTATTATCTTCCTCACTTCCTTTCCTAAACTTAAGCCTTTCTTCATAAGTCTTAAGTTTCCCAATAATCTCCTCTAATTTTGCTTTCTTAAAATCAACAACCATTTCAATGGTTGCTACTACTGGTACAAACTTATCTGGCACTGCATTCAGTAATTTTCGTACTTTTGTTTGTTCATCAAACGTCAATCCACATGTAGCAGCCTTTGTAATAATACTCATCAACCTCCCAGCAAATGAATCTATTGATTCATCTTCTTTCATCACAAGTCTCTCAAATTCTGATTTGAGTTGTTGCGAGTGTGCTTGTTGTACATCTTCTATTCCAATAAATCTGGACTTTAGAGAGTCCCAAATTTCTTTTGCTGTTTCACATCCCGCAACTTGCATTTGCAAATCCTCTGGTAACCCTTGAAATAGGTATGCTGACGCCGAACTATCCTTTTTTACATCAATCTCTTTTGATGTACTTACTCCTTCTACTAAATCCCATACTCCATTTGCCGTTAATATCTTCTTCATTCTTAATGCCCATAATGTATAATTTGTGTTGCTTAAAACTGGGCATTGATATGATGGTAACGATGTGGTGAAGACAACTCTGTTTTCGTTTTTATCTCCCGTCATATCTTTCGATTTGGTTTTCTTCTAAGACTAATATAATTTTAATAATAGTCGAACTTAAATTCTTCTTTCTAACCACAATAATAATATGCAACTTCTAAAAAACAATATAATCTTAATAAACAGTCGAACTTAAATTTCTGCCTAATCACAGTAATTCTCAAATGATTCTAACTTTTTTCTAAGGCAAATTGTAATGGGAGAAATCTATTCTACTAATAGAAAAGACAAGTATTGAAATAAAACCTGTAATTTCTCTTGGGCTTCTAGATATCTTGTGGGCTTTTTAAGTTGCGTACTCTTTTCTGTTCCCAAATAAAAAGACCGCTTCCTTTTTTTCCCCCAATTCTCTTCTGCTTCTTCCTTCAACACACAGTTAGGGCAAAGTCCTGTAAATGATGCCTCTCCTGGTTTTGTTCTAATCAAAATGGTGATGGTGGTTAATCGGTTTCTTTTTCTTTTCCGGCAACCATACACGGCGGCGGTTGTTTTTTCTTCTCCGGCAAACAATACGGCGGCTTCGCACAACCGGTATGTTTTTTCTCTTCTCTTTTTCTAAATCTCTGATTCGATATTATCTTTAATCGAATCGTGTCTCTTTCTTTATTGATTCCTCTGAATCAATAACTCTTCTCTTGTTTTGATTGATTCCCTGAATCAATCGGTCTTCTATTTTTCTTTTCTGGAACGATTCCCTGAATCGTTGGTCTTTCTTCTCTAAAACGATTCCCTGAATCGTTGGTCTTCTTCTCTGTCTCTGGTTCCCTGAACCTTTTGGCTCTGATGCCAATTGTTAGTCTAATCTTCTTTCTATGAACAATCGAATATAAAAGTATACTAAGTTTTTATTATATAATCAATCATTAGTTTACAAACTTGGGTTTACATGGGTACTTATAACCCACCAACCGACACAACCATTCACAATAACTGCCATAACCGAAAATAACTGTCATTCGGTTATAGGCTTTGTTTTTGACACACTAGGACCCTATACTTTACACTTTACATAAACTACTCTAAATACTTGACTTTCATGTTTGACTTTCATGGATTAGATAAATTAGTATCCAATACCTCGTGCATGTAATTAGTTTCTCCTTTCGCCTCTAAAAGGTAAGGGACAAGAGACCAAAAAACGAAAGCAAACATTGCAATTAGGGACCAAAGTTTGTAAATAGTATCAATGAGGAACAAATTGGGTTTTTATCAACAAACCCAAGGATGATTTTTGTAATCTACTCTTGTTTTATTTGTAGCTGGAAAAGGTCTTATCAAATCATATCTTGTGTAGGTTGTCAGAAGGTGATCATAAACAAGAAGAGGACAAGAACGATAAGATAGTCGTTAGTAAAGTTAAGAGTGACGGGTTTGAATTTAATGGCATGATAGATGAATCACACTTGCTTAATCTTCCGTCTGATGTTTTGAAGATGATTATGGAGTTTAGTGTTGGCATCGAATACATGAACTTTCGTGCTTCATGCAAACTATGTCATTTAGCAGCACCTGTAATACAATGGAGCAACCAAACAGCATCAAAGAGGCTGCAGTTGCATGCATATTCATTGATTTCACCTTGGTTGATGGTTATTGGAAAGCACACTGTCACTTTTTTTGATCCGATGTTTGGTGACAAGTATTTTATAAAAACACCTCGAGAATTAGAATTGATTAGTGAACTAGAAATACAATGTTCAAGGTATGGTTGGCTGCTGATACGTAAATCTTATAGACCCCCATTTTTTTTTAACCCCTTCACAAGTGATACTCGCGAGCTTCCATCGGGTCGTTATCTAGAGAGCTTTGATTTTTCAGCACCACCCACTTCTCGTGATTGTTTGGTTGTTGGATTTACATCAACTAATGAATGGCATGTTCACATCCACTTTGTAGGTCGAGAATCATCGTGGCGTAAATATGCTCTCAATTTTGGTAATGACGATCCATATTTATATCGTTTTCCAGCATTCCATGGTGGTGCTGTATACGCATTGTGCAACGGTAAAGGAGTTGATGTTTTCAAAGAATTAGGCGTGGGAGATCCCATTTGTGAAAGGAGTAGTGTTCTAAAGGAAGCACCAATGTGATCATGAATATCAATGTGATCAACATCTTATACTAGTAATCGTGGGTGAGTTTGGAGAATCAGTTGAAGTATTCATACCAAATGAGGATGAAGGTAAATGGGATAAATTAGATGATATAGGAAGGCACGTGATTTATATTGGCGATAAAACATCTCTATGCATGGAAGCCAAAACACCAGATATGGAGAACAAGATATATTTTCCAAGATTTCATTTCGGGAAGATATTGGTTTATTCTCTCGAAACATGTAAGATTCACACGTTCAATGGTAAAAATATCCACGAAAATTTTGGGGATTTCTTTGGAACAATAAAACATCTCCCGCATAATGCGTGGATTGAGCCAAGTTGGTCCTAGCTAATCTATATTATTTATTTTCATTTTTTATTTTTATTTTCTACTTTGTAACGCTATGTGGTTAGTTAAACCTCTGACATTTCTTTAATTTTTGGATGTGGCTAGTCAATTTTTTTAACATAATAATTTGAATAAGTTCCATTCCTTGTGTGTGGATTAAACCAAGTTTTGCTTAGTTCATTAGTATCTAAATTTGTTATTTCTGAAAGGTAAGTTTGATAAATGTTGGCAGCAAACGAAAGTAAAACCACCAATGAGATAGAATTGATAATCATGACGTACTTACAGTTTTTGTTGTCGTTATTTTGTGGGAGTGTCTAAAACCTATATAGGTACATACAAGTAGATTATTCCAATATACATTGTGATTACATGTCCATCATATGTAATCAACACATTTGAATTAAAGGCTAAGGATTGAAAACCCTCAAAATTATAACCAACTGTTTGAATGATTTTCTTATGCAACAATATGGTAAGATAAAAGGAACATACCGGAGATTAAAAGATACATTCAATGCCTTTATTCTGACAGTACGCCCATGAACTAAGCGGCAACTCTCCTTTGTTCTTTCTGCCTTGAAGAGTTAATTATGGTCCAGTAATCCACAGTTCCACCATTGATCGTTTTCTACATAGAATAAATAGAAGTGTCACTAAAGAGTAAACAAATATATCATGCATTGTTATTCAACATACATCCAGGTCATGCTAATCTAACAGGTTGATTTGCGGAGCTTTTTTCCAGGGTCAGATTTGTGGTCAAGATCTCAATCTCATCTTAATTCCCTTGGTAACCTCTTGAATTATTAGTATTCACAAACTCGTTTATTAGCTTGGAAAGTCCAAACAAACACGCATAGACTCCTCATAGCAATTTCTTTCCTAGTATATAGACATTTACGTCGGATCAATTATAGCCTTAGTATTACAACAGAAAGATTATGGTATGAAATCAAAGGGACTGGCGGGATAAAATATTCCCTCTGAGAAGTCCTATACCAGTTAAAGCAGGTCAGTATCACTACAACATCGACCGGTTTCCCAAGCGACACTTGGGGACTTTCCCAAGCGACTTGTCGCTGGGGATTCCTTTCCCCAGCGACATGTCGCTGGGGAAACGTCGTTGGGTCCCACTCATTTTTCAGTCAAAGAAGTAGTGCCACGGTGGCATATTATCCCCAGCGACATGTCGCTGGGGAATCTTCGGGTTAAGCTAAGTTGATTAACACGTCTAAATAAAATTAACGTTAATTTCGAATTATCCCCAGCGACATGTCGCTGGGGAAACTATGTTTATATGTTGACAAGTCAACGAATAACCATAGTATCCCCGGCGACATGTCGCTGGGGAAACTATGTTTATTCGTTGACTTGTCAACGAATAACCATAGTATCCCAGGCGACATGTCGCTGGGGAAAAGTCTGCATTTTTTTTTTAAATACAGCCTGCACAGCAGGCGATTTTCAGATTTTTTCCGGAATTTTTCCGGAAAAAATCTACCAAATAAACCTGTACGAAAACCTGTATATACTCACCACAGCTTGTACCAAAACACAAATACAATATAACGGATCAACGCAATACAAATACATCACAACTTTTACCAAAACCGAAAGATAATAAAGCTAAATCGTCCAAAATCCTAATAAGTCTACAAAACGTTGCTTCCTAGTTATAAACAGGGCTTAAAAGTCAATATTCAACATGATAGATAGGGAAACAAGTGTTTAAATGTCGCCAAGATGAACCTAATAATATATAACACAACTACCTAAAGTACCAATGTAGCATACTAATAATATATAACACAACTACCTCTCGTCGTCGTTATCCTCATCACCGCCACTCTCCTCGTCATCACCACACCCGCCACTCCCGCTAGCACCACCCGACTCAAACTCCCTAAACATATCCGCGTATTTGTCGTCGCTTCTGAAGAGACTCATCATAAAGTCTACCTTTCTGTGCATGCTCTTGAGCGACTTGTCGGGGGCGGGCATACTTGGCCTGGATGTGGCCCGTGATGGCAATACCCGACCCACACCGGGAATATGCCCACGAAGCTTACCCCCTCTTGCCAACGCATTGATCTGATCCTCCGTGTACTCACCCGTAGCCTCAAGCCTTTTCATCTCCTCCTATGTAGTGACAAAAACACAAGATAGTAAATATATTAGTCGGGTTGCTACATTATTTCTCGATAATTCATTAAAGTGTGTTTTGAAACAAAACTTACATATATCCGGCGGTCCTCATCGTTAGGGAATACCCCGTCAACGGTATGTGTTCGCCAGAAAGTGTCAATGAGTGAAGGGTACTCCTGAGTGTCTGAGGCCTGCCTCTGTACATACACACACACATATAAGATGAATAATTTTAAAAACGAAAAATCACAACACACCAAAGCGTATAATCAGATATATATGTATATATGCATGTAAAATAATTATAATGTTTATTACCATCTCATATCGAAGGCGAGCCAGCGACCGGGATCCCTGTCGAGATATGACCAGGCTCTTTTGCCGGTTTAGCAGATTTTGAGCGGCTCGAGCAAGGTTCTTGGGATCATTCCAAAACTTAATGTACTCATCCCAATCAGCCGCTGTAATCTCCTCGGGACGTGCCCGCCTGATCGCCTCCACATCGTAAGTCCCGGTGGGGTCTGCCTTCCAATGCTTGGCCTTGAAAGAAGCCTTGTTTGTATTGTAGGCTTTTTGCAAGTGCGAGTTTATGCCTTCGTAGATCTCGGTCCAACGGGAGGATTCCATGTGCGGCCTGAGGTCAAACAAGGTCTGCAATCATATACAACAAAACGAAAACAGAGTTAGAGATATAATTTATATATTTATTTAAATTTGTTTATTTATTTATATGATATAAATAAATAAGCGAATTTAGATAAATATACACAATTAAATAAATGAACACGATAATGAAATAAACATAAAAGGATAACTGACCCCAATATTTGAAATGATCGCCGCCTTCTTCTCCTTTGGGACCTTCTCCGAAGAAGGGTAGTAAAACGGCACACTCCTAACGACCTCCCCGATGTAGTTAGACCAGTGAGCCGCATGGGGGCCGAGAGGGTTTAGGGTTTGTTTGTCACCCACATCAAAATTGATCGAGACGGGACCTTTTTCTTCTGCGATTGCCTTTAGCGAAAGGTTCCGGGTCTTGTCGCGGGTATTCAGCCTGCCCGCTCCCCTGCCGCCCAAATTGGGCTTTCGTTTACCTTTGCCTGCAAAATCAAGTTAGTGATAAAGTCATAAAAATTCAAGGCAAGCAAGTTCAATATATGTATCAAATTTATGCTTGTATTACAATAATCCAAAAATTCTTACCTCGGTTAATGAAGCCTGCACAGTAACCGGTGGGTACGCGGTCTGGAGGGGGATGATCCTCACCGCCACCGTCACCGCCGTGGGACCGTGCAACATCTGCTGACGACATTTGTACAAGTACAATTAGCATAAGATATAGAAATTCATGAACAAAATAATATAAGCATGTCAACAAAATAATATAGAAATTCCTAAAACATTCCTAAAGGGTTCAAACGGCTCATATCAACAAAGTTTTAAGGTAATAACACAAAGAAAACAAACGGCTTATATCAACAAAGTTTTATCATTGACAACTTATTATAATTATAAACGAGCACATTTCAAGGCAATTCAACTAATAATAACTATAAACTAACAAAATTTAAACAATAAACATTCCCCTGCGATATGTCGCCCGGGATACCAAAACGAGAAAAAAAATTATAACATACCTTGGATGTGGCTGCTGTCACCTAACAAAATTCAACTAAGAAAAAAAATTATAACTCGGCTCGTTCTCCTTCTTGGCTGCTGTCGCCTACTGCCAAAACCAAAAAAAAAAAAAAAAAAATTACTTAAAAATTTTTTCTAATTAACAACTTCTTACAACAATAATAATCTTGTTTAACCAAATCATATTATAATTAACAAAATTAAAAAATATATATACAACCAAACCACATGTGTCGTGTACGTCGAACCAAAAACAAATTGTTGGTGATGGAGGTGCTCGAATGGTTGGTGATGGTTGAAGTGGTGGATGCGGTGGTGGTGATGGAGGTGCTCGTGTAGTTGGTGATGGTTGATTTTATGGATGTGCTATATTGCTGCAAAAATCGCCAAGGGAGGAGGGTAAAGTTTTTTCGTTTTCTGCAGTGAAGGAGGAATCCAGATCTACTTTATCATCAAACATTTTCCCCGGAGACAATCCCCGGCGACAAGTCGCCGGGGAAAGGTATTTTTTTGTCGTTTAGCGTAGTTGGCGCGATAACGAAATTTTTGGTGGGTGGGTATCCCCGGCGACATGTCGCCGGGGAACATTAATTTAATTTAATTTTATCGTTAAAAATAATGATATATGTTGTTACGTGAGAGTCAACGAAGTCAAACACAATCCCCGGCGACATGTCGCTGGGGAAAACTATAGTATATATTTTTTTAAGTAAACGAAACTTAATGTTTATCGATAAAAAAAATAAAATTCTATTTTTTAAAATTAACTTAATTTTATTTTATACGTAAACTTAATGTTTATCAATAAGTGGTTACTCCTTTGTATATTTAAGGTAAAAGTTCACGTATTATTTTATCTAAAACTATAACATAAGCAAAAATATTTAAGGTAAAAATTGTCAAAGAAAGACTTAAAATGTCCACTTCTATTATACATTAGACGTTAGATGTTCGACGGATAAGTCGATATGTTATGGTTACACATTAGACGTTCAACGGATGAGTCGATATGTTAGGGTTAGACATTAGACGTTCAACAGATGAGTCGATATGTTACGGTTACACATTAGACGTTCAACGGATGAGTCGATATGTTATGGTTACACATTAGACGTTCAACGGATGAGTCGATATGTTACGGTTACACATTAGACGTGATGAGTCGATATGTTAGGGTTAGACATTAGACGTTCAATGGATGAGTCAATATGTTATGGTTACACATTAGACGTTCAACGGATGAGTCGATATGTTATGGTTACACATTAGACGTTCAACGGATGAGTCGATATGTTAGGGTTAGACATTAGACGTTCAACGGATGAGTCGATATGTTACGGTTACGCATTAGACGTGATGAGTCGATATGTTAGGGTTAGACATTAGACGTTCAACAGATGAGTCAATATGTTATGGTTACACATTAGACGTTCAACGGATGAGTCGATATGTTATGGTTACACATTAGACGTTCAACGGATGAGTCGATATGTTAGGGTTAGACATTAGACGTTCAACGGATGAGTCGATATATTACGGTTACACATTAGACGTGATGAGTCGATATGTTAGGGTTAGACATTAAACGTTCAACGGATGATTCAATATGTTATGGTTACACATTAGACGTTCAACGGATGAGTCGATATGTTACGGTTACACATTAGACGTTCAACGGATGAGTCGATATGTTATGGTTACACATTAGACGTTCAACGGATGAGTCGATATGTTACGGTTACACATTAGACGTGATGAGTCGATATGTTAGGGTTAGACATTAGACGTTCAACGGATGAGTCAATATGTTATGGTTACACATTAGACATTCAACGGATGAGTCGATATGTTATGGTTACACATTAGACGTTCAACGGATGAGTCGATATGTTACGGTTACACATTAGACGTGATGAGTCGATATGTTAGGGTTAGTCATTAGACGTTCAACGGATGAGTCAATATGTTATGGTTACACATTAGACGTTCAACGGATGAGTCGATATGTTATGGTTACACATTAGACGTTCAACGGATGAGTCGATATGTTAGGGTTAGACATTAGACGTTCAACGGATGAGTCGATATGTTACGGTTACACATTAGACGTTCAACGGATGAGTTGATATGTTAGGGTTAGACATTAGACGTTCAACGGATGAGTCGATATGTTACGGTTACACATTAGACGTGATGAGTCGATATGTTAGGGTTAGACATTAGACGTTCAACAGATGAGTCAATATGTTATGGTTACACATTAGACGTTCAACGGATGAGTCGGCATGTTATGGTTACACATTAGACGTTCAACGGATGAGTCGGTATGTTATGGTTACACATTAGACGTTCAACGGATGAGTCGGTATGTTATGGTTACACATTAGACGTTCAACGGATGAGTCGGTATGTTATGGTTACACATTAGACGTTCAACGGATGAGTCGGTATGTTATGGTTACACATTAGACGTTCAACGAATGAGTCGGTATGTTATTGTCGGGATATGAAAGTGCTGAAGATATGAAAGTACTGAAGATATGAAAGTACTGTAAGCTGCAAAGTACTGGAAAACGTCAAAGAGTCAAAGTACTGCATTATGAAGTCAAAGTACTGCAAGAACAAAGAACTGTTATATTCGTTTATGGAAAGTATTGTATTCTATGTTTAGATTACTTGTCGTACAAGAATACAAATTGTAAACCGACTAGGATATCCTTAAGCCTATAAAAGGACTCCTAGATTGGTCTTAGAGATGTACGAGTCTATGAGTTTTAGAGTTTACGAATTCACAAGTTATTTAGTGTTTTAGAGAGAAGTTCGATAATCTTAGAGTTGTTTAGAGTATCTGTATAATAAGCAGATTTAGAGTTTATAATAAAAGTTGTTCTTCTTAGCTTCGTTAAGTAAATTCCGCGTACTTGATAAAGATTGCTTAGTGTTTCTTTGTTAATAACTTAGGATTTATCCGAGGTTATTAAACCTTAACAAGCTAGTTAAAGTTAGTTTGATTAAAGTATATCGATCCAACAAGTGGTATCAGAGCTTGTGTGGAAACTCTGACTAGGAAGAAACCCTACTTCAACTATATTCAAGATGTCGACTGAAGCTGTTCCACCACCCTCAATCACCTCACTCAGAATTCCAATAATCAAGAAGGGAGAATATGATCTCTGGTGCATGAAGATGAGGCAGTATATTGCCATTACAGACCATGCACTATGGAATGTAATTGTGAATGGCAATGAAGTAGTTCCAGAACCTATTAATATTCCTGGACAACCAATTGCACCAAAGGCAGTCTTACCAGCAGCAACCCTAAGGAATCAAGAAAAGGCACTAAACATTCTCTTATCTGCCATTCCAGATGGTCATCTTCTCAAATTTCATGATGCTAAAGATGCTAAGCAGCTCTGGGCTGATCTCAAGACCAGATTTGGAGGGAATGAAGCCTCTAAGAAGATGCACAGAAATTTACTGAAGCAACAGTTTGAAACTTTCACAGTAGGTGAAAGAGAGAGTCTTGATGCTGCATATGATAGGTTTCAAAATCTCCTCAACATGTTGGAGTTATACAAGGCAGAAGTGTCAGTTGAGGATGCTAATTTGAAGTTTCTAAGGAGTTTGCCATCTACATGGCATGTGATTGCTACAATGATCAGAGGACAACAAGGTTTGGATGTCATGGACTTTGATGATCTCTATCATCAATTGAAGGTGTATGAGCATGAGATGAGTGGTCAAACAAATTCTAAGTCTCACAGTATAGCTTTTCTATCATCTGAAAAGAAGGGCAGTACTTCTGTCAAAAGTACTGCTTCTCCTCAAAGTACTGTTTCTCAAAGTAATGCTGTTTACAACCCCCCCCCCCTTCATATGCTCAGCAGGCCCCACCACCTACCACTTTGCACTCAGATGAAGTTGTGTGCTCCTTCTTTGCACAACAAGCCAGTTTACCTGTCACTTATGAAGAGGATCTAGCACATATTGAAGAAGATGCACTTGAAGAAATTGATATCAGGTGGCAAGTTGCTATGATCACTGCAAGGATCAAAAAGTACATGAAGAAGATAGGCAAAAGTATTGATTTCAAACCAAAACAAGGAATAACTTTTGACAAATCCCAAATTGAATGCTTCAATTGTCAAAAGACTGGTCACTTTGCAAGGGAGTGCAGGTTTGCTAAGTATCAAGCAAACAGAACATCTGAGAAGCCAAAACTTGAGCTCAAAGAAATTCCAATTACTGAAACAAAGGCTTTGGTTGCTCAAGAGAAGTTATCAGAAGTTGACTGGAGTGAAGAGTTTGATGATGAACCAGTAACTTACTGTATGGTAGCAGTGGAAGATGTAGTTGAAGACACAGTGGATGCATTGGACTGGAGCACTGTTTTTGATGAAGAACCTGAACATGCTGCTTTGGAATCTGATGATGGCTTTGGAGGATTTGATTGGAGCAAAGAAAGTGAAGATGATCATGTTCTTCTTGCTATGGTGGCTACTTCACCAACTCAGTCTCCTATCTCTGAGGTATGCTCAAACTGTTATGAGTTTTATCAAAAATTACTTAACAGTTATGTGATTGAAAGAGATAATTGTGTTAGGGCTAGGTCTGAGGTAACAGGTTATCAAATTACTTTAGAGTCTATGGAAGCTAAAATTATAACACATGAAAATAATGAAATGGCTTGGGCTGAAAAGTATGAACAACAGGATTACCAGTTAAAACTTAGTGAATGGAAACTAAACTGTAAAATTGCTGAAATTGAGAAATTAACTAAGGAGAGAGATGATCTGTTAGAAAAGTTTGCTGCCTGGAATGAATCTGGTCTGTCCCATGTTACTTATGTTGAAAAACAAAGAAGAGCATACATTAGAATTGGATTAGGTTTTGGTATGAACTTTGATAACATAGAAGAAAAACAACCTAGTGATCAGGATGTAGGTGATTTTGAGGACATAACCACTAGTGATGATGAACTCATTAACTATGTAGATACATCTAGTAATGAGGGCTCAATAAGTGAACCACCTCCTGAGTATAAGAAAGACAAGGGATATAATGTTGTCCCACATCCCATTAGTCATCAACCCATAAGGCCTGATGTTTCTCAATTTGGAGTAGACAGTCTAGAGTTTAGGAAGAAGCTTGTTGCTCAATCTAGATCTGAAAAACCCAAAGAAGCTGTTGAAAATAATGTTCAAAATCAAGCAGTACCTTCAAATCAAAGTACTGCTCCACAAGAAGTACCTTCTGCAAAGTCTTTTCAAAACCGTACTGCTAAACCTTTTTGGGATAATTTTGGTCAAAACAGGTTTAATCATTCTCCTAGAAGGCAAAATAATTTTGGGCATAGACATAGAAGAAATTACTTTGGACATATGGGTCAAAAACTGTGTTTTGTGTGTTATAGTCCTAATCACTTAATCAAAGATTGTGATCGACACTCAGAATACCTTAGCAAATTTCCAAAGAACAGATCTGCCAACCACAAACCTTGAGAGCACAAACCAGTTTGGAATAATTCAAATAGGATTAATCACAGAAACTTCACACCAGATCACAGATACCCACATCAGAGAAGACCTTTTTCAAAATCTTCAGTATCTCACAGTACTTTCCAAAGTACTGCTCAGAAACAAGGTACTGATCACACTACTTGGAATAGGAATCCTAGGAGATCTCACTATCAACCTAGAAGGTATTACAATTCACATAGGGGATCTAGATCACAGGAACCACGTGTTAAACCAGAATGGGTTAAGAGAAAAGGTACTGCTGAGGGACACATAGTACTTTCAACAAAAAGTGAATCTGATGTTTTTGTGACACAAGAAAAAGCTAATAATCTTATAAAAGAGATTTATGTTGAAAAACCAGAAAGTTTTGAAAATCCACATGCTAAAGATCAAAAGATAATTTTGGATCATCATTTGAAATATAGTGGGAATTACATACTCAAAGAATTTGAGTTTGTAACTCCACAAGGGGAACACAAGTCAGTAATGGCTTGGGTTCCTAAAAATCACTAACTCTTTTCTTTGTGTGCAGGGCAACCCAGAAGAGGAGCTTAAAGATCATCTGATTGTAGATAGTGGTTGCTCTGGAAGTATGACAGGAGACAAAGAGATTCTGTCTGATTTTAGAATTATTAGTGGAGGAAGAGTTGCATTTGGGAATGATCCCAATGGAGGAAAGATTACTGGAAAAGGAACTATCAAAGCAGGGCTTATCGACTTTGAGAATGTTGGATATGTGAAGGAGCTTAAATTCAACTTGCTCTCAGTCTCTCAAATTTGTGATAAAAAGCATCTTGTGTTATTCACTGACACAGAATGTCTCATCCTTTCCTCTGATTTTAAACCAGTTGATGATGACATGGTAGTACTTAGAGTACCAAGGACAAATGATGTGTATAGCTTAGACATGAAGAGTCTACATTCTTATGGAAGATCCACATGTTTGGTGGCTAAAGCAACATATGAAGAGGCACATCAATGGCATAGAAGATTGGGCCATGTTAATTTCAAGAATATCAACAAACTGGTCAAAGGCAATCTAGTTAGAGGTTTACCTTCAAAGACTTACAAGAATGATCAATCATGCTTGGCATGCAAGAAGGGTAAACAACACAAAGCTTCCTGCAAGAAGCTTGAGGAAAGAACTATTAGAGAACCATTGGAGCTGTTACATATGGATTTATTTGGACCTGTCTCTGTGGCAAGCCTAAATAAGAAAAAGTACTGTTTGGTTGTTACATATGATAGCAGTAGATTCAGTTGGGTTTTCTTTTTGGGTTTTAAGGATGATACTTTTGATGCTATTCAGACACTGATTATAGCACTTGAAAACCAATTAAGACTTAAGGTTAGAGGTATTAGATGTGATAATGGAACTGAGTTCAAGAACAAGCTTATGGATGACTTTTGTGCAAATAAAGGCATAAAGAGGGAGTTTAGTATTGCTAGAACACCACAGCAAAACGGTGTTGCAGAGAGGAAGAATAGGACTTTGATTGAAGCAGTAAGGACAATGCTAGCAGATTCCCATCTACCTATTCAATTTTGGGCAGAAGCTGTAAGTACTGCATGTTATGTACTTAACAGAGTCTCTGTCACCAAACCACAGATGAAGACACCCTATGAATTGCTGATGGGCAATAAACCTAACATTCGTTTTATGAAGCCTTTTGGATGCCCTCTTACTATTTTAAACACCATTGATAATCTGGGGAAGTTTGATGGCAAGTCTGAAGAAGGATATTTATTGGGTTATTGCACTAACAGTAAAGGCTTTAGAGTCTACAACAGAGTTACTAAAAAGATTCAAGATTGTCTTCATGTTGAGTTTTTAGAAGATCAAGACAATGAAAAAGGTAAAGGTCCTGATTGGATGTTTGATCTTGAAGTTTTAACTCCTTCAATGAATTATGTACCTGTTAGAGAAGAAAATCAACCTGTGCACAATGGAGAAGATTTACAATATGTTGTTCATGGAGTTCATATTAGACCTGATGTTGTTCATGATGAAGATCCTGTAAGTCCAAAACAAAGTACTGATGTTCCCAAGCAAAGTACTGATACTCTAAAACAAAGTACTGTTGCACCACAATCCTCATTATCAGCTGAGGATCAATCTATTCAAGAGGAACTTAATAAGATGATTCTTCAAGATGTATTAGCACATTCTTACACTGATGAACAAAGGAGAACTTATGAAGAGGCAAAGAAGAAGAACAAGACTGCAGAATACTCTCACAGTATTTTGGATAGTACTTTCGACCAAAGTACTGCTGCACCTGTTGACAGTACTTTAGATAATTTGGATGATCCTACCATGCCTGTATTAGAAGAAACTGATGATGAGCTTGAAGATGAAGGTATTTTCTCAGATTCTAATGAAGGTGCTGATTATACTAATTTGGATGATGCATATGGAGTTCCACAGTCTCCAATCTTACGGATTCATAAGAATCATCCAACTGATCAAATCATTGGTCCATCTACTTCTGGTGTTATGATAAGACACAAAGCTAAGAGTTTCTCAAAATCTCATAATGCTTTACTTAGCTTTGTCTACAAACAAAACAGGCTGAATCATAAGGACCATCAAACCTGCCTATTTACTTGTTTTATCTCTCAAGAGGAACCCAAGAACATTGCTCAAGCCTTGACTAAAGAAAGCTGGGTTGAAGCTATGCAGGAGGAACTTCTTCAATTTAAACTTCAAGAAGTTTGGGTTTTATGTGATCTTCCAGATGGGAAGAGAGTTATTGGAACCAGATGGGTCTTCAGAGTGAAAAGAGATGAAAGAGGCAATGTTATCAAAAACAAGGCAAGGTTAGTAGCTCAAGGCTACAGACAAGAAGAAGGTGTAGATTATGATGAAGTATTTGCTCCTGTTTCAAGGATTGAGGCTATTAGAATATTTCTTGCTTTTGCTTCATACATGGGTTTTCAGGTTTACCAAATAGATGTCAAGAGTGCCTTTCTCTATGGCACTATTACAGAAGAGGTGTATGTGAAACAACCTCCAGGTTTTGAAGATCCTAAACACCCAAACAAAGTCTACAAGGTGGTTAAGGCTCTTTATGGCCTTCATCAGGCACCTAGAGCTTGGTATGAAAGGCTCTCTACATTCTTATTACAACATGGATACAGGAGGGGAGCTATAGACAAGACTTTATTTATCAAGAGAGACAAGAAGGATATCATGTTAGTTCAAGTCTATGTTGATGATATTATCTTTGGGGCTTCCAAACAGTCCATGGTTAAGGAGTTTGAGCAGCTGATGCAGAAGGAATTTCAAATGAGTTCAATGGGAGAGTTAACTTTCTTTTTAGGACTTCAGGTTAAGCAGTCAAAGGAAGGAATTTTTATCAGTCAAGACAAGTATGTTACAGACATACTTAAGAAGTTTAATTTTGATGATATGAAGGCTGTTACTACACCTATTAAATCTATCAATTCATTGGGCAAAGATGAAGATGGACAGCCTGTTGAAGTCAAGTTATACAGATCAATGATTGGCTCTCTTATGTATCTTACTGCATCAAGGCCTGATATCATGTTTGCAGTTTGTTTATGTGCAAGATATCAAGTCTCTCCAAAGATCTCTCATATGAATGCAGTAAAGAGAATCTTCTGTTATTTAAAACAACAACCAAAGTTGGGGTTGTGGTATCCAAAAGAGTCACCTTTTCACTTAGAAGCTTTTTCAGATAGTGATTATGCAGGTGATAATTATGATAGAAGATCAACAACTGGTGGATGCCTATATCTTGGAAGAAGGTTAGTCTCCTGGCAATGCAAGAAGCAGACAATTGCAGCAACATCATCTACTGAAGCTGAATATGTAGCTGCTGCAAGCTGTTGTGGACAAGTTTTGTGGATGCAGAATCAACTCTTGGACTATGGGTTCAATTTCAAAAATACTCCTATCAATATTGATAATGAGAGTACCATTTGTATTGTGAAGAATCCTGTGTATCATTCCAAGACCAAGCACATTCAGATTAGGCATCACTTTATCAGAGATTGTTATGAGCACAGGCTTATTAATGTTGTTAAGGTTCACACAGATGACAATGTAGCTGATTTACTCACCAAAGGCTTTGATGTTTCAAGATTCAATCACTTGGTGGTGAGTATTGGCATGATTAACTACTAAGCTACATTTGAGGGGAGGACTATAAGGTGTTAGTATAGTCCTGTGTATTGCTTGAGGGGAGGATAATTGTGTATACTTAGTTTCTATGGAGGAATTTGGCAAAATATTGTTTTTCCTGAAAGTACTGCTTGGAAAGTACTGCTTTGGGAAAGTACTGCATACGTGGAAAGTACTGTTTGTCGTATTAAAGTACTGTTCCAACGGTTATATTGAGGGGTAATTAATGCTAACGGTTGTTTTATTTTGGGCTGTGATTTTTTCAAATCTCACCTATAAATAACTACTTTCCGATTTTCCCTCTTATTTCTATTTCTCTCATTCTTATTCGATTTAAGTTCTTATTGTGCTTACATACTCATCCATGGCGAATCGACCTACTGTTTCTAAGCACAATATGGTAGCAAATTTAGACAAGACTGAAGATAATGAGGCGTTTCATGATATTATTGATTATCTAACTGGGTCGCCCATCAGTTATGCTCTTTTAGTGGAGCCGGATATTATTGAACCTTGGATTCAAGAATTTTGGGCTACTGCAAGAGCAAACATGGAGAATGAAGAATTTTATATTAGGGCTACAGTTGTTGGAAGAACTGTGAAGATTACTGAAACATCTATTAGAGAAGATTTGTTGTTTAATGATAATGATGGTGCTATTCGTTTTGCCAAAGAATTGATTTGGGAAACTTTTGGGCATATTGGTTATGAAGGTTCTTTAACAGAACAAACATTCAGAAAACAGTTGTTTTGTCCTCAATGGAAGTTTTTAATACATGTATTGTTACATTGTATTAGTGCTAAAAGTACTTCTTGGGAACAGTTTGGGTCTAATATAGCATCTGCTATGGTGGGATTAGCTACAGATCGTGTTTTTAATTTTTCAAGGCTAATTCTTGATGGCATGCTTTCTCACATCAATCATGGATCCAAATGGTTAATGTATCCCAGGTTTGTACAAGTTTTTCTGAACAAACAACTTGCTGATATACCTAGGCCTACAGACTTATTGCATGTTATTGTTCAACAATCCAAGATTTTTACTTTTATGGCTAGAAGAAGTGATCTCTTTACCGGTCCTGATACACCATTAACTACTTCTATGATGGAAGTTGTTCAGGCTGTTAGAGAAGATGATGAAGATGATGCAGCAAGTAAAAGTACTGCATCTGAAGGAACTGCAACTGCAGGTACTGCATCTGAAGGTATTGAAGATCAAATTTAGACGGCTGAAAACTTTTGTCTGGCCTTTGATTAAAGAATTTCGTATCTGGGTCAAATCAAAGAAGAAAGCACAAAGGCAGTCCAAGACAAGTAAACACCAAAAGGTTCATAAACCATCTTCTGTCAACTTGGGGAGGAATTTAGAAGATCAGAATTTGAAAGAAGATACGGTTAAAGAGAATGAACCTGAAAGTTCTAAAAAGTCTGAAGAAAAGATCAATCAAGGTGCTGATGAGCATGTTCAAGTTCAAAGTACTACTGATGATCAAGGTACTGAACAACAAAGTACTGGTTTTCAGGATACTTTCAGACAAGAAGTAATTACTCCAAGAGTGTTAAATTTTGAAGAGGAAGCTGGACCTTCTACAACAGTTATACAAGAAGAGGAAGCTATTCTCAAACCTATTCACTCTGCAAGTGATGATGAGTTCATTGCTACAATTCTTGGAGATTTATCACAACCAGGAGGAGGAGTTACTATTCGAGATGTACAAGAAGAAGAACAACAAAGAACTTCTCAACCTGAAATTGATCCTAAGGATAAAGGGAAGGGTGTTTTGGTAGAAGTTAAGAAGAAGAAACCAACTTTAGCACAGTTAAGAGCTGCTCAAGATGCTTTGAATGAACAAGCAGCTAGAAAGATTCAAGAAGAGTTAAATGCTAAAGATAGAGAAGCTCAGGAAGCTCAAGAAGCTCAGAATAGAGAAGCAGCTCAAAAGGTACAAGATGAATTAGATGCTGAAGCTGCTGAACCATTACAGTCACCTGTTCCTGTTAGATTTATGCCAAGAAGACTTAATAAAGCTAAAGACAGAAATGCTATGATGGCTTATCTGAAAAGTCAAGGGTATAAAGGATTGCAGAAGTTTAATTATTTTGAGATGAAAAGATTATATGATGCTGCTAGGGAGGATTATAAGAAGGATGTTGCAGGCATCAAAGATTTTAGAGAAGAAGCTACCTGGACTGAAGCTGAAAGAAAGAAGAGCTTGAAAAGAAAAAGGAAAACTGAAGTTATAGATGTTCAGTTCTCAAAGAAAGAAAAAGTTGAATTAAGATCTGAGACTAGTGATGAATTAAGGAATTATCTCAGAGTAGTAGATTTTGATTATTCAAAAGAAGATAATGACATGAAGATGAACAGATCAAAGATTAGTGTTTTTGAAGTTGTGAAATCCAAGGATGGAGATTACATGATCTTTCATAAAGAAGATGAAAGCTTCAAAGTTTTC
The DNA here is from genome assembly GCA_019973895.1 of Chrysanthemum seticuspe. NCBI lineage: Eukaryota > Viridiplantae > Streptophyta > Magnoliopsida > Asterales > Asteraceae > Chrysanthemum > Chrysanthemum seticuspe. The sequence goes on from BPTQ01000001.1 coordinate 268,687,211, forward strand.
AAAAGGCTATGGGACTTACTGCACATTATAGATAGAGTAGACCTATTCTATTTATATCATGTGGTGAAAGCTTACTTTGAACATAATCCATTAGAAGGGATTGGTTTAGTTTTACATGGTGATCTCATAACTGCATGGGAAACTGAAGAAGAGAGCACTGATGATGTTTGGAAGAATCAAGAAAGCTGGAAAATTGTTTGCTGGAGATTCTTTGAAGAGTCTGGAGTTCATGTTTTAGAGCTGGAAAATGGAACAATGATACACATGTTTTCCGAAAGAAGATATCCTCTCACAATCGAGCTTATGAGAAGGATGCTAGAGCATGGAATGGAAGTAGAAGAGGATAATGAAACTGCTTGCATGGTTATCAACTTGTTTATCAACTGGACTACTATTGCTGAAGATGATCAATAACTGGTATGAATTTTATTTGAATAAATACTTTTTGATATATCAGTACTTTTATTCAAAGTACTGATTGATCAGACAGTACTTTCATCAAAGTACTGTTTGAAGAAATAAACCAGTTAAAAGAATTTTAAATGAAACCTTTTGCTAAGTAATAAATATTTTGAAATAAAGGTTGAATAAATGGTTTTTGTGATGATAACATCAATAGGTTATCAATCCACCATGGTTACAAAAGGATTGGCTAATCCATGAGCAAACGGCTCTGGTAAAGATATATCAAATCCGTTTTTAGTTGACAACTTGCTAATAAGTTGGATGGTAATCAACTCACCATATCAGTAATGTGAAGAGTTGGCTAGCCCATAAGAAAATGGCTTGTGGTAAAGGCTGTGGAAAAACCATTATTGGTAATTAGTTCACCATTAGATAGAAGAACTAACTAGTCCAGAAGGGTACAGCTTTTGGTAAAGACAAATCAAATCTGTTGATAGCTGGTGGTTTGCTAAAAATCATATGGTTATCAATGTACCATGGTCTTACACACCAAAACATTCGACTACTCCAGAGTTAATGGCTTTGGTAAAGAGACTAAAATACATTAATTTTCAATGATTCACCTCTCACAGGAGTTAACACACCTGGAAGTGATGACAATAGTATGCAACTTAAATTGAATTAATGTACAAAATTGTCATATGTTGCTGTGTTGCTGAAAAGATGGAGCTTGCTGGGTGCTGATGTAAAAGAATAATTCTAAGAGATACTTTGACAAGCACACACATTACAGAAATACAATTCAAAGACTAAGAAACAATATGTCCTTAAAGATGAAGTTGTTAAAGATATATTCACTAAAGGGAACTTGAAGTCAAGCAAGTAGAATTCAAGTTAGGGGAGGATTGTTGGGATATGAAAGTATTGAAGAAATGAAAGTACTGAAGATATGAAAGTACTGTAAGCTGCAAAGTACTGGAAAACGTCAAAGAGTCAAAGTACTGCTAAAGACAAAGTCAAAGTACTGCATTATGAAGTCAAAGTACTGCAAGAACAAAGAACTGTTATATTCGTTTATGGAAAGTATTGTATTCTATGTTTAGATTACTTGTCGTACAAGAATACAAATTGTAAACCGACTAGGATATCCTTAAGCCTATAAAAGGACTCCTAGATTGGTCTTAGAGATGTACGAGTCTATGAGTTTTAGAGTTTACGAATTCACAAGTTATTTAGTGTTTTAGAGAGAAGTTCGATAATCTTAGAGTTGTTTAGAGTATCTGCATAATAAGCAGATTTAGAGTTTATAATAAAAATTATTCTTCTTAGCTTTGTTAAGTAAATTCCGCGTACTTGATAAAGATTGCTCAGTGTTTCTTTGTTAATAACTTAGGATTTATCCGAGGTTATTAAACCTTAACAAGCTAGTTAAAGTTAGTTTGATTAAAGTATATCGATCCAACAGTTATGGTTACACATTAGACGTTCAACGGATGAGTCGGTATGTTATGGTTACACATTAGACGTTCAACGGATGAGTCGATATGTTATGGTTACACATTAGACGTTCAACGGATGAGTCGGTATGTTATGGTTACACATTAGACGTTCAACGGATGAGTCGGTATGTTATGGTTACACATTAGACGTTCAACGAATGAGTCGGTATGTTATGGTTACACATTAGACGTTCAACGGATGATTCGATATGTTATGCTTACACATTAGACGTATAACGGATGAGTCGATATGTTATGTTACATAGCAACTACAAGAACAACTACTACTTTGATCAGCAACAACAAGAACAAGAACAACAACAACAACAACAACAACAACAACAAGAACTACTACTACTACTACTACATACGAAGATTTTCCATGTCACCTAACAGCTCACGAAGTAATGCATCCGACTGACATGTGTGGTCGTCAGGAATCGTTGCCATTTCAAGTTTGGCCTCCAGCAACCTTTCTCTTGTCTCTAGCACATGTTTTTGTGTTTCCAGCAACCTTATCCTAAGATCTTTTTCATGGCAGCTCGAGCACTCTGTTGGTGCAGAGATTGTTCTTAAGTACTCGTCAAATACATCCTTCCACATAAAATAGCCGCATCCATTATCTTTTCTGGGCTGTTACATAATAAGAAAATTATAAGAGCTTACAACCCAATTATTTATATATTTACATAAATAAGAAATGTATGATTGTTCACATTTGACAGAGGACATGAATAATATTGTCGTCCAGATGAATATTCTCTATGTGATGTTCTTAATTTTATATTTCCTACTCCACAAGAACACATAGAAGGATTAAATTGCTCCATCTCAGGTTTTGAAATTTGTGTGAAGATAAGAGGTTGTGAGGTTGAGTGGTTTTGAGGATAATATCTATTAGATTTTGGTGGGATAAGATCTCAAGGTTGAGTGGTTTTGAGGATAAGATCTGGTAGATTTTTGTGATATATAAAGCATATCTGGTAGCTTTTGGTGAGAAGTTTTGGCGCCATGTTTTTTGTGGGAATTCTTGGCGCCATGTTTTTGTTAAAGTCAACGAAGTCAAAGAGAATCCCCGGCGACATGTCGCTGGGGAAACTCTTGTCCACGTCACTGTAAGAGACACTAACACTAATTACGAATTTTTAAATAAACAAATGAATCCCCGGCGACATGTCGCTGGGGAAAAGTAAGCGGGAAAAATTCCCACCACGTTTTACAAAGAAATTAACACTAATTACGAATTTTTAAATAAACAAATGAATCCCCAGCGACATGTCGCTGGGGAAAAGTAAGCGGGAAAAATTCCCACCACGTTTTACAAAGAAATATTCGGTCAAAATATAACCGCTTAATCCCCGGCGACATGTCGCTGGGGAAAACTACTCAATAATTTAGCTGACTTTTCTACGAGAATTGGTGCCACGTAGGATATATTTTTGTCGTTTAGTGCGGATTCCCAGCGACAGATGTCGCCGGGGAAAATGTCGATGGGGAAACTGGTAAATGTTGTAGTGTATGTAGGTCATAAGTTAATCCCTCCTACTTCTGAATAATCATATATTCGATTGAATGTCCTATACGATTGAATAATTGTTGGAATTATATAACATGATCGACAATTGTATATAAAACACGCAGAACATCAAAGAAACATGCGGAAGCGTATAAGAACGAATTAATGAATAACTAATTAACATAAACATAAAGTATGCGTGCCTTTTGATTCTAGCCCAACAAGAATCAATCCCTTAAACTAGCAAGTGGATGAACCCTAATTAGGGTTTATAAGCATTATGCGAATTACCCCTTACCGTTTTGTAATTCAATCCAAGATACTAACAATAGTGTGTTAGTACCACGTTCTTGTACACACGTACTATAACAAATTAAAGTAATGCTAGTTTTAAGAACACGAAAAAGTTTGCTTTGGAAAAACAAAGGGATCGACGCCTATGGAGGGGTGTACGATCGTTTAGGACAAGAAAACACACAAAACAATTTTTAGGTTTTAAGTTTAGGAGTACAAGAGTTATGATACAAAGACCCTAGGCCTTGTATAACCCAAGGAAACTTAGAGTCCAAGTTAGACTTGGATTGGGTTTTGGAAACCCCTTGGCCGATCGTACAAGGCATCCCCAAGGGTTTCTAGAACCTTCTCGATCTTTAATTTCACATCTAGTCCTTCCTTTTAACATTTAACGATCGTTAGTCCATTACGTTTAATTAACTTAACGTTCGTTATAGTTTTCGTGTAAATAATAAATAAATATAACATTTTATATTTAATTATTAACTTTAATTCTCATACGCAAAGTGTTCAATCCCGTGGTCTCGAGTTCGATCCTAACTCACGACTACTAATTTATATCCATAAAACCAACAGCTCGCACTTGGATATATCTTAATAGCGTGATCACATCGGTTAGCGTCTAGCAACACTTCGATGCCTCTAGCACGACTCGAGTAAGGCTCCTGGAAAAACCTTTTAATGATTTCTCATTATTTATTATCCTTTTGTTTCCAATACCACGTTAAATAAAGATATGAATTTAAGTCATTCTTTATTCAATCATCCTGTTTCTCGCTTTAAGTGATTGAGCAAGATTACCAAATCTTCTTAACATATTCAGGGGAGATCTTGGGTGCGGCCGCACAAACATCTTGTCAACCCTACGAGAGGCCCAGCAGTATTAAACTCCAAATAAATTTGAAGGAACAAATTATATCTTGACTACAAGAATAACCCACAAACTTTGTAACACTTCTGGAAACAACCCTTATGACTACCAGTTACGTATAGCGTTAAGTTGTTCCACAAAAATGCACTACATTTATGACACTTATCTGGTATCTCAAGTCTGAGGATAACTATTCATGATTTACTTAACAACAATATCTATAAAATAAAATCATGTAATATTCAATTCATTGAAATATCATCTGAAATTGGTATGTTTTCTCATCAATATACTTTCAAGTGTATTCTACCACATCACTCAGATTTGTATTTGTTTAATGATATTCCCATATCATTAACTGACAACGGACAATTTAGAATAACTTAGTTACTCATGGATTAAACATGAAAATATAGGAAAATATGGATTAAACAACAATATTATAAATGAAAATAAACATAAATAATACTTTATTTCATTAAAAATAATAAATGTTTACAATATCCTTTATCCAAATACTAATCACAGATTTGCATGAAACTGTTAGCCAAACGAAATCCCATGCCCTTGGCAAGTCCAATAAGCTTTTCTCTAGGTAAAGCCTTAGTGAAAGGATCAGCTAAGTTGTTATCTGTGTGAACTTTTAATAGATTAATTTCACCTTCGCGGACTTGTTCTCGAACATAGTGATACTTCCGTATAAAATGTCTGGTGCCCTTCATGACTCCAGGTTCATTGGAAAATATGATTGCAGTTGAATTGTCACAATACATATCAATAGGCGATTCAATTGAAGGCATAACACCAAGCCCTGAAATGAATTTCCTAATCCAAACAACCTCCATTGCAGCTTCCGAAGCAGCTATGTATTCGGCCTCTGTCGCGGACATCGCAATCGTGCTCTGCTTCTTGCTTCAGTCTACTGCTCCTCCATTAATGACAAAGACATAACCCGTTTCAGACTTCGTATCATCTTTATCACATTGCCAGGACGCATCACAGAAACCAGTAACACCAAGCTTTGTATCTGGATTTCCACCATACACTAGAAACATATCTTTCGTATTCCTAAGATACTTTAGAATATGTTTAACAGCAGTCCAGTGAAGTTCACCTGGATTCTGTTGATATCAACTGGTCATATTTTGAGCGAACGTCACATCTGGTCTTGTGCATCTCACAGCATACATGATAGATCCTACTGCCGAAGCATATGGAACTTTCTGCATGCGTGCCACCTCTGCAGGTGTTGAAGCACACATATCACTACATAAGCCATGATTTACTTCCATCGGAAAATATCCTTTCTTGGAATTTTGCATATTGAATCTCTTCAATATTTTATCAATAATTAACCGCTTTGATCTATCTCTGTAGATCTTGATTCCCAGAATGTATGCAGCTTCCCCTAAATCCTTCATGGAAAAACACTGTCCAAGATATGCCTTAACACTTTGCAAACTTGGAATGTCTTTTCCCATAATTAATATGTCATCGACATAAAGAATCAGGAAAATTACATCACTCCCACTAACTTTATGATATACACATGGCTCATCAAGACTTTGAATAAATCCATACCTTTTGATTTCTTCATCAAATCTCTTATTCCATTGCCTTGATGCTTGCTTCAATCCATAAATGGACCTTTGAAGTATGCATACACGGTTTGAAAACTGTGTATTCACGATCCCCTCAGGTTGCTTCATATAGATGTCTTCATCTAAGCGACCATTCAAGAAGGCGGTTTTGACATCCATCTGCCATATCTCATAGTCATAGTACGCTGCTATAGCTATGAGAATTCTAATAGCTCTAATGTCTGCTACAGGAGAAAAAGTCTCCTCGTAATCTATCCAAAAAGTTTGAGTAAAACCATGAGCAACTAGACGAGCTTTATAGATGTTTACATTGCCATCCATGTCAGTCTTTATTTTATAGAGCCACTTACTTCCAATTACCTTAGCATTTGGAGGTAAGTCAACCTCATCCCATACTTCATTATCTTTCATGGATTGCATTTCCCCATTCATTGCAGCTTGCCATTTTTCCTTTCAGGACTAGCCATGGCAGCTCTATAATTAGCAGGCTCTCCAAGATCCTCTAATATAGTTTCATCAACTTCTACATTAAGACATAGACGTTCAGGTGCACGCGTAGTCCTTACAAATCTACGAATGGGGGCCACTTCAACTTCTGGTGGAGGACCCAGACTATCAGGTTCTACCGGAAGTACGTTAGTGTTTTCAGAAGGTAATGTATCTACATGATCATCTTCCAGATCATAAACTCTCCCACTGAATTCTTGAGATACGAGATCCTTTTCAAGAAAATCTCCATACCTAGCAACAATTACTTTATTTTTAGTTGCATAGTAAAAGTAGTAACCCATAGTTTCATTAGGGTATCCAACAAAGATACACTTTACAGATCTCTGTTGGAGTTTATCTGCTGAGTCACGTCTAACATACGCCTCGCAACCCCAGACCTTTAAATAAGACAAGTTAGGAGCTTTACCATGCCATATTTCATGAGGTGTCTTATCAACCTTCTTGGTGGGAACCATATTTAGAAATCGAACAACAGATTCTAAAGCATAATCCCAAAAGGATAAAGGTAGAGTAATAAGATTAAACATTGATCGCACCATGTCTAACAATGTACGATTCCTTCTCTCAGATACACCATTTAATTGTGGAGTATATGGAGATGTGAGATTCTGGATAATTCCATTCTCAGATAAGTGATCTTTAAACTCTTGGCTTAGATATTCACCGCCTCTATCGGATCGAAGAGATTTAATCTTCTTTTCTAATTGCAGCTCTACTTCTGCTTTGAAAACCTTAAATATTTCAAACACCTCATGTTTATGCTTAAGTAAATAAACATAACCATAACGGCTGAAATCATCAGTAAAGGTTAAGAAGTAGCTAGCACCTCTCTTTGACACATGTTTAAGTGGTCCACACACATCAGTATGAATAAGACCAAGTAGATCAGATGCCCTCTCCATATTGCTATGAAAAGGTTTCTTCGTCATCTTCCCAGATATGCATGACTCACATTTATCAAATGATTCATCATTGATATTTTGCAAAAGCCCTTAACGTTGTAGCTTTTGCATGCGAGTCTTGCCTATATGAGCAAGTCTACAATGTGAAACATAAGAAGAATTCAAGTCTAACTTCATTTTCTTATTGATGATAAACATCGAATTATTAATGTTGGATACATTCTCAATCATATCAATCTCAAACACACCATTCACAGTAATAGCATTAAAATAAAATACATCATTTAAAGAAACTAAAATTCTATTACTTGTGATAGTATGAGTAAAACCAAGATCCAATAAAACAGAAAAGAAAACAACACCTCTAATTATAGAAGGTGCATAATAACAATTGTTCAATAACAGTACTAAGCCCGAAGGCAATACTAAACTAAACACTCCTATGGCTTCAACAGTTGCAGGTGCCCCATTGCCCACATGCATATATTGCTCTCTATAAGACAGCTTCCTTTCCAATCTAAACCCCTGCAGTGTATTACAAATGTGAATACCACATCCGGTATCATATACCCAGGAATTAATTTTTATCATATACCCAAGAATTAATTTGACCAAATGCAATCTCATCTTCAAAACAAGACCATTATTTTAAAAGACGTAAAGGAGTGTTTGGGACTGCTTATTTATAGCAGGTACCAAAAAGACACTTATTATCCAAACATTAAGAAATTGTTTACATGCTTTAAAGTTTATATGCAATATCTGTGGAGATGTGCAGACTAATGGTTGCCAAAATGATGTGCAGACTAATGGTTGCCAAGATGTGCAGACACTTATTATCCAAACATTAAGAAACTATTTACACAAGCTTAACAATTTTCATTTGAAAACATTACCTTGATATCATCTACAAACTTCATCTAATCATTACATCACTTGGATAATGTCATACCAAACCAAACACAGATGAAACACAAAAATCCTAACATGATCATAAACAACTTATCATACAATTCCAACTTAGATTTTCTAGCCTTCAACTCATCTTCCAATCTTGACTTTTTAGCCTTCAACTCATCTTCCAACCTTGTCTTTTCCAAAGCAAGAGCCTCAATCATTGGTGCAGTATCCATTACTCTCTGCCTTTGAAAGAACCCATATACCAAGTCTTTGTAGTATTGACTAGGAAGGTCATTATCAAGAAACTCATACACTCGACAATCGGCACATTTTACGAATCGCTTTTCTGGATTCGTCCTTGTGGTTGAAGTTTGCACTCTCAATTGACGATTACAGTTACCAAATTTTTCAATCTTACCTCCAACTAAACGGGATTGAGCTGAAGACGAACTACTCATGATTTAGGGTTCTTGATTTTTATATCACTTGGGGATAATTGGGAAAGGGGATGAGGGATTTGTGGTTTGACCCAAAAATGTGTACTAAGGAAAATATTATTACTCATACCTCAAATTATTACCAATTGTCAAAACATACCCAAAAGTAACGAAAGTAGAAAAAAAGGGGAAAGGGTAATTAACATGTTTCATGTCATAAAACACATGATTTATGGTTACAATAGAAATATTAAGAAAGTATTTGACTACTAGGAAGAAGAAAAAAAAGTTTGGTCTTTTCAAAATAAAAAAATGGCAAGTTTGATGCCTTTCTAGACTATTTTCCCTAAAAATAAAGTCCTTAAAAAAGCCATTATAATTTATATGTATGAAATTCAAGAGCTTGTGAGCGAGCTTTTTATATGAATCCAAATGAAGTCAAATTTAGGCTCATCAAATTCTGCATACCTTACGAGTAGCTCGACTTTTTCACATTTAAGCATTGATTGACATGTCTGACTGAAATGATTAAACATATGTGTCATCATCTCATTAATGACAATAAACTGACTCACTTCTTCACAATACAATAATTTATTGGAGAAAAGTTCAATTGTTTACCTTTATTTTGGTGCTTACCAAGGGACAAATCTCCGTCATCCATCTAGTTTGATCTAATGGTGGAGATTAAGCTAAGATTTAATATTTAAACCTAAGTCCATGTATTTTTTTTTTATTTTTTTTTTCATTTTTCTTTGTGTTTCTTATTTAGTCACTTTTGTTGTTTGTCCTTTTTTTTAATTCACTTTTTTTTTTTTTTAAATTTAAGATGTTTTTATTTTTTATTATTTTTTTATTTATTTTTTTTTACGTTTTTTTTATTCCATGTTTTTTTTTTTCAATTCACTTTTTATAATTCACGTTTTTTTCCTCCGCTTTCATACGTTTTCGTCTTTTTTCAAATGTTTTTATACGTTTTCATACTTTTTCGTCCGTATTCTTACGTTTTCGCCCATTTACATCCGTTTTCATACGTTTTCGTCTGTTTTCTTACGTTTTCATACGTTTTCGTTCATTTTATACGTTTTCGTCCGTTTTCATACATTTTCGTCTGTTTTTTTCATTTTCGTCCATTTTTCATACGTTTTCGTCCGTTTTCATACGTGTTTTTACGATTTCATACGTTTTCTTATGTTTCCGTCCGTTTTCTTACGTTTTCGCCCATTTACGTCCATTTTCCGTTTTCATCCGTTTTCTTTTGTTTTCTTCCATTTTTCATACGTTTTCAGACGTGTTTTTACGCTTTCATACTTTTTTATCCGTTTTCATACGTATTTGTCTGTTTTCTTACGTTTAGTTCACTTCTTACGTTTTCATCCGTTTTCATACGCTTCTGAATATCACAAGTGATATTTTGAATATCACTTGTGATTTCTTACGTTTTCATACGTATTCGTTCGTTTTCTTACATTTTTGTCTGTTTTCTTATATTTTTGGCTATTTTCTTACGTTTCTGAATATCACAAGTGATATTCAGTGATATTAAGAATATCACTTGTGATTTTTTGAATATCACTTGTGATTTTCTAAATATCACTTGCGATATTTTGAATATCACTTGTGATTTTCTGAATATCTATCACTTCTGATTTTCTAAATATCACTTGTGATATTCTGAATGTCAATTGTGATTTTCATGTTACAAAACATCAGTTGAAACACTTGTGATAATCAGATAATCACTTGTGATATTCAGAATAGCACTTGTGATATTCAGAAACGTATGAAAACGTCTGAAAACGATCGAAACGTATGGAAGCGTAAAAACACGTATAAAAAGGGACAAAAACGTATGAAAAATGGACGAAAACAAGTTGTTGTTTTTTTTTTGAGCAGTTTTAAGACAAGTAATTAGCCGATCATTTTCCTTTACACCCTTTTTCAAATTAAGTTAAAAAGACTAATGTGGAAAATTTGTCCGAAAAGCGCAATGCCACGAGTACAGGTGTCCAAAAACGGAGTAACAGAATTGGCCCCACAAAGGAAAGTGTGATGTTATTAGCCATTGATTGGAAAATGGAAAAATTAAATCAACGGGTGAGATGAAACCGTGTCATAATAAATATCCCACCCATCCATATCATCTCATCATCACAAACAAACAAACACACACACTCCAGTCCATTTCACTCCACTTTGGCCAAAATGCCTCCAAAACAACCCAAAAACTACGATCCATGGATCAAATGTCAGTTCTGTCCTGACCGTGGTGCTCCTGATCAAATCAAAATGCACGAATTGATATGCCCAAACAAAACCCCACTCGAGCGCTCCCTCATGCTAGAGAGGGAACGCCAATCCAAAGTGGAAGCCCGAGTGCGTGACATGCAGAAAAATCTCATTCAGCCTAACCCTCTCCCACCTCCCATCTCCAAATCGCCACCACCACCACCACCGCCTCCCGCGGCTGGTGCTGCTCCAGTTGTCTAAGTGGCTATTATATGTGTGTTGTGTGTGTTGTATTTGGTTGGTGATGGTCATATCTACTAAATAAAGCCATATCCCAATTTTACACACACACACACACACCCACTTAGTTTATTAGTATAACTCTCTTGTCTTGTTGTTTCTCTTAGGTTTTGATAAATAGTCGATTGATTGATTGATTGATGTTTGGATGTTTTTTGTTTGTCGGAAGAGTTATTAGGTTCTGTTGAATTTTTTGGGGATATTGGATGGATGTTTTTGGGGAGATTTTTTTTATATTGATGATGGTTAGTTGTGTTGGAATTATATAACATGACTAATCATAAATATAAACAATAAACATCAAAGTAAGTGCGGAAGCGTATAGGAACATATAATGAATAATTAATTAACTAAAGAATAAAGTATGCGTACCTTACTTGATTCTAGCCGAACAAGAATCAAATCCACAAACTAGCAATTAGGATGAACCCTAATTAGGGTTTATAGGATTATAAGAATTACCCCTTACCGTTTTGTAATTCAATCCAAGATAATAACAAAAGTATGTTATTACTATGTTCTTGTACACACGTACTAAACCGAATTAAAGTAATGCTAGTTTTTATAAAACAAATAACTTGTTTTGTGGAAAAGTATTGGATCGACACCAATAGGGTGGCCGATCGGTTTGTAGAGCAAACACACACACAAAACTGATTTTAGGGTTTAGCTAATAAGCACAAGAGATGGAAAAATAAAACCCCTAGCCTTGTTTATATACCCAACTAAACTTGGTGAACAAGTTGGTTTTTGTTTCCATGTTTCTCCTTATGGCCGATCGGTTCATGGTATCCCATAGGGATTCCGGAACCTTCCCAACTATTGCAATTTAGTCCTTTTCCATAAACATTTAACGACTGTTAGTCCATTACATTAATTACTTAACGTCCGTTAGTTATTTCGTTTAATAAATAAATATAACATTTATATTTAATTATTAACTTTAAATTCTCATACGTAAAGTGTGCAATCCCATAGTCTCGAGTTCGATCCTAACACACGTCTATTAATTTATTGTCCATAAAACCAACAGCTCCCACTTGGACATATCTTAATAGAGTGATCACATTCGGTTAGCGTCTAGCAACACTTCGATGCCTCTAGTACAACTCGAGCAAGGCTCCTGGAAAACCTTTTAATGATTTCTCATTATTATTATCCTTTTGTTTCTAATACCATGTTAAATAAAGATATGGAATTAAGTCATTCTTTATTCAACCATTATGTTTCTCGTTATTAGTGATTGAACAAGATTACCAAATCTTCTGAACATATTCAGGGGAGAACTTTGGGCATGGCCATGCAAACATCTTGTCAACCCTAACGAGGGGCCCAGCAGTATTACACTCCAAAATAAATTTGAAGGAACAAATTCTATCTTGACTACAAGAATAACCCACAAACTTTGCAACACTTCAGGAAACAACCCTTATGACTACCAGTTACGTATAGCGTTAAGTTGTTCCACAGAAGTGCACTACATTCATGACACTTATCTGGTATCTCAAGTCTGAGGATAACTATTCATAATTTACTTAACAACAATATCCATAAAGTAAATTATGTAGTTGGGATAAGTCCTATATTCAATTCATTGAACATCATCTGAAATTGGTATGCATTCTCATCAATATACTTTCAAGTATATTCTACCATATCTCTCAGATTTGTCTTAGTTTAATGATACTCCCATATCATTAATTGACAACGGACGATTTAGAATAAATAAATTTATTCACGGATTAAACATGCAAATATAGGATACAATATATTATAAAATCAAACATACCAAGTATTTGATTTATTATAACAATTGTTTAACATCCCTTATCCAAATACCAAATAGATCAATGCATGAAAATTCCAGTTGATGAATTATGCTTCAAGTAATGACAATCATACTTGTTGACAAGGCATAAATCAACCAACGTGATCTATCATAAGTTTGAGAATACTTATTTCAAGAATTCAATTAGTGAATTTCTTGTATGTGTGCATTCACCAATCAACATAATAATTCATAAAGTGTGTGACATCCTCTATCACAAATTTATGACAATTTAAACTTTCAAACATTTCAAAGTTTAAAGTATTCTTATTCTTTTAATGTATAATGCAACTGTGCTCTTAGTAGCACAACTAGTTCACATGGCCATTAACAAGGATGAAATCCTACCACGACTAGTATTGAGTGTCATCTCAATTAAACCAACATCATTGTACACAAACAACAATATGCTTATTAAAACTCCGTAAACTTTAATATCTTATTGTGTAATGTTTGATGCTTTCCTAACTTTCAAGTTTAAAGCTGATGACAATTTTCACAACATTTAACATATTGTTCATCCATAGAATCTAGGAGCAATTCCAGGCTGAGGATGTAATTCTTTTAGAATATTCATTACACAAGTTATCTAATAACTTTTAGTTAGATATCAATGTTGTCAAATTATCTATCATTCAAGAATGATACAACAATTTGAATACACTACATGATGTACATGATGAATCTACATGTCAAACTTAGAATTCATTCATATTCTATCTTGTCAAAAGATATTTATCCATATATCATGTTTTATTAGAATCATTTATTTTACTGCACATGTTTATTAACAATAAACATATATTCCAATGTTGTATGTTTTAATTCTTAAATCTTATAAGTGAAGTTTCATTCCAATCTAAGACTTAACATTTAGCTTTCAAGGAATGTTACTTCTCATATGTTATACAACATATAAGATTTAAAACCTTAACATAATACTCCCACTAGCTTTCAGGAATACATAAAATTTATCTTATTTTAATTATAAATCGAAAATGGATTTAATAATTTAACATAAGAATAATTTCATAGATGCATGCATTTATCCATTCATGAATTATTTGCACTTCGTACACTTTCAAAGATTATATGAATTCAAAAAACCTTTCAATTACTTACCGTCCTCGCTCAAGTAATTTCTCAAGAAAGAGTTTTGATATTCCATTGTCATATTTCATATTAATGAAATCCAGTATGACAATTATCATCTTTATATATTTGATGTGTCTTGAAAAGAATATTCAATCATAATTAATTGCTTAAGTATGATTAATAATCTTGTCATAAGACATGCATTAAATATGTGTACAATATTGTCCATATGATTTTCTACATAGAAATTCAAACCACTAGGGTTTTTCATCTCTTTGAAGAAACTCATTTCCATTCTCTAGTCTAACTATTAAGATAAACCAAATTTCCAAAATTGATTATCTTTATGGACAGCATCTTTAACATTCATAGTATGAGTAATTTTCCCAATTCAATATTTGGTAATCTATCATAATGATTATCAGGTTTACTATAATCCTGTAACTCATATTTCTCAGCATATAAGTCAAATATCTGAGATATCCTTGCAGATCTATGAATGAAAATTCCATCATCATGAGGTCTATCATTTACATGTCTAACCTCATCATGATATTTACTAGTGTGTTTTAGAAGATTATGTATCTTGTAATTTTATCTTTCAAGATAAAAAACTCCCACTTGCCTTTTGTAATATATAGACTATCTATATATACTTAGCAATTAGAGCAAAACTACATTGTTCTCTATTTGGGACATTACAAATACACATTGATAATTCTTGACATTAGTTTGTTAATAACCTATTTATAAGTAGTTTAACAAATTCAGAATCTTCAATTTTAAAACTTAATGTGATTCATCACATTCCATAATGAAATGGTGTTTTATTAATCTTCTATGTTGGAGTCATATTGAGTATATTCAATCCATACTCAATATTCTAACCTTGTTACTTTTAAGAAAGAAGTTATGGTTATCATGAATCAAACAAATCAAATGGAGTTTGATTCTCCTAACTGAACATACCATCAACTTGTGGTATTCATTAGAATTTAATATTGTAAGACAATCTAACAATATATAAGATAAACATATTCCTTTTGGCTTACCTATTTACCAACTAAGTCAACTTAATGGTATAATAGACTTTCCAAGCCAATTGCATGCTTTATAACACAAGTACCTTTTAACCAAGTTACTTCATATCCATGTCTCAACAAGAAACATAAAATGTTATAATCCCATTATATGTTATAAATCATTGATCACCTCAATGACTTCTTGTATATGTCTTAATTAAAAAAATATAACAAGTTAACGTCTTACTTTATTATAAGTCTTAAAAGACTTTATGTTTATGTCTTTACAATGAATCATAAACATGTTTAACTAAAGTAATTATGAACACAACTCTTGGTTTCAATAGTAATTTCAAGTTAATTTATTTACTTCACAATAATGTAGGACTACATTATTTATTCATTTATGTCATTCCAAAATACATAAATAAACAAATTGAAGTAGGATTAGATTACTTCATTTAATTTTATGTCATTCTAATAATACATAAATATTTAATTTGAAGTAGTCTTATATATCATTTTGACACATGTTCTAAATACTTGTCTAATTTAGAAACTGTAAATATGTCCATGCAAGATCTCACTTTACATAGAGATTTACTTTGTTGTTGCAATCTCGCCAAGTTCTCACATGACGTAAATTGTAACACCAAGTGTTTCTTGAATTAGATATGTACAAGTTATATTAGAACGTTAGTCTCTTACCTTGCAGTCAAGAGAATCCGTTAAATCATATACTTATATGTTGTACCTTGCACACAATATAGATTTCTCCCACTTGTGCATGGAACAACATCATGTAGCAGATAAACAACACGACATATGTTTGTTTATGTGACTAATATGATTGTGTCATTGATATTAGCATAACTAGTAGATGTAGAACCACTTCATTGTCTAATAAGGAAACGTACATGACTATCCTTGAAAACATAAGTGTCTACAAGTGGAAAGTAATTATCGTAAGACATTCTAGAGATAATCTGAGTTACTACCAAGATGACAAAGCTTGTAACTCCCACTGAATAAGAGATCATTACATTAATTCCTTATTCAGTAATAAGAACAACATACTCCCACTGGATTTGACAACATTGTAAGTGTTTCATTAACCAGTAAAAGAAAATAGTGTTCTATTTACTTCCCTACACCTTTGAAAAAGTCCATACATAACAATTACAAATGTACTTAAAAGAATGTATTCTACTATGTAGATGATGAATTTATCCATCAATGCTATTAACTTGAAAAATTGGGCATGCAATTTCTTTCTTAATAGTTCTACTATTCCAACAATTGTAAGTAGTACTTTTTAAATTGTCAAAACAAAACAACTAGATAAAATATGCTAGTTTGTCTTTTACCAATTATACAGTAATTAGTCTAGCTTCTAATTTAATAACTCAGAAATATGCAATTTTCTTAACTATTAAAATTTGCTTACGAGTTATGTATTTAGAATTTAGACAATTCTAATTGTCCTATCATACCTTTCTTCATTCATGAAAAGGAATAGGGTTGAATCTCACTCTTTCGCGTGAAAAGAGGACTAGGTTTATTCTCTTAGCAAAGTTGACTCTACCAAAAACCCTTACAGGTGTAGATCAATTTACCAATACAAGAATAACCTACGTTTACGGTTTAATGTTGCATTAATACATTTAAAGAATTAGCAAAATTCAATTTTAGTATTTTCGATAATTAAACTTTTCAAGAAAATAAAATACCCAAGGTAATATTCATATAACCATAGAATTTTCTCAAAAACTAGGATCCAAATTATCGTAGTTCCATTACATCAGTTGATCTACTAGTAACGAAAGCACATAATAGGGTAATCTGTCGAACAATAATTGGCAAACAATTTCCAATTCCTAGATCATTATGGGATTTATATTTTCCAACGCTATTGCAAATATAAACATGTTTCATCCCATCTTATGCCATTGAGTCCAAGTCTCACTTCCTACTCAACTTAAGTGTCTAACTTAAAGAACTGCAAATATGTCCATGTAAGGTCTCACTTTACAAAGAGATTTACCTCTCCATCACAATCTAGCCAAGTACTCTCATGACTTAAATTGCAACTTCAAGTGTTCCTTTTAATTAGATGGCATATAACTTAATTTAAAAGGGTACTAGTTTTGATTTTATGTGGTCAAATCAAATATGTACAAAGATGTCATGCATTCATCTTGTAGCATAATTTTAATAAAAAACTTTTTATTACCAATTCATAAAGATCAAATTATCAAAGTTTTGATTGAGGTATTGGGTTCACCAATCAAGGAATTTAGTGTTAATTATCATCCATTATACCGTACTTTTGCATAAGTGTAAACACTTAGTGTTTCGGATAATTACCACCGAAGTGGCGCATGGAATTAAAACTAATTCGCCCTTACGATGAGCTTGTACTTTTATGGCTTACTAAGTAGCTCCATTCGAACTTACAGAGGGCAGAGGACCAGGTAAGCGCAAAAGCATAACCTTAGACATCCTTTCAGTGTGACTGTGCGCACTTCTTAAATAACCCCTTTATAGTTCATTCTAATGGGTGAGCCGTTCAGTCATTGTACCAAAGTCACCAATCAATTAAACTATTGAAAACTTAACTCTTCCAAAACAAATCAAATTTCACCATTGTTTAGTCCGTATTATTTTTCTATTCAAAATTACCCTTTGCTTAAAACTGTCGCACATAATAAACAAACAAGTAATACCAATAAAAAAATATAAACAACTAAAAACAATGCGCACATAATAAACAATTTATACGTGTAAACAAGTAGCCACATGCAACTTATTCGATAAAACCCTATTAATAATCAATGTCTAGGTTAAATTAACGTATATATTAATTAGGGCTTTCACTCTCTCAATTGAAAGTGAGCCACATACATCGACGAATCGATTGCGTAAACCCATAATTAATGATATACCAAATTGCACATAATTGATTCATTAATGTATATAATTGGAGTCATCCCCAATTCAAGATTTATCATAAATATACATGTGTATAAAACTTAACAATTAATCCAATCTTAACAATTAAATAATAATACAAGCAACTATCCATGACAAACATGCATGTATAATCATGGATATAACATAACAATTATTCAATTAAGTCACAAGATCGCATACAATTCCATGTCACATAACACTTTATTCATGAATTTATCACGTAAAAAATATATTAAATCTAGGTTTCGATATTGATAACATAACAATTAATATAAACCCTAAAAAAAAAATTTAGGAAATCGACTAAAAAATTTTAGGGTTTCCACCCAAAAAAAAATTTCGATCCATAATAGATTTTTAAAACCAAATTAGGGCAAAATCCTTAACCCTAAAATTAGGGTTTATATAATCATAACCAAAACCCTAGAATAAATCATATCAAACACAATACAATATCCGTTTTTTACGTGTTTAGTAATTAATTACTCATTAAAACCAATGACTCGTGATGCCACTGTTGGAATTATATAACATGACTAATCATAAATATAAACAATAAACATCAAAGTAAGTGCGGAAGCGTATAGGAACATATAATGAATAATTAATTAACTAAAGAATAAAGTATGCGTACCTTACTTGATTCTAGCCGAACAAGAATCAAATCCACAAACTAGCAATTAGGATGAACCCTAATTAGGGTTTATAGGATTATAAGAATTACCCCTTACCGTTTTGTAATTCAATCCAAGATAATAACAAAAGTATGTTATTACTATGTTCTTGTACACACGTACTAAACCGAATTAAAGTAATGCTAGTTTTTATAAAACAAATAACTTGTTTTGTGGAAAAGTATTGGATCGACACCAATAGGGTGGCCGATCGGTTTGTAGAGCAAACACACACACAAAACTGATTTTAGGGTTTAGTTAATGAGCACAAGAGATGGAAAAATAAAACCCCTAGCCTTGTTTATATACCCAACTAAACTTGGTGAACAAGTTGGTTTTTGTTTCCATGTTTCTCCTTATGGCCGATCGGTTCATGGTATCCCATAGGGATTCCGGAACCTTCCCAACTATTGCAATTTAGTCCTTTTCTATAAACATTTAACGACTGTTAGTCCATTACATTAATTACTTAACGTCCGTTAGTTATTTCGTTTAATAAATAAATAAATATAACATTTATATTTAATTATTAACTTTAAATTCTCATACGTAAAGTGTGCAATCTCATAGTCTCGAGTTCGATCCTAACACACGTCTATTAATTTATTGTCCATAAAACCAACAAGTTGTTGATATGAAACTGATGTTTGGGGGTTCTGACACGGATTTTTGGTGATATCAAGCATATAGAATTTTTTTGATGGTGGTTAGTTGTTGATATGAAGATGATGTTTTGGGGGTTTCTGACACGGATTTTTGGTGATATCAAGTATGTAGAATTTTGATGGTGGTTCATTGTTGATATGAAGATGATGTTTTGGGGGGGTTCTGACACGGATTTTTGGTGATATCAAGTATGTAGAATTTTGATGGTGGTTCATTGTTGATATGAAGATGATGTTTTGGGGGGGTTTCTGACACGGATTTTTGGTGATATCAAGTATGTAGAATTTTTATGGTGGTTCATTGTTGATAATGATACGAAGCCGATGTAGATCTCTAGGGTTGATATTAGTAGTAACAAGCTGTTTTTGATGCTCGATAGATATAATCTGGTAGTAGTTAATAGTCATAGGGGATTATTCTAGGAAGAAGCTAATATGTAATCATCAACCTCATTAATCAATAGACGACGAGTATTTCTATATATGTTCAGTTCTGTTTTGTTGCTTTATGCGTTTTCTTTTATATGTGTCAATGATACTGCTTGCTACAATGTATGTCAAAACTTGCTTTATTGTCATCCTGTTGCGCTTATATCAAGGTTGTCAAGATCGGGATCCTACCCAGGATCGATTTTGTCTTTGCAAGATCGTGATCGTAAGATCGGATCGGGATCTTAAGATCCTACTCTAATGTTATTTCTTAATAGCTTATGTAATTTTATACAAATCTACAAATTCTAATACATTATAACCACACAATACTATGAATGTTTCATATAAATGTTGTCCTAAATTATGATTATAAAATGTTTAAAAAGATTAACATGTTGTTTTTTGAATTCTACAAACAAACAACCCATAAATTTGTAGTTTTTTAGTTTGTAATCCGAGAAGTGTAAGATCAGATCGGATTAGATCGTAAGATCGTATGGTCAAGATCGGGATCCTATAAGATCTTAAGCTTGCAAAGATCCTATGTAGGATCCGGATCGTTTTTGCTTTACAGTATCGTAAAATCGTAAGATCCTAAGATCAGGATCGGGATCCTGACAACCATGGCTTATATTATTTTGCGCCATTAGTTTCAGCAATATCCACCTTTTTTCAAAATAAGGGTCTGAATCTGATATTCTAGTGTTAAGGTTCTGTATCCATAGTCTACTGCCAACTCGGCATTCCTTTTGTTCAAATCATATTGGGTCAAGAACCGCCAAAGTTTAATCTCACATGAGAACCTTAAGGATCAAAAGGAAGTTTGACAGTTTTTAGGTCAAACGATAAAAATCAGCGCTGAATCTTTACCAATATCTTACAATTTTAAGAAAAGAAATTTGTAACGAAAAGTTGAAATTTATAAAGTTCTACAAATAGGATGTGTTTTGTATTATATACTTCAGTTGATCAGCATAAACTTGAATCTTAAAATGTTAGTATTAGGTTGACTTAACAAGTCAGAGAGAACATGTAGCAATAGCACATATAGGAAGTTTGACTTTTTAGGGTCAAAACAAACATTCAGCTTTGAACCTATATTCCTAGAACTTAATTACATTTCTGTTTGGTAATTTTGCTAACTTTGACTTCAGAAGTAGGAGGAATTAACTTATGACCTACCTGCTGACCAGCCTTAACTGGTATAGGACTTCTCAGAGGGAATATTTTATCCCGCCAACCCCTTTGACTTCATACGAATAATCTTTCTGTTGTAATACTAGGGCTATAATTGATCAGGCATCAATGTCTATATATTAGGAAAGAAATCGCTATGAGGTTACCAAGTCTGAAGTCAAAAAACGAATTTGTGAATACAAATAGTTTAAGAGGTTACCAAGTCTGCCAAGGGATTTAAGATAAGATTTTGACCACGAAGTTGCGAGAATGCCCTTGATCTCAGTACCCCAAAAGCCCATATGAAGTCATCCAGTGTAATTTTAAAATGGGAGAGTTGTGTGTTAGGAAAAATCACTAATTGGTATTGGACTTAGTAATTCATTCTGCATACATCCTTAATCTTTTGACACTCAGGGTGGGGCTCAATAAGTCAATAGTTGGGTTCCTGAAAAACCTCATTTATATCAAGATTGTATCTAGAAACAAACTTTTTATCATTCTACTTTGCTTGCTGGCACCAACTTCAAAAGCTGAGTTCGGGTGCACCAAGATCACTACAGTTCCAATGGCTTAAAATCAGAACTCATGACATTAGTAATGATAAAACTTCCTTCCTATGTTGGTAATAGTCTTATAAAAGGATCAGTAATCTATGGTTTTGCACGAAAGAAAACACTCCAAATTTTTTTTTTATTTTTTTTTTATTTTTAAATGTGGGATTTGGAGAGAGGCTGTCCCGAACTGCTCGTTTTGTAACAACAACCTAAGAATTTGAATGTATCATATCATGAAATGCTTGAAGAGTTATGCTTAGGTTACTCATTAGTCAAATGTTAACTATTTACTGTAGTTTTGTAACATTCGACTATCTTATAGTCAAACAACATACCTGATCTTCAGCCTCAATGTTCAGAATCTTAGCATACATTGGTGTATCAGGTCAATAACTCCGGACCTTTTTATATTTGATGGATGTGTAGTGTCTGTATATATATAGATGCAATGCAATCATAATGTATATTGGAACAATCTACTTGTATGTACCTATATAGTTTTAACATACTCCCATAAATAACGATGACAAACTGTATTACCACAAAAACTGTATAACCAATTCTTGTCAACAGATTTAGCATCTGATATCTCATTGGTGGTTTTACTTTATTTTGGTACCAACATTTATCAAACTGTATCCCCTTTTTCAGAAAGAACAGGTTTAGACACTCCTGAGTGTTGCACAACATACTAATGAACTCAGCAAAACTAGGTTTAATCCACACACAAGGTAAAAAAAATAAAAATAATAATAAATATAATAATAAGACCACATAGTGTTACAGAGTAAAAAAATATATATATATAATAAAATAAAAGAATGAAAATGATAATATAGTTTAACTAGGACCAACTTGGTTCAATCCACGCATTATGTGGGAGATGTTTTATTGTTCCGAAGAAATCCCCAAAACTTTCGTGGATATTTTTACCATTGAACGTGTGAATCTTGCATGTTTCGAGAGAATAAAACAATATCTTACCGGAATGAAATCTCGGAAAATATATCTTGTTCTCCATATCTGGTGTTTTGGCTTCCATACATAGAGATGTTTTATCACCAATATAAATCACATGCGTTCCTATATCATCTAATTTCTCCCATTTACCTTCATCCTTATTTGGTATGAATACTTCGACGGATTCTCCAAACTCGCCCACAATTACTAGTAAAAGATGTTGATCACATTTATACTCATGATCACATTTCACTAGGAAATGTTGTGCCTTTGATGTGCAACAACTTATTGGGGCTTCCTTTAGAACAGACTCCCATTCCCATTTGGGATCTCCCGCGCCCAATTCTTTGAAAACATCAACTCCTTTACCGTTGCACAATGCGTATACATCACCACCATAGAATGCTGGAAAGCGATATAAATATGGATCGTCATTACCAAAATTGAGAGCATATTTACGCCACGATGATTCTCGACCTACTAAGTGGATGTGAACATGCCATTCATAAACTGATGTAAATCCAACAACCATACAATCAGGAGAAGTAGGTGGTGCTGAAAAATCAAAGCTTTCTAGATAAGGATCCCATGGAAGCTCGCGAGTATCACTTGTGAAGGGGTTAAAAAAAAAAAGAGGTCTATCAGATTTACGCATCAGCAGCCAACCATACCTTGAACAATGCATTTTTAGTTCACCAATCAATTCTAATTCTCGAGGTGTTTTTATAAAATACTCGTCACCAAACATCGGATCAATAAGAGTGATAGTGTGTCTTCCAATAACCATCAGCCAAGGTGAAATCAATGAATATGCCTGCAACTGCAGCCTCTTTAATGCTGTTTGGTTGCTCCATTGTATTATAGGTGCTGCTAAATGACACAGTTTACATGAAGCACGAAAGTTCATGTATTCGATGCCAATACCAAACTCCATAATCATCTTCAAAAGATCAAATGGAAGATTGAGCAAGTGTGATCCATCCGTCATGCCATTAAATTCAAACCCATCACTCTTAACTTCACTAACGACTATCTTATCGTTCTTGTCCTCATCTTGTTTATGATCACCTTCTAACAACCTACACAAAATATGATTTGATAAGACATTTTCCAGCTACAAATAAAACAAGAGTAGATTACAAAAATCATCCTTGGGTTTGTTAATAAAAACCGAAATTGTTCCTCACTGATACTATTTGCAAACTTTAGTCCCTAATTGCAATGTTTGCTTTTGTTTTCTGGTCTCTTATCCCTTACCTTTTAGAGACGAAAAACAAAACTAATTACATGCTCGAGGGACCAAAAACGATTTCCGTTAGATAAGCATTTATGCAAATAGTATCACAAAGAGACAATTTCTGCTATTTTAACAAACTAGAGGAACGATTGATGTAATTTACTGTGATAATACAATGTCAATAAATAAATGATAGCAATACAATACCTTTTGCATTCAAGCATTTTCCATGCAGACACATGGCTTGTTCCTACTAAACAAGGCAGAGATGAAGAAAAGATTGTTTTATCTTTGACGTGATACGAGTATATTATTTTCCCATTTTCACCAACAATATGTATATAGCCCCCCAACTCCGAGCTTCTTCCAAGGCTGTGAAATTCCGGGTAAACATAACCATCGATTTCCAAGGAAATAGTAGCGTCATTGAGATCTTCCTGTTCTTCCCACGTCTTACAATTCATGTTAAGTTTGAACAAATACACATTGCAAATGGCTTCCGTAACATCATCAAAATCTATGAAAATGGAAAATATATCTTTACAAGATCCAACAAGATAAGGAAGCCGGTTACAACCATTTAAGCTGGGAGAAGGAAACATCAATAATGACAAGAGATTTATCGCAACTCCTGTATCCTTAACCACGATGCGTAACTCTACAACAAGACGACTAGCTATGGCATAGGCATATATTTTACCATTACAACAAGTTAGAGACTGCAGAAAACCATTGAAACGTGTTACTTTTTTGACCTGTTTAGCATATGACATTTCAGTCCAGCGTCTTAACTTCTTTTTTTTAGGGTATAGTCTACAAAACACAAAGTGGGGTTTCTCGGTTCTTGTCATCAGAAGAATCGAATTTGGATCATCAGGAGGGGAAGACAAACAACAATATCCTATATCATCATCATTGGTGTCTGACTGTTTATAAATCAAACGTGGGAGATTGATGAACTTCGATGTGACAGGATTCCAAAGAGACCAGTGTGGATGGTCGGAGAGAATCACCCAGCCGTAGAAACACCCTCGGATATATTTCCCGAGCAACTCAGGGATTCGACATCGATAATGACGAAGCGGCTCATGTACATTGTAGAAGATCTGAACTTCTGTTTCATCTTCGGCATCAAGGTTCTGAGCAACAAACCACTGATGATTTGCAGACAGGGGAGGTATTTGATCATATACAGAACCACAACATATCTGCTTTTGTTCCATCCTAAGATGTTCTTTCCTGGATCAAAATACACCTTGGTAAGATGCATATATAAATTTTAAACAACAAAGAAAAATAGATCGCATACCACTAGTCTATAGGATGCAACTATAGTTGATTTTAAAGTATACTAGTCATTACAAAAAACACAATTATTTTTTATAAAAAGGGCGGAAATATAACCTTAAATTATGATTAAGAACTTTAAAAAGAAAGTTTCTTGAACTTATCAGTGCTATATAAAGATTAAAAAACAAACTACAGCTTATGAAATATTAGATTTTCAACCAAGTAAACATCTCAAGACTTTCAAAAACATATCACTAATCAAAATCACAACAGTTTTAACTTCCCAAACCTTATATAAGGATTGATTGATAGTAGGATCGATGATGTTTAGTTTCATTCAGGATCGACATGCCCCAGGTTTGAAGAATTCGATGACATTAATAAAGTGAAATCATCAGTTAATTTAAGCTTCAAGATGGAAACTCTAATTCTTAAAAAACCTCACAAGGTACTAGAATTTATCCTTAAATTAATATACACTGCAATTAAAACGCACAAAAATAACAATTAACACTAATCTATGACAATGTCAAACTTTTAAGATTCAAGTTCAGTAATGTAAGCTTCAAGATCGAAACTTTATATCGTAAAATCATCAATTTTAGATTGAAAGGTAGAATTCATAACTTAAATCAATATACAAGGCAATTAAAACTCACAAAAATAATAATTTACACTATAATCTATGACATAATTAAAACTTTTAAGGTTCAAGTTCAGTAATTTAAGCTCCAAGATCGAAACAATATCTTAGAATCATCAATTTAAGATTAAAAGGTTGAATTCATACCTTAAATTAATATACAAAGCAATTAAAACTCTCAAAAATAAAAATTAACACTAATATATGACATATATCCAAATTTTAAGCTTCAAGATCGAAACTTTTTATCTTAAGAAACATCAATTTAAGATTAAAAGATTAATTCATACCTCAAACTTCGATTTATGGATAAAAATCGCAGCTTTTTAATAAATTAGTCTTGGGTTTTTTTTTTTTCCTTTATTGGGAAAAACCATTTATAATTTATATACGGAGTATTATTATGTATGGAATTATGGATGGATTACATTCCTAATCAGGTTACAATTAGTTTCCTACAGGCCCATTCAGTTTCCTAATTTCAATTTTATTTTATTTTATTTTATTTTATTTTATTTTATATATAAATAATTTTATAAAAAATTACTTTAATGCCCTTTTTGACTTTTAAACTACAAGTGCCACTATAGTGCAGGTTAATATATTAACGCATTGACCTTAGTACAATGCTTTTAGACAATAGAAAGTTAAAGTAATAATATTAAATCATTATTAGGCTGCAGCATCAATGGTCAAATATGTCAAACATCTCATTGCTCAAAAACTAGCATCATGCCAATAATATATTAGGCACAAACAAAAGCACAAAGCTTTGCTTTGCAATGTAAGATACATGCTGCATGGGGATAATGAAAGAGCAAAAACCCCATTTATAAACCATAAGTTCAAGTCTCGACATAAACAAAATCCAATAGTGTCGGAGAGGGGTATTGGGGACGTATTTAAGGTTCTAAGAGGCCATCACCAACCTAGCAGTAGGACATGACACTCTACACATCAAGCATCATATTGTAAAAGGAGGAACAAACATGTTTTAAAGTGTTGAAAAAAATGAAAAACGAGAGCTTTCGGATCTTGTCCATCTCATTCAGCAGACTTCATTAAACTGGCCCTCATTAACTCCATCCTTGTAGAATACAATGTCCGGTTGCTTCTTGAAAGATATCAAAAGCTCTCTGCGAAACCAAGTACAGTGAGAAAGATAGATCTCCGCTATCCTAACTTCAATTCAATACCAAGAGAATATTTTTTTCCAAAGGGACTAAATCTTTACCTCATCAGCCCTACATGAGTTACACCTCTCTCAGGACCAGTACAGGTTGTGTACAAGTCCTGAATGAATTCCTGCCTATGTGGTTGTGCAGAGTGCAGACTGCAGCTACAAGGGCCTTGTACTTTGTGGCCAGTCCATCAAAGCAACCACCTGCATAATAATAAAGCGATCAAACTCAAAAGAACATTTACGATACACAAACAGGGAAAATGGTAGGTCATATCGAGGGTCAAAATGGGTCAGATAACAGAAAATATGTACAAGTGGAAAATGGGTGGGTCAGATAATTCAGAAAGTAATTACAGGCCAAATTGGTCATATATAATATGAGGTCAAACATGTCGAGTTTGACTGGCCTGGTAACATTTTGTCATATTTGTTTTTTATCTTCAAAACTAGTTAATTATTAAATGTATTAATTCAGATTATAAACACCATAATGGTCGTATAATCCAATTCTTCAACAAAGAAACTTTAGACATCTTAACAGTTAAGCTTCTAAAGACACTTTCAGTGACTTTTCACCTGTTTGACCTAGTACCCAATTGTCCCGTCTTCTTTTTTTTTACCAAGTTTTGATATTCTGCCTGATTTGTAGTTTAGGATGTTTCAAGTTTACGTCAGTTAAGAGGCGGGTGGCACTTTAGACGTGGCACTTTAGACTCGTTCAAAATCAAACTAAATCATTTAGAACCATTTTTAGGTCAAGTGGGACAGAACTGCTACCTTCTAAATAATGCAATAAAGAACAAAAAGGCATAGCAGCTCACAGCGGCAATCGAAGGGCTGAAATCCTATCCTGGCTGACAATGAGTGACATCGGCCCACAATATTATGGTTGGCCAATCAGTCACATAAGGAAGCCTGCCATTCAGAGTGGCAGACATGACAGTGTTTCTCCCTCCAACCTGATATGGTTGAACAAAATAATTAAATGATGTAAACAAATTGAAACCATAAGAATTTTTTCAAGATGGAAAAGAGCTTACTTTCACATCGATCTCCAGGGCACATTTTTGAAGTACTGATTGCTTAGCTTCATCAAATTCTGAGGCTTGCAGCACTGAGACACAATTCCCAACTCAGTTTCACAAATACGTTTGATCCTTGCTGAGAAAAAGAAAAGGATCAATTTAAGCCAAAAAGATGTCTGTACCACACACACGCACACACAAACACTTTGAGGAATATAAAAGAGTTAACTTACGGTAAGTTCTTTTAGTTTCAGGGAGGATTACAAACAACAATTGCAACTGATGTCCAGGTGGTGCAACCCTTGCTAGCTGTGCTGAAGACTGATCTGGAGATCAACCAGGGCTTTCTCAAAGTTGTAAGGCATGACAGAACACATTTCTATGGTTACATATAGGAGTATATACTTGCAAAGCCTTTGCTCGGACACATTGACACAAGTCCATGAAAAACGCGCCCAACTGTGCTATAGTAAATACCCTGACTGGTTGGTGTTAATTACTAGTATTCAGGTTGGGCCTAGTTGTAACTTGTCAGGTTATTTTCTTGTTTCTAATGTTTGTCGGCAATTTAAGGAAAATCGGTATGGCCAAGTGATGTTACATTGTTAATGTAACTCAACCTGAAACAGAGCCAGCCCCATGTTATTGAAAACAATTTAACCAACATGACAAAATTACGCATAGCTATTCAAACATTTGTAAGCATTTCTATTAAAATGTTTATAGATACAAATGACGATACCCATAACGATAAAGACACAACACTTTCGCATTAATCCCCTTTCATGATTATCATTCTTCTTGACACTTGATATAAAAGAGGTCTGCAAAAATACCTCAGAAGGACCAGCAGCTCAGGACCCATTCCACTTTTCGAGAACATATGTAGTACTGCAACTTTAGTTATTTAACTACCAGTGAGTGTGCAACTCAAACCCACCCATACACCAAGTCACTCACACTCCAAACTGCAACAATAGTCTCTCAATCCACTTCTGCCATTGCAATTACTCGCTGTTTGGAAATCTAGTGCGAACATTTCAACTGAAACATATAAAGACATTTTATCATGAAAAGTGTAAATAAAGAATCTGTACGATCAACTAAAAGTGGATACCCAAAAAATTTAAGTCATTATAATCAGTGGTGATATCTATCTATTGTATAAATTCGCATCTCATAGAAGTCATTTGATTCACAAAAAGCGCCACAAACAAAAAATTAGATTATCACTATCTCTGCCGTTCTCTTTTGATTACAAATCCTCCAAAGTAATTATTAGCTTCAAGCCTCCAATATATTTTTGTACCCAAGTGACACAGCAAGTTTGCTACTTTCAGTATCAATTTGCGACTATCATTGGAAGTTCCTTAATTTCTCATTAGTTTGGTGGTAGCGATGGAAAATAAGTAACTTGCGAACCCAAATGGAAATGAACTTTTTTAGATTAACCACAATCTATATCCAGTTATTCCACAAGCCTTCTTTCATGTTGCGACATTAGGCCATTTGACAGGCAAATAGATGAAGCCATACCATACTATGCAGTGATATAAACACCCAACTACATCAATTTGTAGATGTTTAATCTAAAAGTGCAACTAATCCTTCACATCACACTGATAAGGTAATAACAACAATCATGGTATTTACTATTTAGTGAATCAAGTAACAATCAGCAGACGCAGTAATGGAAAGCTCTACAAAACACTAATGCAAGCGTATTCCTGTTATACAATTAGAAAGGGCTATAAGTTGAACCGGACTACTAACACCATAGGGAAGTATAGTTGTAACAAGATAGTGCAACATCATCCTAAATTCAGCTAAGAACCTATAACAAGTCAAACGAATAGGTTTCGTTATGAAGCAGCATGTGTATAGCACTATAGCTCAGTATTGTCAATCTCTTAATTCTAGTCGTGGGCAAAGGGAAGACTATGACTATGAAACAGGTCTAAGTAGGCGGATTACTGAAATTGTGTTCGAGTATACCTGTAAACGATTTTTTTACCAAATTCGGACAACAAATTAAGTAAATTTCCCATACCTCGAACACAAATTAGGTGATACAACAACAATTCTACGTTTGCTATAGATCAATTATAATAGAGGTATATGCTCATTTACACACAAAAAAAAGCTTTAGGTATAGAAACATATCATCGTCATCATAGTTGAATCATCTTCAGATCTCACACATGGATGAATAAACTGAACCCATGTGTAAACATATAAGGCAAAATAACTTATAGAATATCACTGTTATCACCCCAAATTGAAACACATAAAGAATAACGAAAACAAAAAGACAACAAAAACAAAGGTAAATTAAAACCAAAACGCAATTTCTAGCCAGTCATTTCAATTGGATCCAAGAATTGAAAAAAATAAGAATAAATGGTAGATAAGTGAAGGTAAAGGTGAAGATGCATGTGATGTGAGTGTGATTTTTCAAAGATGTGACTGCTAAGCTTATAGCTGCTGTGCGTGAGAAGGGGGTTTCTTTGGGCGCCATATCTTTACCAGGTGGTGGTGTTTTGGCGGGCTTTTCTTAGCAGGTGTGTATTTTGTACAGATGGTACGTATGAGTCATTTTAAAAGTTTATAATGGTTAATGAAGCGAAAGTCACCAGATCAACATGTTCCACTGACCAATAGATGGATTAACCTCAGACAAACGTCCTGGAAATAGAATCAAACAGCAAGTAGATACGGATATCCGGAGAAACACATGACAATAAAACCCTCATTTATTAAAACCTCCAAAAAAAAGCACATGTGACCCTGTAACACTCCTACAACACACAACCAAAAAACATTCCCCCTCTATATATAACACAAACTAGAGGTTCATGTGCTCCACATTTTTATTCTTTTACACTAAAAACACAGTAAAGGTGTAAGAAACTAAAAACACACAATAAGTTAACTAAAATCATTAAAAGAAGACTTACATCATACTGATGAGGATAAGCTTTGCCGAAGACCACTGGCGTTGACCGGTGGAGATGCTGTGGTTTGACCACCACGACCAGACATTATTTATGTTTTTGTAAGAAACGGTGAATGTGTGTGTTTTTTTAAGGTGTGACTAGGTGTGGTTTACAAGATGCGCCATTAGCTTTTTTAAAGAGAGAAATAATATGGTGAATGTGTGTGCTTTATGAAGGTGCGAGCAAGGGGTGTTTGAATTGGCCGGTGCTTGTTACTTAGGGGGTGTTTGGCAACCTTTTGAAAACGTGATTATTTGATTATCACGTTTTCAAAACGTGAATAATCAAGTTTTGGTGTTTGGTTGCAAACGTGATTATCATTTAATTTGCCTTCAAAACGTAGTTTTGAAATTGCAGGTATGAACTTACTTTTTGAAAACGTGGTTTTGCAAACGTGATTTTTACCCAAACACCCCCTTAGTCGGGGTCAGAGGTAAACACGTTTGGCAGGTGAAAATGATACGCTGAGATGGTGTTTGTTTTTTAAAAATTGTCTCTTAAATCACACTCATTTAAATGTTGGTAAAACATTTTGGTCATTAAGACTGTTTGTATTTTTCATGTTATTTAAAGGTGTTAAGAGACAAATTTCTGTTAGCAGCGTTTGTTTTTATACCATTAAAAGACGGTAAAAAGCATAAAACTCTTATTGAACTAAATGTGAAAAAAGTGTCTTAACACTTCTTAACGTCTTATTATTATTATTATTATTATTATTATTATTTATTTTTTTATAAACAACACTTTTATTATTATTATTATTTTATTATTTTATTTTTTATTTTTTTATTTTTTATTTTTTTAATTCTTCACCTTTTATTTTCGTATTAAAAGTATTAAATAGAATCATTGCATATATTTGTTAGATAAAGTTTTCAGACTTATATATCTTAACTCTAACACGAGTCATTATTTTAATTGTTTTGAAAAGTTCAATTTAAACTCTGACATGTTTATTTTTGTCAAATAAACATGAAATCACATGCTTTGTTTAAAATATTTTTAACTTTAAATTAATTATTATAATATAAAATATGTTTTCTTATATTTAATAAATTCACTTTATTGTGCGAATGTAATGATTTTATATTTATATTGTAAAAACTTATAGTTTAACACATCCAGATATTTTTACAAAAACAAATAGTTCTATTTGAGTCAGATTCAGATTTCTCAACCACTTATTCAGATTAAGGTGGTGTTTGTTTTTTAAGAGACTCTGAATCTGAATCGCACATCTAAATCTGAATCTGAGGCGTAAATGTCTGAATCTGACCGCAGCTGAACGTGAAAAAAAAACTCATGTTTGAACCGCACATTTGCTTGCTCGTACTATTTTTTTTTTTTTTTTTTTTTTTTTTGTCAGCAAGAGGCAACAAGAGGCATTCAGACACCCTTCTCAAGTCTAAACCATTAAGATCTTACTGCCTTTGAACGCGTCTGAACGGGAAAAAAAAACAAACGGTATGAACGACTAAAATGTCTGACCGCGTCTGAACGGTTCAGATTAAGAGGCGGTTAAGAGCTTCTTTATGAAAAACAAACACCACCTAATATGTGAATCAAATTCAGACTTTTCTACCGCATATTCAGATTCAGATTCAAAACCTCTAAATAAACAGTCACCCAAATTGATTCTTAATGGGACATGATAGATATCTAGCTCCGCCATTCAGATTCCTCAATCCACTCTAAAATATTTCTTTTACTTTTTTTTTGGCAGTTGAACATCTTTTTATAATGCTGTATCAACCCACCCCCATGACATGGAGGGGGCCAACCCAGAGCGGTGGACGGTTGTCTGAACCGGATCCCGCCACAATCATTCTGGGCCAGCTGCCAGGAAGAAACCACGACATAACGTCACCACAGGCACCCCATATCACCCCCTAAAGGATGGGATTTAATCCAGGCCGTTCCCCACTCTTTGGTGGGTTTCGAACCTGGGCCTATTGGGAAAACTCCCGGTGCATCTATCCAACTGACACGTCATTTTATTTTATTTCTTTTAATTCACATAGTTTTATTTTACCAATTCCTTTCATAAGTATGTGTTTGGTCTAGAAACGTATTTATTTTAGAGTCCGAAAATTATTTTTTTTAGAGTCCATTTATTTTTGTTAATGCATGGCAATATGGTTGATATCACTTGCTTTTTAATTTGGATTTACACACTGGTGAGAGTTGACGATCAACAAGCCGCGTCGTTTTTTTCTTTTTTTTAAAGCTATACGTGTTGGACTGTGTTGAGGAGCTCTACTACTTCAGGCGCAAGAAAACCAAAAATATCAAACGCGAAAGGAATAAAAATATGTTGATTTTCAATGCATGATTTCTCGTGTTTTGTCACTTTGTACGAGGGGGCTTTTAAAGTTGTTCCATCGCAAAACCCTGGCTACTCAAACCCACGAGAAGAGAAACCCTAGTTAGATCCACCTTTGCTTTCGTCTCTACCACTGTGTTATCGAGTTTTATATCAAGAGAAAAAAGCAAATGAAAAGAAAATAAGGTAAAAGAAAAAGAAAAGATTAAAAAGTTAGTAAAAATATTTGTGTTCTTGAGTTAAAGAAAATAAATGAAAAGTAATAAGAGCGGAAGGTGTGGTGATGGAGCTCAAGCTCTTCGTCACTGCCACATCAGCATCTCACTTCTCCACAACTAACCACAACAAACCCCCCTCCCTCATAACAAACCTCAACCTCTTCACTTGGGGCCCACCACTACCAAATAAAACTCAAAAAAAAAAAAAAAAAAAAAAAAAAAAGTGGCAACTTTCACCTCGTCGTGCAGACGGTGAAGCACCCCACGACGAACCACGATGAAGGGGGCCGGTGTGGTGGCGAGCCACGGCGAGGTGCCACCTCAGCCGACGGCGAGCCATGATCCACCCACACCTTCCGCTCTAAGTTTTTTACTTCTTGAGTTATGAAAAAATGATAAATGTTGATTTATTTACAATTATCCCTATGTTTGCAAGGTTCAAAGTTCAAAAAGTATTGACAATTTTGTGTTTTGACATGTAAAAGTTTACTTCCCTTCCATTTCCTCTTAATTTTAGGAAGAAAGTTTTAGCTAAAGTTTTCTTTTCATTTATCTCACTGTCATTTTTTTTTTCATCTCTAAAAAAACTTAAAAACACAAATTTAATTAAGTTTTCTTTCTTTTATTTTCTTTTCTCTTTAAAATTGAACTCAATAACATAATGTACATGTTGGTTTTTCGATGACAAGATATTTTTACCATGTATTTTCATTATATTTTTAAGAGCAAATTGCACCCAAATTTGTAACTGTGTAGTATTCAAAGTTTTCAATTATTTAGTGTATAAATTTATCTTTTTTTGTTAATGCGTGCAAATTTTCACATGTCCAGCAGGTTGCGGTTTATTAAAACAAAATGATTATTTACCGCCCTTCTTTCACTTTCACATTGACCGAACCCCACTCCAAAAACCCTTCTATACTACACTAGCAGGGTACCCGCGAGTTGCAGCGACGGGTACCCTGAAATAAAAAATTTCGATGAATAATGTATTTTAGTTTATTATTATGTTCTTTTTAACAATAAATTTACGGATATCAAGAATTTCGTATAGTCCGTGCCCGTTCGGGTTTAAGCCCATTTGGCCCGTTGCCCGTTCGGGCTTGAATATTTGTATAATGTGCTTTATTATTTGTAGTAGTGAAATTTAATGCAGGAATTGTGTTTAACTTGGTTGTATAATATGCTTAATAATTTGTATTTCTTATGTAAAAGGTGTTTTAATAACTGTATTAATTGTATTTATTGACCAAATGAGGATAAAAATTTCAGCCCAAAATTCTTTCAAAGAATGATGCAGCCCAAAGCAATCAAACTTAACCCGAAGCCCAAGTTTAATCCGATAAAGCCCAAATCTTACTAACCAAGCTTTACACTTTAAGTGTGGTCGCCGGAAAAATTTGTGTAGCCTCCGCAACAATTTTTTATAAGTAGTAGTGATAGTGATTACGGTTAGTAGCCCACCGTTATATAACTTTATGCCAACTAAGTTTTTACTGCTAACTTTGCTCAAGAGAAAGTCCAGTCCAATTCTTTTATGATGTCCAATGGCCCACTATCTCATACCCTAATTACACAGTATTTAACACTCACTTATAACCACACTTATCCAATCTTGAGTAACCCTAATCCACAATCTTAAGAAAAACGCAGTCACTTTTCTTACTTTCTTATCACATACCAAACGCAGTCAAACTCTCTCAACCAAACTCTGATAAAAAATATTTCCAGCTCAACCAAAGTAAATCATATTCGTCCTTTGTTTTTCCTGATATATTCGAATGACAATAAGAACTACACTCCTTCAATTACTTTCACTTAAAAATAGATCTGAAGTAGTTCTCTTCTTAATACCACTCGAATCAAAACACAACTCCAAGTTCTTATACGATTCTCAGGTAGGTGATATTTACTTGTGTTAAGTGTTTGATCAAATCGAATGTAAAAAGAAAGATGAAACGAATTTGTTTTGTTTTTCTTTTGATTTTCGTAAATTAGAAAGAAGTGTATGCTTCGAAAAGATCAATGACGGATTATTTCTTTGGAGGGCTAAGATCTTAAAGGTCTTTAAAAATCAAAGAAAAAATATGAGATCTCCTTTTTTTTTTTTTTTTTTTTTTTGGTACAAAGCGAATGAAAAGAAATAGGAAACTAATGGTTTTGTATTTCTTTTAATGATTCGGATATTAAAAGAAGTACATGCTTCAAAAAGATCTATGATGATAAATCTCTTGTGGTGTTTGTTGTTAGAACGAATCTTAGATTACACAACGAGATGAACTGAGATCTAATAATGTTTTCGTTTTTCTTTTTGGTTCGAGATCTAATAGTGTATTAATTGACCACTTTAATAGTGTTAATGTGGTGTTTTTTTAATATATGCATTAAAGTGTTGTACACTATGCTTATTTGCTTGTAAGTCTGAAAAATTTGTGCTTTAATGTGTTGTACATCATGCTTTATTACTTGCAAGTCTGAAAATTAAATAGGAGAGAGAGTCGTTTGTGCATTATAAGTAGTAGTGATATAATAGAAAAACGGTCAAACCTTGAAAAGTGAAAAGTTGAAATCAAATGTGAGAGAAATGTATTGTGTAATTAATATTGTTATTAAAACACCCTCATTACTTAAAAGTACAATAATTTATTGGGAAAATGATAAATTTAGGCATCAAAGTTGCCACGTTTTCCTTTTCTGGGCATCGAACTTTTTTTTTTCCTATTGTAGAACTGAACTTGCCTAATTTTCCTTTTCTGGGCATCGAAGTTTGATTTTGTGTCACAAAAGGAAAATTAGGCAAGTTCAGTGCTACAATAGGAAAAAAAAAAGTTTGATGCCCAGAAAAGGAAAAAAAGTTCGATGCCCAGAAAAAAAAAAGTTCGACCGTTAATTTTTTTATTGCACCGTTAGTCCTTTTCGACTGTTTTTAACGACCGTTATTATATTATTGCACCGTTAGTCCTTTTCGCCCGTTCTTACACGTTTTCGTCCGTTCTTACACGGTTTTCGTCCGTTTTTACACGTTTTCATCTGTTTTTTCACGTTTTCGTATGTTTTTGCACGTTTTCGTCTGTTTTTGCACGTTTTCGTCCGGTTTTGCACGTTTTCGTCCGCTTTTGCATAGTTTCGTCCCGTTTTTGCACGTTTTCGTCCGCTTTTGCACAGTTTCGTCCCGTTTTTGCACGTTTTCGTCCGCTTTTGCACGTTTTCGTCTGTTTTTGCACATATTCGTCCGTTTTTACACATTTTCTTCCGTTTTACACGTTTTCGTCCGTTTTTGCACAGTTTCGTCCTTTTTTTGCACGTTTTCGTCCGCTTTTGCACGTTTTCCTCTGTTTTTGCACGTGCAAAAGCGGACGAAAACGTGCAAAACGGACGAAACTGTGCAAAAACGGAAGAAAATGTGTAAAAATGGACGAAACTGTGCAAAAACATACGAAAACGTGCAAAATCGGACGAAAACGTGCAAAAACGGGACGAAACTGTTCAAAAGCGGACGAAAACGTGCAAAACCGGACGAAACGTGCAAAAACGGACGAAAACGTGTAAAAACGGGACGAAACTGTGCAAAAGCGAACGAAAACGTGCAAAAACGGGACGAAACTGTGCAAAAGCGGACGAAAACGTGCAAAAACGGACGAAAACGTGCAAAAGCGGACGAAAACCGTGTAAAAACAGACGAAAAGGACTAACGGTGCAATAAAAAAATTAACGGTCGAACTTTTTTTTTCTAGGCATCGAACTTTTTTTCCTTTTCTGGGCATCGAACTTTTTTTTTTCCTATTGTAGCACTGAACTTGCCTATTTTTCCTTTTCTGGGCATCGAAGTTTGATTTTGTGTCACAAAAGGAAAATTAGGCAAGTTCAGT
Organism: Chrysanthemum seticuspe; assembly: GCA_019973895.1. Taxonomy (NCBI): domain Eukaryota; kingdom Viridiplantae; phylum Streptophyta; class Magnoliopsida; order Asterales; family Asteraceae; genus Chrysanthemum; species Chrysanthemum seticuspe. The sequence continues at coordinate 268,724,841 of BPTQ01000001.1, forward strand.
GCTACAATAGAAAAAAAAAAAAGTTCGATGCCTAGAAAAGGAAAACGTGACAACTTTGATGCCTAAATTTATCATTTTCCCTAATTTATTCACATTGTACAACCAATTAAAAGCATATCTACCAAATTAAAAACAACCGATTAAAACACCCCTTACTAAAAAGTACAATAAAAATTTACAATGTACAATTTAAACAAGCTACAATATAATCCTAAATATAAAATAATTAAACACACTAATTAATGTTATTTTTAAAACACCCTAAAATGAAAAGTACATGTTATTATACACATTATACAAATTAATAAAAAACACAAAGCTTTATACAAACTAACAAGTTGATGGTACATAAAGTTTTTTGAAAATCGGACCGGACCAACGAGTTCAACCGGGAACCGGTGTCGCCACCGGATCGGCTAACCAATAACAGCCATCCGAAAACGAACTAGAGATGACCCGTTGAAACCGATACAAACTGGTGAATCAGGTCTCATCGAGATCTATTTCTCCGGTTTATCGTCACAGGGTACTTGCAGCCGCAACGCGCGGGTACCCTGCTATACTATATATAAAGGAAAAATCAAAAGGTAAAAAGTAAAAAGTGAAAAGTTGAAACTATTAATACATATCGAAAACTGGGTTGACCCGAGACGTTTCAAACCCAGTGGGTTGACCCTGTTTAATTTGACTCGTTTTGACCCAACCTGTCAGGTTGACTCGGTTTAAATCGACCCGTTTTTCGACGGGAACGATTCAACCGGTTAAACCACCCGGGTCGAACCGGGTTTCAAAACATTATGTTTAATCCCCAAATCTTCAAACTTTTATTATTTTTCGTTTAGAACCCATAAACCTTTTTTAACACAAAACTATCTGTCGCTATATAAGTATATTATATATATATATATATATATATATATATATATATATATATATATATATATATATATATATATATATATATATATATATATATATATATATATATATATAGAGTAAACTACACCATTCGTCCTTGTGTAATACGTTGACCATCAAGTTTCGTCCTTTGACCAAAAAAATTGCACCGTCGGTCCTTAACTGCGAAAAGTTAGTCATCGTTGGTCCCTCACCCTAACTGGTTGGACTAACGGGCGTTAAGCCTTGTTAAGTGGAGGGTATATTTGTCTTTTCCCACCGATCCACAACTATTTTCATATGAGTAAACAAGGACGAATGGTGTAGTTTACTCATATTCATCCTCATCTTCATCTTCTTCACCCACTACCACCCCCACCATACATCATAAACCCAGAAACACCCCATTTTTATATATCTAATCCTCATTCATCATAAACATCAACACCCCATTTTTATATATTCAAAAGTCAAAACCCAGAAACAATTAAACCATCCTTTTTCATCTTCATTAAAAATCAACAACCCCTTATATGAAAGTGATATAAACAATCCCACAACTCAGTCATTAAGTCGAAAATTATCGCAAGTACTAAGTTTCTATCATGAGTCAATTGCCAGGTTTTAGTTTTATCAGATTCTTTTACCACACTAAGCTAACAACAACAACAATATTAACAATAATCAAAACTCTTAATCCTTCCATCAAGAACAAAGGTTTCGACAAATCAAGAAACTCAAGTTGACTAAATTTAGTCAACTCATTTGGTAATTCACATGATAAACCGTCATTTCCAAGATTCATCAATAAACCGAGACCAACAAAACAAGAAACGCACCCTTATGGGGTGACTCTCGCTGAACCGAGACCAACAAAACACAGACCTTTGTGGGTCATTGTTGTGAGCCGAGTTCCAAGACAAACAAAACGCTCTCTCAAGTGTTTCTTTCCATAACCGAAAATCAAATACCCTCGTGGGTGTTTTCCTTTTTGACCCAAATCCAAAACATAGACAAAAATAATTACACATCAACGACGAGTTACCAAATCAGCTCGGGACTAAACCAAGACACGAAATGGGTCTCGATCTGAAACCCATACGGCTTACCTACTGACCCGATAGACAAACGAGATGGAGAGATCATGATGACGGGGTGTGGCTGTGGTGATTATCGATCCAGAAACAAACCCGAAACAAACCCTTTGGTTTGTAGAGTAGATTTCATCCGATCGTCCCCTTTGGTTTGTGGGATATATTGCAACCGATTGTCCAGAAACAAACCCGAAACAAACCCTTTGGTTTGTAGAGTAGATTTCATCAAGAACAAAGGTTTGTAGAGTAGATTTCATCCATCAAGGAACGATGGTGGTGAGGATGGTGGCGGCGTGGCTGAGATGGTGGCTGTGGTGGCGTCACACGAACAAACACACCCTTGGCTATTCTTGATAGTGATGAAAGTGGTATTATAAGGCGGTGAAGGTGATGATGCTGGCTTTGATTGCTGGTGAAGCAAGAGTGAGAGGGAAAGATGGATATATATGTGATGCAAAGGAGATAAGAAGAAAAGAAACAAACAAGTGGATAAGAAGGAAAAATTAAAAGAAGATAAAGTTAAAGGTGTGGATGGGAAAAGACGATTATACCCTCCACTTAAACAGGCTAAACGGCCGTTACTCACGGCAGTTAGTGTGAGGGACCAACGGTGAATAACGCTTCCCACTTAAGGACCGACGGTGCAATTTTTTTGGTCAAAGGACGAAACTTGATGGTCAACGTATTACACAAGGACGAATGGTGTAGTTTACTCATATATATATATATATAAAAGTTTTTCTTCAAAAACGATTATAATGTTTTACAAATAAGAGAAAATATGTGCCCGTTAGTGCACATTTAACTTTTCAATAGGCTAAATACACTCATTTCAAAAGAAAGATGAGGCTAAATGTGCCCAAATCTTTTACAAAGTAACTAAAATTAGCCTTTTTTTTATTTTGGGCTAATCACATTCATGCTAATTTTGGTACGTGCGTTCTTCTTAATAACGACACCATTAATCCTATCCTTGTTAGTTTTTACGCGACAAGTAACGTGTGTTGTTAGTTTTTATCTCATAACTGATGTAATATTTACTTTCATTTTCATTAAATGTTTTTATATGTTGTTTGATAGATGTTAAGAATTTTGTCTAGACTTTAGTTATCGTATAGTATTGTTTGCAATTGCATTTTCATCGGTTCACGTTATATTTTAAACGATACACAAAACACTCACAACAATATCACAAATCATTAATTATCTGACGTTAGAAACCGCTGCCACTAAAAGCGGGTACTCGCCTAGTTTCTAATAATATTTCAAATTGATTGTTGTTTCATTAATTTAATCAAATTTATCGGTGTAAAAGGTACGTTTTTTTATTATTAAATATGATTTGCTTCCTTTTATTGATCCCGATTTTATTCTTCATTTTGATTACAGGTTTTAGGGTTTTGTTGGAAAATAACGATTAACTAGTAATTGTAATCCGTTTTGTTGCCCGTTTGCCTGCCATCTTATTGTAATCCGTTATAAAAGTCTGTTTTAATGAAAAGTTAGTTGCTTTTGGTGTTAAAGATATCATGATGTTTGCATAATGTATGATGTTTATGAAGTCTCTGAAAAAGTGAACTTGCATATGGCTCACATCCATCAAAACGTAGCAGCCTATTGCTTTGACAATCTTTGTCTAGAAAGGTCTGGGGAGGAATGGCATCCAAAAGGAAGGTTCATGAAAAAAAAGGACTAATGGTGATGGACATTTGTCGAATGAGAGGTTCTAGCATGGGCACATGAAGTAGCTGATACACCATACTTTCAGTCACCACCTAGGCCTAAATCTGTAAGTACTTCAATTAAAAGCAAACATGTATACGAAAAACAAATCATAAATTTATATGAGGAAAATCTTAGACAGTTGACCAACAATACAAAAGGTTGTTTCAAAGGTAAAAGGTTGTTTAAAGAAACTTTACTTATTGAAATGAATGTTGATATAAATGTTGCACAATCTACACTTGATGAAATGATGAGGTGTAAAATCATACATTTTTTTAAGGGTCATTTAGCCTCTAAATTAATGTACTTTTGATCATATATTGTCCTAAATCATTCTTTTTGGAGTTTTAGGTACCTGGAAGAGCAATTGATGATTATGTGCAACTTTTGGGCTCATTTGGACGAAGAAAAAAAAAGGGACAAACTTAAGAGCTGTGACGTGGACAACCTCATTGTGACCAGGACGAGAGTCTGACGCCCATCCTGATGGCTTCAACCTGTTTGTGACCATGACGAGAGTCTGATGCCCATCTCTGACGGCGTCACAAGTATCCTAACGACGTCACTATCCTTACCTGGCGTTGTCACATTATGGCGCTGGATATCGAGAAACCCTAACTGGCGGCGGGTTGACGGCGTCACAACTTGCAAGTGACGTCATAACAAGTAATAAAAGTATATATATAGACGCATGTTCCATTATTTGGTGTGTAACTTTGGAGTCCATGCCCTAATTTACTAGTTTCCAAGGCTTTTTCGGCTATTGAAGACTTTATGTATTTAAGAGAAAAGTTCTATTATTAATCATTCAATTATGATTCATTATTCTTGTTTGATTACTTCTATTGCTTGTTATTTCATGACTATTGTGACATTTCGTATTTTCAAAGTTAATATCTAAACATTATTCTATTTCTATTTTTGCTAGAGTAAAAATTTCATTTTCACTTTTTAACCAATTTAGCTATTTTCGCGTTCCTAGCTATACTTGAGCCGTGTTTAGGATTTTTATTCGTCTGCGTGTCTTTGGTAATTTAATATTCTCATCATATACTTCTAAGATTCAAGAATTCCTATTTTAACATTTTTTGTTTTGTTTCGCGTTTACGTCAAATTTTGCTAAAACTTCGGGTTTAACCTTAAACCTTTTGCCTTTTTAACCTTACCATCATATCTTACACTTACTTATATACATTAAAAAAATTATGAAATATACCCAAGACCCCCCATGGCCGGCCACCTATAGACACATACACACTTCTCTTTTTTATCATTTTCAACAGAGTTTAACATATTTATATTTTTTTTACATTATATTTTAACAGAATTTTGTAAATATATACATGCTGATGGATAACTTATATTTTTTTAACAGAATTTAGATTTTAACAGCATTTTTTAACAGCATTTTGTAAATATATATATATATATATATATATATATATATATATATATATATATATATATATATATATTTTTAACGAACCGGATAACTATTTTTGGACTTGTGGTTACTTATGGATTAAATTGTAGCTTTCGGTTATGATGAGCCGAGTCGTAGGCTAACGACTTTGAGCTTATTGTTTAGCAAATGTGATCGTATATTCGTAACAAGTGTACTTAATAAGCCGTAGTTTTGATGAGCCGTGCTCTTTGTTGTCAATGGCTCCGAACTAGATAAACGGTTTATTTTTCCGAAATTGTTTAAGTTGTTTATTTTCCGGAAATGGTTCAAAGTTGATTATTTTCCCGAAAATAGCATATATCCTTTAAGTGTCATTTTTCCGGAAAATTCTATTATTGTTTATTGATTAGCATGCATTGTTTTATAAACCATATTATTTGTTATCTTTAGGTTACGGATTAGTCGTATTTGATTATAGTTCACTTTTGGATGTGATGATCCAAAAAGTGGCGTCTCGGGTCCATTATTGTTTTATTTTGTCATATCGGATTATAGTAGTTTTGTCTGATCATCTTATATTGTTTAATAGAGGTTTTGTAAAATATGAAAACACCCGATAAACGAACGGGTCATGCCAAAATTTTCTAAAATTTCTATACTTTGTTAATTTTTCACAAAAAATCTATTCTCTTAAATTCCGACAAAAAGATGAAAAATCCTAAAATTTATAAAAATATCTTAGAATTTCTTATAATTCATTTGGAATGCTTTAAATGTATGTTTTCTTTTATAAGAAGCTTTCTTTTCTTTATTTTGAGGTTTCCGAAAATGTGTCGAATTCTATTGTTTATTCATTTATTTATTTTATTGATTTCTTTCTTATATAATACATGTGATGTATTATACACCTTAATTTCTTTTATTTGCTCATTCTTTTTGTATAATACATGTTATGTGTTATATTTTCTCTTATTTTTCATAAGTAATGTATAAGGCGTATATACTACATACTTGATGTTATTTTTCGGTTTTATTTTATTTAACCAACCACCAAACTAAAGCTGGAAATATAAATCTTTTATCAACGTGCCACGTTGGTGTAACCATCCTTAGGAAAAACTAATTTTTTATTTGTTATTTTCGCGTGTCATACTTTTAAGATAAGCTTTATCTAATAGGTCGATTCGTCAGGTTACCGTACTTTTGTTTATTTCTCATTTCTATTATGTAATATATAAGGCGAATCCGGGACGGAGCTCTCTTAAGGAAGAAGGCTTTGACATCTCGTATTTTCAAGGTCAATATCTAAATATTATTCTATTTCTATTTTTTCTATTTTTTCTGGAGCCCTGTTTAGTATTTTTACCCTTCTACGTGTCCTTGGTAATTTGATGTTCTCATCATATACTTCTAAGATTCAAGAATTGCTATTTTAAAAAGTTTCGTTTTTTGTTTTTTTTTGGTTTTTTTTTTTTTTTTTTGGCGTTTACGTCAAATTTTGCTAAAAATTCGCATGTAACCTTAAACCTTTTACCTTTTTAACCTTATCATCACATCTTACACTTAATTATATACTCCGAGTACATTAAAAAAATTTATAAAATCTACCCAAGACCCCCCCCCCCCCACCCCACCCACACACACACACACGACCGGCCACCTATAGACACACATACACACTTCTCTTTATTTTTTTTTTCATTTTCAAGAAAACACTTATCATTATTTCACCTACATGCAAATCTTAAAGAAATAAAAAAATATCCATATTCTCCCTCTCTTTTGTGGGCTGTCAAAATCACCACACCACCACCATCATCTCACATCCTTTTCATCCTAATATTCCACACTACATCATCTTGTACATGGTCCTTGTAAAGTTTGGTGTCTTGGTTTGAAGATTTGATCTCTTTCTTGGTAGTTTTCTTCAAGACTTGATTAGGGCTTGGTTTAATCAAGTGGGTAATCATATTTTGAAGATTAGAAGAGAAGGATTTTGTTAGCTTGGGTGCTTGATGGTTCAACTTTAATCAAGTTTTAAAAGGTAATTTTGTTTATAATCACTAGTAAGTTTAATGTCATTCGTTTCCTTGATTTTTGGTACATGCATTTGGGTTTTTATTTCTTAATGGGAAATTGATTTTGATTCTGCAAAATGAACCTTACATATCATGTACACACTATACTTTATTCATTAGAGGCATTGGCTTAAGGTGATTGAGTTTGGAATGGATTATTTATAGGTCTAGGTTGATTGTGAACCTGATTTTTTTTAAGGCTGTGTTAATCTGGGAATACAAAATTGATACTTGGGTTTTTATGGTTAGAAAGTAGAAACAAATATGTAGACCTCGCTATGTCTCAGCTACAATTACAAAAAAAACCCCGGCTCTAGAGGATTTATGATGATTTAATTATGAATTTATTGGCTGGAAAGGTCAGATTCTGCCTACTATTTGAAAACGGGGCAGAAATCAAAATATTTGCACTAACTTTTGAAAAACCAAATATGACACATGTAGAGGACACTTAGGGTTATCACTTGAAATTGGCCCCACCTTAATAGCCTCTATAGATTTCAAACAACGTCCGTTTTGGTGAGTCGCAAAAATCAGTCATATTTTCTTTAAAGACAGACATGGAGTATAAATTCATAGAAAGTTATTAGATAAGGAAAATATTGGGTAAACTTATTTTTACAGTAAACTAGACTCTTATTGGAAGCCATGGATATAAAGTACTTGATTTTATCATTTACGGTTTGCATGTAGGGTGTGTTTGGTAAAAGTAGCAGTGAGCAGTAGCAGTGAGCTGTGAGCAGAGAGCTGTGAGCAGTAGCTGTGAACTGTACAGCTCACCGCTCACAGCTTCTTAAAGAAGCATTGAAAAAATGAGCATTCCTAAAAAATAGCAAAGCTCACCGCTCCTTTACCAAACGAACAATAAAAATTAAAAAGCTCATTGCTCACCGCTCATCGCCCCAAAATGCTCCAAAAAGCTCCGCGCCAAACATAGCCGTAGTAAAATTTGGAAGGCGGGTAAAATTTTCAGTCACTAATAAAACTAAGGAAATGAGATGTGTAAACAACCCGAAAACTTGCCCATTTTTAGAAAACTTGGCCTTTTGACTTATGTAAACCTTTGTGCAGTGTCTTAGCTGTATTAATCAAGTATAATAATGTGCATTCATTTTTATTTTTTTTAGTATACACTTAGACATCTTATTTGTTATAGGTCGTTTCTAGATCGCTTCGGTTCTTTGGTTGGTTTTATTCGCGTTTTTTGATCTCGTTGCCTAAGGTGAGTTCATAGCTTCGCATTTACTTACTTAATTGTTTTATAAAACCCCGCGAGGGAGATACATGCTAGTTTTACAAATTGAACACATGTGATTTTTGGGTATGCTTGACCCAACTACATGAATTATAAACATTGAGTACCTTTTGCCTGAAAAGCCCCTAATTTCATTAACCGTTAACTACGTACATGGTAAACGCTTGTATTATGAATAGATCTATTGGGTTTAACGAACCCTATCTGGGTGAGTCGCACTCACTTGAGTAAATGTCGAACGGACATATAATATTGAGAATTAAGGTAAATGGCAATTATACCTTCAATAGGCATTATTATATTATTTGTTAACATTCGGTGTCATGAGCTCGATATAATTATATTTCCTGACTTGTATGTGTTGCAATGTCAAACGATGAACAATGCTTGTGTTCTACTTATTACTTATTAAGCTCTATGAATTCACTCAACTTTATTGTTGACTTTTTAGCATGTTTTATCTCAGGTTTTAAGGTATGAAGGTCTTGGATGGAGTCGCACGGATATATTTTGAAGATTTGACATATTTTCACATTCGAATAGACTATCTTTTAAAATTTATGTTATGTTTAAAGCATTTTTAATCTTTTGAAAACATTGTGTTTTATGAAAAACTGTTGGAAGCTTTTTGAAAACTCTGATATTTTAATGTATTGAATGTGAAATACTTTCCAAACGTCTCTTTTTTAACGGTCATTTTCTATGACTTGTACTTTATACCAATGAGAAATACCCCTGATTATCTTCCACTGAGTTTTGTAAATTTGGGGGTGTTACAACTATGCTAAGCTAAACCAATTAGTATTTACTTAGGATTGGATGAAACCTAGTTGTTAATTGCAAGGTCAAACCAAATGGCAACATAGTATTTTCAAGCTTATTGCATACTAGATATTATAAGTCGTTGACCAACTCACTTACTTTATGTGTGTGTCCTTACATGAAGACATAAACATTTAATATCTTATTATACGTTATACTTCATTGATCAACTCAAGGACTTCATGTACATGTCTTAACAAGAAGACATAACAAGCTAAAGCCTTACCTTACGTTACAAGTCTTTCAACAATTAAAAGGCTTTATGTTTGTGTCTTTACAACAAAACCTAAACATATTTAACTAAAGTAATTATGAGTTGAGACTCTTGGCCTCAATTATAAATTTCAAGTTAATTGCTTAATTCATAATAATGATTTTACAAGAAAACTTAATGTATTTCCTAAACAACTCAGTAAGTAATTATGTCTTTGCAAGAAAAAATAATCATACTAACTAAATCATTTAGTGAATATGTAGAAGTATCTTTCATCATATCTTGACACTTGTTTTAATAGAGTAGCATACATTTTATGTGGAGAAGTCCTAGTAGAATACTAATTTCCTTACGTTGTGGTCAAGGAAAACCACCAATGTCACACCCCTAAAGTAAACACTACTTACTCGGACGGGGGTGTCAACCCAATAGATCTATTAACAATATTCGTTCTTACAAGTAATTAATAGTTCATGATAGTGGGGACTTCATGGCAATGTGGTAACTTAGGCAATCCGTAAATGTTTAAGTACTTGTGTCCATAAGTGAAACGAGTAATATGTTTCGGTAAACGAGCATGTATTTAAGTAAAACGAGTAATGTATTTAAGTAAACGAGCATGTATTCTCACCCCAAGGTAATTAAAAACGAGTAGTAAAATAAGTAAAAGTGGGGCTATGAAACTCACCTTGAGTAAGTAGTGAATCGGGAAAGTAATACGTGAGTATAACGACAAGTATCCTACACGCGACCTAGATAAATATGTGTTTCAGGGAAAATGCAACATGTACTAAATGCATATGATAAGAATTTAAAATATATATTTTTAAGGGGTCATTTAAGCCCTAAATCAATATATTTTATATCAGTTACTACTTAAAATCGTTCATTTTCACATTTTAGGTCTTTTGGAAGCAAAATGCAGGAATCAAGCACTTTTGGACAAAAAAGAGCGAAAACATGAAGAAAACGACAAAATCAAGAAACAAAGCTGATTTCTGCACCTGACGGCGTCCCGACCCAAAGGGCGACACCGTCGCTAAGAAGGTTTTCGAATAAAATTTCAAGTAACGGCTCAAACCTGATTTTGGTTCTACAACATAACAGCGTCACGCCTTATTTCTGGAGGGCATCTCCCTTTATTTTACTCCAGACGACCAAGACTCAATTCAAGACGACGTCCTTTATGAAGCCCGACGGTGTCACACTTCCTCACATGACGTCGTCCCAACGATGATTTGGCCCAAACGAAACCTTAATGACGGCGACCAGACGGCGTCACCATCAAAAGGCGACGCCGTCGCATTTGTAAATCTATATATATATATATATATATATATATATATATATATATATATATATATATATATATATATATATATATATATATATATATATATATATATATATATATATATATATATATATATATATATATATTTCGATTTTTCTGCATTTAAAGTGTAATACTTTGGAGAGCAAACCCTAGTTTGTTCATAGTCCAACTTGGGCAGTATTTTTGGGTTCTAAACCCTTCTTTACACTCAAAGATAAGTTTGATAATCCATTATATCACTATGTTTATCCTATGTTCAATTGTTTGTGTGTGTGCATGCTTATCTATCATGAGTAGCTAAATTACTGTTGTGTTTGCTTAGATCCATGAAACCTAGTTGTTGATTATTGTTATGTTATCGCTTGTTTTAATTGGTAGACGCTAGAGTAAGGAAAACTAGCTTCTTCTTTAATTGTTGCGAGCTTGAACGTCCAATTTAGCACAAAGCTTGAGAGTGCACTTGAGCCATCGTTGTGTTTATTCCGTCAGTTGTAGCTTTATGATAATAGAGTATTCGGGGGAGATACTAGGGTACTTTGCGATCCTGGATAGTCTAGAAGAGAGTACGATTCATAAAACTAGGGAATTAGGCACCCCCTATGACTAACACGGAATACAACGCACGAGTTAGAATAAGGATGCGACAATTCAACCAACCAATAAGATATAACTAGGGAGTAAGAACATCTAAGTTAACACGATTTTAATTATCATAAGAACACACCAATCAATCCATAGCTTTTACCCTTTTCATTAGTTTTAGTTTAAATTATTAGTAGTTAAAATTGGTAGAAGTACCACCCCCACTCCTATACCCCGAGATTTTACTTGTTTTCTAAAAAATATAAAATGCTAAAAAAGAATCACCCTCAACCTCACATTCTCGTCATACATCTTTACTTGCATCTCTATTCCCCTAGAGAACGATCAACCCCCTGTGCTTGCCCATACTACATTGCAACGATTAGGTACACTGCCTAGTGGGTTGTAAAGCTTGCTCGTTGAAAAGGAAGTCTTTCGACCCCGAACTCATGCATCAGCATATGCGTTTTATGAAGTTTTATCACCCTTATATACTCATAGTGAGGTCTTATAAAGTTACGTGAGTCGGAAGTCTATAAAAATAGCCAAAACGCGTTTTTAACACTTAAAACCCCTAAAAAATGAAGTTGTGTTAATTATTAAATTAACCCCGACTTCAGTTGAACGTATCTACTTCGTTTTAAACACGTTTTTATCCGTTAAACCCTCTAAATAGGTGAATAAGCCTACTTTCATTATTTCATGGCCTCGATTCTTGAAAACATGTTTTAGATATCGGTTTATACCATTTTACTTTCCGGACATGCTGTTATACATTTTCAGGATTTTTCCGACTTTGTTGGGCTATATCTCACTCGTTTTCTAATGAAATCACTTGATTCAAAAGCCTAGGTTCATCTTTGAGTATACTTTCTAAAAATGTAAGTCTCTTGTCTTGATTCTACACCAATTATTTTATAAAATCACAAGAACACAAGTATGTCAAAGTTGTCCAAAATCATAAAACATAACCTGACTTCTTGGGGTCGTATCTCATTCGTTACTTAATTTCACAACTCGATCCAACTTGCTATGGGTAGTTCTAGGTGTCCTTTACAATAATTATGTTTACCATTTTTACTCATCTAGAGTTTAATGTGGTCGTTTTCACAAATTACAAACGGAACTCAACTCGTGTTGGTTTTTGAAAACTGATTGTATATCATTTATTAAAAATACCAAATCAACTCAAAAAATTAAGAAATTCAATGAGGAACTACCTAAGACCTATATTTATGTGTGTGTAAACTAGCTTGACCCAGAAAAATGTTTAAGATATTTTGCTATAGTGATGAACACGACTAAAAATTCTAGGCAGAATATGTGTTTTCCAACCTAACTTTAACTCAAATTTCAACACAAATAAGCATACATAGGTGATATAAAAATGACATGAAATGCTATATAAGTATGAAATAGTAAATGAGTTCTAGATGCTTACAAATTTGTTTGTGAGTGAGGATAAACAAGTGAACAAAATCAACCCAAAAACACAACTAAACCCTAGTTTCCAAGCACCAAACCCTAACTATAATTACCAAACTCTTAAACCAAATACTTGAAAACCCTTGAAATACTTAAACTAAATTTGAACACCCTTGTTCCTTGTGTTTCCAGCTGAAATATTTAGATAAATATTGAAAGAGTTTTTTGTTTTGTATGTCTGTGAAATGGTTATTAAGAGGGGCCTTTTATAGTGCTAAACATGGAATCTTTCAAAGCCTCTTTCACAATTGCATGGTACTAGTGTCCTAGAAGAGAAAAATGACAATGGTGAGGCCTTTGAGGTGTGCTTGGGGCTGGCCAAAGTGAGAGGGATGAGAGGGTGAGGTCTTTAAAGGTTTACTAGCTACATGTGTCATACATGAGAAGAGAAATGGGTGTTTTCCAAGTCAAGAGAGTATGTTGGCCTTCCCTCTTGTGTATGGCTGGTTTTAGTATTTGGGGGGGGGGGGGGTATTTTGATTTTTTTGTAAATATAAGTGTGCTAGTGTGTATATATTACAAAGGTGGTGGATTGGGTTGGTTATTGCATGCATGCATGAGCTTAAATGCAAAACGTATGCGTTTTTCGTAAAACTTGAACAACAAATGCATTGAATTATAAAACATGCTTGTAAAAGTCACATAGTACTAGTGTTGATGTAGACTAAACTTAGTCTAGTTTCGGTTTACGTTAAATTTTGTTTTTCAGTTTACACGATTTAACCAAACGGTTATACGAAAAAGTATAATTCCAAGTATTCAAAGTAAATAGTTTTGAGTTTATAGACAAGTAATGAACTGGAGAATACGAGTTGTTAAAGTTTTCCCCTGTTAAAGGAATTTCGTCTCGGAATTCATTTTGTGTTGTTTGTCGAAGTGGTGTCTGTGAAAAGGTGAGGGTATATGCGACAGATTTGACTTTCACGTTTTATGTTCTAACAAATTTTACAAGCATAATCTTATTTCGTCTAAGGTGCTTAATCTTTCCTAATGAGGATTTACAAATTCGATAGTGCATACCTCTCTTAGCTTTCTCGATCTTAATAAGAACTATGTTCTAATTTCTAATGATACTAAATCATTTGGTAGTTTATAAAAACAACATTTGGTAGTTTATAAAAACATGACTTTTGGTGATGTGTTTGCTATGGACTTTACAAAATCCATTGCATTAAGCATCATGTTGAAGCAAAATCCATAGAGATGGTCTTGACGACTCTCATGATGTCGCTCATCATCATCCAAGCCAAAAACATGTTACACAAAACCTGTTAGAATGGGTCTATTAAAATATTTTCTCATTCTGTTTTGTAACTATCTTAAATGTAATAGCCATATTATTGTGTAAATCTTCTTTTGTAAAGGCTATGTGGACATAGCATATCTCATTAGCCACTTATTGCAATAGAAAACATACATGTGTCATAACTTTTCTTTTAATTTGGCCATAATAAAGACAAAATTCACGTGTGGTTGCCTTTCATCATGCGTAGCGTTACACTATCACCGCCTCCACACGTGTTAGTAGTTGTTTTTGGTCATCTGACTCCCTAAACAAAAGAGAAAGAAACAACGAAAGATCGTTGTTGGTTTTTGCTTTGTTTTAAGTTAGTTAAACGTCAAGATATTTTAAAGAACGACAATTTACTTTTGTGTTTGAATTGGTAGTTATCACTATCGTTTTTTGGTGAATGAGGAACCAGTTAAACACTAATATGGAGTTGGATTGGCGGTGATAAATATGGTCACTATTACATCTAATCTTATATTTTCATTTAGCGGGTTAAAATCATCACATGTACGTTTTCTTTTTCTTGTTAGAATATATTATGGGTCGTAAAATATTCATAGCTAGAGCCAAATTTTAATAATAACAATTATTAAGATACAATCGTTTATTGTTATGTGAGATGAAATGATGTTCATGAATGGTGGTATATGCTTAAAATTTTTAGTTATCATATAAATACAATGGGTGTGGATAAAACATGTGGCGGTAGGGATTTACTATTCATAATATTTTTGAAAGGTGGACTGACAAGTGCGACGTAGATGACGTTTGGCTCGTACGACCACCCGATTGTCTACTTCCCTTTTCTTCGATCAAGAATTTCCAACAAATACCCGCTTCTGATGCGACTAGGATGAGCGTCACACGTGACTAAGAGAGAAAATGCCTCCCAAAAAAACCCAAAGCCAAAACTATGATACATGGATCAAATGTGAGTTCTGTGAAGAGTGTGGTCTTCCTGCTATCATCAATCTCCATGAAGTGACATGCCCAAAAAAGCATGACCAATCACTCATGTTAGGGATGGAGCGTCGTCCCAAAGTGGACACCGAGTTGGTGATATGCAAAAGAACCTCATCAAACCAAACCCTCTCCTACCTCCCATTTCTAAAAAACCGCCACCACCACCGCTTCCGACGGTTGGTGTTGTCTAAGTTTGTGTGTTTTTGTGTGTTTGTTATATTGGTGATGGCCATGTCTACTAAATAAAAACCATATCCCAATTTTACACACATACACCCCACTTATTTTAACAATAGTTTAAGGTTTTGCTAAAATAATCGATTGATGTTTGATTTGGTAAGTTCGGTTATGAAATTTGTTGGTAGGAGGACTTATTCGGTTATGGGGATATTGGATGGTAGAGACTAGTTTCATGGGGATATTGGATGTATAGGTTGAGGGTTCTGATGATGATTATTTGGGAGGTTTATAGAGGATTTGGATGTCAACTAAATCATTTAGGAAGTTTTTGGGTTCATTGTTAATATGATCAAGTGAAGCGTCAAGTGATAGTTTTTTATGCTCAAGTAGTAGCTAGTAGTGATAGGAGTTACATAATCATCAAACTCATTTATGAATCGAGCATTCCTATGTATTTTTAATTATGTTTTAGCTTAATTTGTTTTCTTGTGTATGCGTCAATGATATTGTATGACCAAACTCGCCTTCTATGTGTTGCGCTTATTCTATTAGGTGGAAGTGGCTGTCCTAAAATGATGTTAAAATAATTGAACTGCCTTTTTGCCATTAGTTATAGCAATATCTAACATATAGCTAATATAAGGGTCTGAATTTGGGATTCAAAAATTGACAATTCTACCCTAAACTACAAAGTTTCTTTTTACAACTTACAAAGTAAATATAATTACTTCTATTTACAAATATTAAATATGTATTGTTGTTTATTAGTATCCTTTTTGTGAACCAGGTTAAATGAGATTTCAATAATAATGCATATTGTTTGGCGTAAAAATGAAGTCTTTAAATTAGTAATAACAAAAGCCATTGTAATTTATATGTATAAAATTTGAGATCTCGTGAGTGAACTTTTTATATAAAGCCCGGGCAAAGGGTTATTTAGTCAAAACAAGAACAAATACTTTTTAAAAATTATTATATTTTTTAATAATCATGTTAATATTCGTAAGAATATTCCTTCACACCAATACATAGAAGGAATAATATTCCTTTACACCATATGTAACGTTCTTCAAATTATAATTATAATTGATATTTTACATATTAAGTAAAGATATTAACCTATGTATACAGATGTAGCCCCACACCCCGCTTCTACCCCATCTATATCGTCAATCGAATACACCCCACTCTATTATTTCACTCCTGTCACTTTCACAAGAGAGAAAATGCCTCCCCAAAAAACACAAAGCCAAAACTATGATACATGGATCAAATGTGAGTTCTGTGAAGAGTGTGGTCCTCCTAATATTTTCAATCTCCATTAAGTAACATACCTAGAAAATCGTGACCGGTCTCTCATGTTAGGGATGGAGCGTCGTCCCAAAGTGGACACCCGAGTTGGTGATATGCAAAAGAACCTCATCAAACCAAACCCTCTCCCACCTCCTATTTCTAAAGAACCACCACCACCTCCTCCGGCGGCTGGTGGTGTCTAAGCATGTATGTTTGTTATATTGGTGATGGCCGTATCTACTAAATAGAAACCATATCCCAATTTTACACACACACAAACCACTTAGTTTAACAATAGTCTAGTCTAGTAGGTTTTGATAAAATAATCGATTGATGTTTGATTTGGTGAGTTCGGTTATGAACTTTGTTGGTAGGAGGAGGACTTATCCGGTTATGAGGATATTAGATGGTAGAGATTAGTTTCATGCAAATATTGGATGTATAGATTGGGGGTTCTGATGATGATTATTTTGGAGGTTTATAAAGGATTTTGATGCCACTAAAAATGAAGTCTTTAAATTATTGCTAACAAAAGCCATTGTAATTTATATGTATGAAATATGAGAGCTCGTGAGCGAGCTTTTTATAAAAAGCCCGGGCATGGGAGTTATTTAGTCAAAACAAGAAAAATTGCTTTTTTAAAAAAAAAAATTATTATATATATATTTTAATATTCTTGTTCTTTAACATGATGGGCAAAACTTTTAACTCAATAATAATAATAATAATAATAATAATAATAATAATAATAATAATAATAATAATAATTGATGACGTATAGTATGTATTACAGACCTACGAGGCCTAATACACACTATACGCACACTGGGCTCAGGCCCAACGATTACAAATCCTAGGCCCACAGTAAGCCCGATGGATAACTTGGCTAGGGCCCGGGCTTTGAGATGCGCGTAAGGCATATGACGGGCTGAACCTTCAACCGTCAATCCCCTTACGTCCGCATCCGCAATTAACACGGAACCCTTGTCCACCAAGGGTCCGACTCCGGCAACGGATCATTATATGCGAGAATCTAGGAGGCCCCAGCGGCAAACCTCGCCTATAAAAGAGGCTCTAATCCTCATATCAGGTAAGAACTTTCTCTCTCATAAATACACACATACTACTACTATCCCTCTCAAGAATGTGTACTTACTATCACGCCGGAGTCTAATCGTAGGGTCCGTCAACACGGGAAGACTAACGGTTTACCTTTCTTGTGCAGGGATCTCATCCAAACTACTTGAATTAGTACAAGATTGATTCACCAAAAGCTTGCCGGCCCAGTCCAGTAAGCTACGTCCAGGCCTCCTATAGTCCATCGCACAAATTGTATTATTATTATCTAATATAAAAAGAATATTCGTAGGAATATTCCTTTACACCAATACATAGAAGGAATAATATTCCTTCACACCATACATAACATTTATAGCAAAATAGGTTTTCCAAATTCAAATTATAATCGACATTTTACATATTAAGTAAAGATATTAACTTTTGCGTACATATGTGGCCCGACACCCCTCATTTACCCCATATATATCATCAATCAAATACACCCCCACCCCACTCCATTATTTCACTCCAGTCACATTCACAAGAGAGAAATGCCTCCCCAAAAACCCAAAGCCTAAACGATGATACATGGATCAAATGTGAGATTGGTGAAGAGCGTGGTCCTCTTATTATCATCAATCTCCATGAAGTGACATGCCTAGAAAAGTGTGACCGGTCTCTCATGTTAGGGATGGAACGTCGTCCCAAAGTAGACACCCGAGTTGGTGATATGCAAAAGAACCTCATCAAACCAAACCCACTCCCACCTCCCATTTCTATAAAACCACCACCACTGCCTTTGGCGGCTGGTGGTGTCTAAGTATGTGTGATTGTTATATTGGTGATGGCCATATCTACTAAATAAAAACTGTGGAAAACTAGAAGGGGGGGTTGAATAGTTTTACCGATTAAAACTTAGTTTTAAAGTATTTAGATCGACTTATGTCAATCTATTTAATGTGTGTATTGGATAATGATAGATAAACATATAAGTAAGTAATGTAAAGATAAAGAGTAAAAGAACACAAAACCACAACACGAGTATTTATAGTGGTTCGGCTACAAGGACACCTTCCTTGCCCTACTACACTCCTCGAGTACCCCACTCGAGAGTTCGTAAGCACTACACAACACAAGCTCCTTAATGTGGCGGTGAAGCCTTCACAACGTCATCTACTCTTTATCCGGTACTAGGCTAGACACCGAGTTTTTCCACGAGGTAGAACCACACCTATCACAACGTCGCCTACACTTTATCCGGTACAAGGCTAGATATCGAGTTCCATTACAAAGGAGGAACTACTACCCAACACTACACCACAACACAACTAACCCAAAGGAGACACACTCCTTGTTACAACACTAGAAGGATATCAATATCCTTTAACCCAAACTATCTATCTTGTACATCGATGCACCATATCGAATGTACACCCTTGGCATCTTTCACCAATGCCTTCGACATGACCCTTCGGCACCTTTCACTAATGCCTTCAACACAACACTTATATGGAGGGGGAAAGAACTATCAACAAGATACACTTCGGTGGTCTTGATGATGACGAAGCCTAGCAACTCATGATCTTGAGCTTCCACGTCTTCAAGAGGTGGTGATCTCGCCTTTAAGAGGAACCTAGAGAATCACACAAACATAAAACTACATAGAATGAACCTTTGGATCAAAGGTTAGAGATGTTAGAATACTGGGAGAAAGCATATGTGAAGTGGTAGTGGGCAAGAGAGAAATGGCTCACGATTTATAGTCAAAAACTTGTCTACTGTCCCACGGATCCCTCCCCATAGGGATCCGGCTAGTGCAATACCAGGGATCCGGCTACTGGGTCAGTTTAGTCCGGATTTTGGGTTGCAAACCGGGTTATGGGTTATGGGTTATGAACCATGGGTTATGGGTAATGGATTATGGATACCCAACAAGATGCAATGTACCTAGTCATTGGCTTATGGATCTTGGGTCATGGGTCATGGACTTTGGGTCATGGATCATGGATAATACCCAACATGACTTCATGCAATGGGTCATGGGTTATGGATCATGCTCCATGGGTATGGGTTATGGACTTTAGTTTTTACCCAACAACATTCATTGTACCTAGTCAATGGATCATGGGTCATGGGTCATGGACTTTGGTTTTTACCCATTACAATATATATACAAAGTATATATATACATTTCTATATTATGTAAATACTAGTTGTTATACATATGCATTTCTATAAGATGTAAACAATATTACTTGTTTAGTGTTTATATAAAAATGTCTTTGGTTTTATAAAACTTATTTACTAAACATGTTTTGATATGGTTTTAATATGTTTAGTAAAAGTGTGTTAGTAAACTATTGGCTCAAACCTTTTACGTATTTTATTTGTTTCGTTAAAATGATTTTACGTTTGTTATCGACAAAACATTAGAAGATCATAAAATATAAATAAACGTATTTACGGTTTATTTGTTTTAACAATCTCCCCCTTTTTGTTGATGACAAAACATAAGATTATTTTAAGAAGAAAAATAAAATTCGTAAAAATTTGAATTGGATTTTTTACTCTCTTCTCGCCTTTTTTTTCGAAACAAAAAGAGCGTCGAAAAGAAACTAACACATTGTTTTGAGAAAAATTTGTGAAAAGTAACAAAATCAAAAGTGAAGAGTAAGATGAGAAATATTCTCGTCTTAGCTCCCCCTTGACGAATACTCCCCTTTGTTGAGGGCGTCAAGTAATTAGGAAAGCTAAACAAGTGTGTTGCAATTATTTTTACACTAGTTTTGTCTTGTGATGAAATGCTCCCCTTTGACGAGTGCTCCCTTTTGAGGAGGACATCAAGTAGTATAGAAAACCTAAGTGAATGTATTGCAAGCGTTTTTGCAATGCTTTGCTTTGACGAAAAGCTCCCCCTTGTTGAGGGTGTCAAAGTCTTCATGTGTATTTTGAAATTCTACAAAACAAAGGTTAGAAAACAAGTATATGGTGCATAATTTACTGCAAATGAGATTCATATTAGTAAGGAACTATGCTTCTGTTGCACGGATCCCACGGATCCTTCTTGTGAGGGATCCGTCTAGGCAAAATTGAGGGAACCGTGTACCTGCATTCTTTTGACATCAATGTAGATGTAAAAAGTGATGTTAACATCCAAATGAGTTATGAATTATAACACAAAACATATTCTCATAACTATATAGCATACAACATGTAGTTTCATTCAATAAAACATGAGAAATGATACACATATCTCTAAAACTAAGAGAATGATACAAACATGTAGTACATTTTCTATCGTTTCTAACTTTTGCCTAAGACTAGAGAAGAGCACCATTGTGCTTGTATTCCTAATTTCTAAGGACGAGTAGATTTGTTGACCTCATCAAAACATTCGAGAAGGTGATAGAACATGAAACGTAATTTGTCACGTACTTCATGGACTAGTCCTTTGACATGTTGACAATGAAAGCAATCATTGCCATGGCTAGGGAATGGTAGTGGTAGGAATGGAGCGGTTTGAGGTGGAAGATTTGATGAGGAAGGTGGATGTTCCACAAAAGATTGAGGGATTTGTGGAGGCACATTTGATGAGGTTGGAGGTGGTTCAACTAAGGGTGAAGGTGGTGGAATATGTGTTGATGGTGGCGGTAGAGAAGTATCTACTTCCATGTGATCTGGTTGTTGATTTTGATGATTCCTCATAATCCAAAATGGACCATTTGAGGGTGATGGTGAAAAAGATACGGGTGCTAGTGTTGTTTCAACACCAAAGTTTTGGTGAGGAGGTTGTTGTTGCACCATTTTCTCAATTGAGGAAAATGTTGGCAATGGTGGTGGATGAGATAGCCTAGGTGGCATGTCCTCTAAGTTGTAAAGGTGTGGAGATGAGAGTGGAGTGGTGAAAGAGATAGCTCTAGGTACTAGAGGTGATGATTTAATGGAAGTAGGGGTGTTTGGTTTAGGAGGTATAGTAGTGTTTGGCAAGGGTTGTTTTGTGGGAACAATATTTTTGGGAATTGGTTTGATTGGTAGAGTTGGTTGTGAGGGAGTTCTAGTGTTTGAGGCTTTAACGGGTGATGATTCGGTTGAAGATATTTCATGAACAACCCGAGCAATTTTCTTGGGAGGTTCTTTGGTTGATGAATTGACACTAGGAGCTTTCCTCATAGTGAAATGGTAGAAAGGAAAGGTGTAAGAATAAGGCTTTAACTACTGAGAATGAGTGTGTAAATGGTGATTTGGAAGTTCTAACACAAGTGGTTTATAAAGATGAGGATTTGGTAAGGAATTAAAGCTTGAACCACTAAGAACCCTTCAAATTGCAATGATTTGCATGCACAAGATTGAGCTACAGAGTTGTACTGATCTAGGAAGTCATTTAAGACAATGTGGAGTGTTCAAATTAACAAGGAAGGTTTGAAATGATTGTCTTAAGTAGGAATGGTTTAGTCTGTGCAGCCGGTTCCAACGGATCTCTCACATGAGGGATCCGTCTAAGCTAAACCTAGGGATCTGGCTCTTAGGAGCCAAGGAGAAGAAATACGAGGTTTTAGTAAGGTCTAGTACCTACATATCTTGAGTTTTTCAGTCTCCTCAAGTGTCTTAAATGATATGAGACTTAAATGATTAAGTGTAATGAGTGAGGGTAGCTAATGATGTCTTTTATGGAAGGAAACGGTGTTTTTATGAACATCAAATAGGTGATCAAGGATGACACTAAGAATTTTGAGGGTGTCAAGTGAAGTCAAATGATCCTAGAGATCAGATGATGATCTAAGAAAATTCCTTAAAAATTATAAGAAATGAAAAACTAGTTTTTAGACCATTTTAAGATCAAGATAACTCAAATCAATTTACTAATATTGAGAGAAATATCAAACTAAGTGCTTTAAGTGAGAGATACAATGTCTGAACATTGAAGTGGAAATTTTGTGAGTTTTGAAGTGATGATAAATCAAAAGGTACCTTGAATATGATCCTAAGTGATGCAGGTTTTACTGACCAAGTTTTAATATTTATAAGTGTCTCGTTTACCTATGGTCTACCTTATGCACTAACGGGCAGTGTACCCGATCGTGTGTAGTGTAGTAATCGGTAAAACGAGGTCGTCCCAAGAGCTATGTGAGCGGATTCTAATTAAGTCTAGGTGTCACTGGTTTTAAATGGTTTTAGGTTTGAAATAATTAATTAACTAATAAAACAGGAAATGAAAGCAAATAAAGGCAAATAAAGGTAAAGGTTGTGATCAATAGAGGAGAAGTGTGCTAACCTAGTTACTCATCCTATCATGTTATGTTCACGTCTAGTTACTTCCAATTGCTTTAAGTGGGGGTTTAGGTCGCTAGGACATCATTTGGTCAGTTCGTCCGAACCTATCAGCAAAGGTTTCCACCGGAGATCAAGCTACTACCCTTGAATGTCCAGTTTTTTTAGTCCCCTAAGCCAAGTCATTAAGTTCCGCTACATGCAAGATTCATAACAAAGAGTGCCCCGGCGCTAGCATCTAAGACACTCATCCCTAACTTCTTAAGTTCATCCAAACGGCAGGTGATCATTTGGTCAGTTCGCAGAAGCGAAGAAAGGTCGTCAGTTGGTCAATTCTTACCCTTCCCACTCAATCTACCTACTTAGGGTCAGTTGCTCAATTCTCTTAAGCAACTAGACACTACCGCCATTCAAAACTACCGAAACAAGGGTAGCTACCAATGAACTATGCATGCATACACTAGACTACGTGGCCCGACACCCCTCATCTACCCCATCTATATCATCAATCAAATACACCCCCACCCCACTCCATTATTTCAATCCAGTCACATTCACAAGAGAGAAAATGCCTCCCCAAAAAACCCAAAGCCTAAACGATGATACATGGATCAAATTTGAGTTTTGTAAAGAGCGTGGTCCTCCTATTATCATCAATCTCCATGAAGTGACATGCCTAGAAAATTGTGACCGGTCTCTCATGTTAGGGATGGAGCATCGTCCCAAAGTGGACACCAGAGTTGGTGCTATGCAAAAGAACCTCCTCAAACCAAACCCACTCCCACCTCCCATTTCTAAAAAACCACCACCACTGCCTCCGGCGGCTGGTGGTGTTTAAGTATGTGTGATTGTTATATTGGTGATCGCCATATCTACTAAATAAAAACTGTCGAAAACTAGAAGGGGGGTTGGATAGTTTTACCGATTAAAACTTCGTTTTAAAGTATTTAGATCGACTTATGTCAATCTATTTAATGTGTGTGTTGGATAATGATAGATAAACATATAAGTAATAATGTAAAGATAAACAGTAAAAGAACACAAAACCACAACACGAGTATTTATAGTGGTCCGGCTACAAGGACACCTTCCTTGTCCTACTCCACTCCCCGAGTACCCCACTCGAGAGTTCGTAAGCACTACACAAAACAAGCTCCTTAATGTGGCAGAGAAGCCTTCACAACGTCGCCTACTCTTTATCCGGTACTAGGATAGACACCGAGTTCTTGCACGAGGTAGAACCACACCTATCACAACGTCGCCTACACTTTATCTGGTACAAGTCTAGATACCGAGTTCCATTACAAAGGAGGAACTACTACCCAACACTACACCACAACACAACTAACCCAAAGGAGACACACTCCTTGTTACAACACTAGAAGGATATCGGTATCCTTTAACCCAAGCTATCTATCTTGTACATCGATGCACCATATCGAATGTACACCCTTGGCATCTTTCACTAATGCCTTCGACATGACCCTTCGGTACCTTTCACTAATTCCTTCAACACAACACTTCTATGGAGGGAGGAAAGAACTATCAACAAGATACACTTCACTGGTCTTGATGATGACGAAGCTTAGCAACTCATGACCTTGAGCTTGCACGTCTTCAAGAGGTGGTGATCTCGCCTTTAAGAGGAACCTAGAGAGTCACACAAACATAAAACTACATAGAATGATCTTTTGGATTAGAGGTTAGAGATGTTAGAATACTGGGAGAAAGTATATGTGAAGTGGTAGTGAGCAAAAGAGAAATGGCTCACTATTTATAGACAAAAACTTGTCTACTATCCCACGGTTCCCTCCCAGAGGGATCCGGCTAGTGAAAAACCAGGGATCCGGCTACTGGGTCAGTTTAGTCCGGATTTGGGTTGCTAACCGGGTTATGGGTTATGGGTTATGAATCATGGGTTATGGGTAATGGATTATGGATACCCAACAAGATGCAATGTACCTAGTCATTGGGTTATGGATCTTGGGTCATGGGTCATGGACCTTGGGTCATGGATCATGGATAATACCCAACATGAATTCATGCATGATGTCATGCAATGGGTCATGGCTTATGGATCATGCTCCATGGGTATGGGTTATGGACTTTGGTTTTTACCCAACAACATTCATTGTACCTAGTCAATGGATCATGGCTCATGGGTCATGGACTTTGGTTTTTACCCAATACAATATATATACAAAGTATATATATACATTTTTATATTATGTAAACACTAGTTGTTATACATATGCATTTTAATTAGATGTAAACAATATTACTTGTTTAGTGTTTATATAAAAATGTCTTTGGCTTTATATAACTTATTTTCTAAACATGTTTTGATATGGTTTTAATATGTTTAGTAAAAGTGTTTTAGTAAACTATTGGCTCAAACGTTTTACGTATTTTATTTGTTTCGTTAAAATGATTGTACGTTTGTTATCGACAAAACATTAGAAGATCATAAAATATAAATAAACGTTTTTATGGTTTTTATATTAACAAAAACCATATCCCAATTTTACACACACACACCCCCACTTAGTTTAACAATAGTATAATATGGTAGGTTTTGCTAAAATAATCGATCGATGTTTGATTTGGTGAGTCATTATGAACTTTGTTGGTAGGAGGAGGACTTATTCAATTATGGGGATATTAGATGGTAGAGATTAGTTTCATGCGGATATTAGATGTATAGTTTGGGGGTTCTAATGATGATTATTATGGAGGTTTATAAAGGATTTTGTTGTAGACTGAATAATTTAGGAAGTTTATGGGTTCATTGTTAGTATGATGAAGTGAAGCAGCAAGTGATAGTTTTTGATCCTCGAGTAGTAGTTAATAGTGATAGGAGATTATGTAATCATCAAACCCATTAATAAATTGAGCATTTCTATATATTTTTAATTATGTTTTTAGCTTAATTCGTTTTCTTATATATGTGTCAATGATATTGTATGACCAAACTCGCCTTCTATGTGTTGCGCTTATTCTATTAGGTAGGGGTGAGCATGGGGCGGTTTGGGACGGTTTTTGGCTAAAACCGAAAATTTGGTTTTTAAGTTTTTGAAAACCGAACCCCGCACCAAAATTTCGGTTTGATTTTTGGTTTTTTGCGTTTGGTTTTTGGTTTTTTCGGTTTTCGGATATTCAAAATTTGAGTTGATGGTTTTATGTTAAACCTATTAATTTAGCTAAGTTCTTTAAATTCGGATATTTGAAATTTCGGATAACATTTTTATATATCCGAATATCCAAATATCTATAATTTTAAGAAAACTTTATATGAGTTCCAAAAATGACATTTCACAAAATTACCCAATATTTTATTAAATTTTCATCAATTTTTCGGATATCCGAATACAAATATTTTCTGAACATCCAAAACCTAAATCAAGAAATCGTAGAATGTAAGTCGAATATTTTGTCGTATTATAATAAGATTACATAACATGTATATAAAGATGAGATGCGTGAACATATATGAAATAAAGAAAACTAACTTTACGAATTGATAGTGTTAGCTAAATAAACACCTAACACGAATATCTAATCGCTTAATTTTTGGACTTTGGTGGTTACTTGTATCAAAACTAATATGTATACATTTTTTTATTAGTTTTATGAATAGCATGTGGCAGTTCGGTTTTTTCGGTTTGGGTTTTCATATAAGACCAAAAACCGAACTAAAACTTTCAGTTTTTAAAAAACCAAAACCGCACCATCGGTTTTAGAATTGGTTCGATTTTTTAGGGGCGGTTGTTTTGGTTTTTTGGGTTTTGGTTCGGTGTTTCGGTTTTGTTGCTCTCCCCTACTATTAGGTGGAAGTGGTCGTCCTAAAATGATGTCAAAATAAGTGAACTGCCTTTGTCCCATTAGTTTCAGAAATATTTAACATATCACCAATATAAGGGTCTGAATTTGGGATTCAAAAATTGACAATTCTACCAAAAACTACATGTTTTTTTACAACTTACAAAGTAAATAATAATTACTTCTATTTAGAAATATTAAATATGTATTGTTGTTTATTAGTATCCTTTTTGTGAACCAATTTAAATGAGATTTCACTAATAATGCAAATATTTTGGCGTAAAAATGAAGTCTGTAAATTAGTTATAAAAAAGCCATTGTAATTTATATGTATGAAATTTGAGAGCTCGTGAGCGAGCTTTTTATATAATGCCCGGGAGGAGGGGGGTTATATAGTCAAAACAAGAAAGAAAATAAATACTTTTTATAGATTATCATATATATTTTTTTAATATTCTTGTTCTTTAACATGATGGGCAAAACTTTTAAGTTATATATATAGAAGGAATATTCGTAAGAACATTCTTTCACACCAATACATAGAAGGAATAATATTCCTTGACAATACATAACATATATAGCAAAATATGTTTTTCAAATTCAAATTATAATTGACATTTTACATATTAAGTAAAGATATTAACGTGTGTATACAGATGTGGCCCTACACCCCTTGTCTACCCCATATATATCATCAATCAAATACACCCCCACCCCACTCCATTATTTCACTCCATTCACATTCACAAGAGAGAAAATACCTCCCAAAAAACCCAAAGCCAAAACTATGATACATGGATAAAATCTGAGTTCTGTGAACAACGTGGTCCTCCTAATATCATAAATCTCTGTGAAGTGACATGCCTAGAAAAGCGTGACCGGTATCTTAAGTTAGGGATGGAGCGCCGTCCCAAAGTGGACACCTAAGTTGGTGATGTGCAAAAGAACCTCATCAAACCAAACCCTCTCCCACCTCCGATTTCTAAAAAACCACTACCACCGCCTCCGGCGGCTGGTGCTGTCTAAGTATGTGTGTACGTGTGTGTTTGTTATATTGGTGATGACCATATCTACTACTTCCTACGTTCCATAATTATTATCCAATGTTGAATTTTGAAGTCTTTATTTTGCAACTTTGATGTTAAATATTTTTATTTGTGTTATATAATACTTGATGAAAATTATACCAATGACAATAAATTTAAAAATCAATTCATTCATATATTTTCCATCAAATACTATATAACACAAATAAAACTATTTAAGATCAAATTTGAAAACTAAAGACTCCAAAAGTCAACAGTGGACAATTATTATGAGGCGGAGGGAGTAAATAAAAACCATGTCTCAATTTTACATACACACTCCCCAATTAGTTTAACAATAGTCTAGTCTGGTAGGTTTTGCTAAAATAATCGATTGATGTTTGATTTGGTGAGTTCGATTATGAACTTTGTTGGTAGGAGGAGGAGTTATTAGGTTTTTGGGATATTGGATGGTACAAATTAGTTTCATGGGGATATTGGATGTATAGGTTGGGGTTCTGATGATGATTATTTTGGAGGTTTATAATGGATTTTGATGCTGACTGAATCATTTAGGAAGTTTTGGGGTTTATTATTAGGGTAAAAGCCATAAAATAACAACGTACTTTCTAAAATTTACCGACTTGAAACACTTACTTTTTTATTAACATATACACCCACGTACTTTCAAATTTTGTTCCGACTTTACCCATATTGTAATAAAATAATATTATTTAATATGATATTATATTAATATAAATCGGTCATATGGGTGAAGTCGGAACAAAATTTAAAAGTACGTGGGTGTATATGTTAATAAAAAAGTAAGTGTTTCAAGTCGGCACATTTTAGAAAGTACGTTGTTATTTTATGGCTTTTACCCTTGTTATTAATATGATCAAGTGAAGCCGTTTTGATGCTCGAGTAGTAGCTAATAGTGATAGGATATTATGTAATCATCGAACTCATTAATCAATCGGGCATTTCTACATATTTTTAAGTCTAAAATACACCGTTGGTCCCTAATCTTGTCCAAAAACATCACGCTGAACCGAAACGTGCCTTTTTCATTATCAGTAGTCCAAAGTATGGGTTTTTTAGGCTAACCAGTCCCTTGACCAGTAATGCCCAGGTCAACCAATGTAATCTGCTATTTAGTCGAGGGTATTATACTCCATACACATTTATACCATACATTAGTTAAATATAACGAGGGTTTTATCACTTTCTAGTTGTTAAAGTCACATGCATTGCCAGTAATAGTATGTGTTCTTTATGCTTTTGCTTTGAGTGTAGATAGATCAAAGATTATTTTTTGTGCTTTGAGATTTGAGAAAGTGCCAGTTTATCCTAAAATCCTCAATATCAGAAAGCATGGGTAAATATTTTTCATGTTTTTGCTATGTTGTGTTTATTGTTTCGTATTAAAATGTTATTTGAATATTTGTTCTGAAGATCTTACTTTACTTATCAGTTGTAATTGCCTGTTCATAGTGATGAAGTGGTGCTTTGATCTAATATGATGTTATCTAGTATTATAGTCCAATCTTGAGACTTCTAAACAACCCGTGTTAAAAGGGTGTTTGGGATTAGTTATTTAAGTTATTTACTGCTTAGGAAGTTTTGATACGACATATAAGCAGTATTGACAAGATTGCTTATTCAAAATGCTTACGTGATTATGTACGGGTGAAATACCTAGATTTGAATAATTGCTTATTCTAAACTTTCATTTGATTATTTCAGAAGACATAGGAAATCCCAAACACCCCCTTATTCTAAACAGTTATGCAACCAAGGGGATATGAATAGTGATGACTTGTTTAAATTTTCTCAAATGAAGCTAGAGAAAAGTGAACCAGCAAAAGTGCGCGTTGTGATCCCTTCAGGTAACCATAGTTTGCCAAGTGACGAAAGTCATGGGCCCTCACCGTTGCTTGATCGATGAAGATTAGGTGGTGGTTGTGATTGTGGAGGATGGGATATGGGGTGTCCTCTTATTGTTCTTGGCAACTCGGATATCCAGAAAGCTAAAGTGTGTATGCAGTCGGTCGAGCTTTTCCTAAAGGTATTGTGTCTGTAGCATAGTGTTAGGAATTATCTGTTACCACGGATAATTGTGGTTTACACTGCTTGGAATACACTAGCAGTGGAAAGGTATTACCACTGCTGGTACATTATTACCACTGCTATAGGAAAACGCGTCTAGATAAGTATAGAATAGATTTTGTGTATATTCTATATTGTTAGCTTTATGCTTATCTTGTAAAGGACTCCTTGTTGTATAAAAGGAGGTCCTAGGTCATTGTCTTAGGTACTTGTCTAATTACCTACGTATTACTCACAAAGGCTTCAAGGTGTAACCCTAGTGATAAGCAAGATCACTCGTATTATTCATCAATAGTATTGGAGCTTAAGTTTTGTGTTTAATCTGTGTTTATTTACAATACATCATAGAATCCGTCTTCTAAGTATTACTAAGTAAATTTCGCGTGCTTAATAATATTATACAAAATATCATTGACACAAGGTGTGTGTCCAGATCCATCAAGTGGTATCAGAGCGAAGGTTCTGATATTTTGTTTTAGAAGATCCAAGGAATAAGCTTAACATACTCACTTAATTCAATGGAGATGGAAAACAACCAGTCCAACTCTTCTACACCAAGGCTACCTAAGCTCAAACTTAATGAGTTTGAGATGTGGAGGATACTGATTGAGCAATACTTTCTCATTCAGGACTATGCTCTATGGGAGATCATTCAAACTGGTGATTCTTTCAAGCCTGTGACTAGTACTCAAAAGGTTGGTGACACAGATGTTGTGAAAGTTTCTGTGCCTGAATCTAGTATTGAAAAAGCACTAAGGAAGAATGATCTTAAGGCTAGAAGTTTATTGCTGATGACTCTTCCTAGAGATCAGATCATTGCATTCAGCAAGTTCACGACTGCTAAAGAACTGTTTGAAGAGATTTGCTCAGTGTTTGGTGGTAATAATGCTACAAAGAAGACTCAAAAGACATTGTTGAAGCAAAGTTATGAAAACTTCTCTGCTTCAAGCAATGACTCACTTGATAGCATCTTCACCAAACTCCAAAATATTGTTACACAACTGACTGTGTTTGGCATTGAGGTAGAAAAGGAAGACCTCAATTTGAAGTTTCTAAGAAGTTTGCCTTCAGAGTTTCAAACTAATGTTACTGTCTGGGAAAACAAATCAGACATAGAAACAATGAAGCTCAATGACCTTTACAACAACTTCAAACTTATTGAGCAAAGGTTGAAGAAGGCAGGGAAACTTGGTACAAGCTCTAGTAGCTAGGCATTGTTGTCAACCTCTGTTGACAGTGATGATTCTGAAGATGCTAGTGATGATGATGTTGCCACTGCTGGTTCTAAAGTTTCCACTGGTAATGTTAGTGTTACCACTGCAAGTTCAAAGAAGAAGATTGCTAGTATTGGAAATCCTACCTTTTATGCTTTCATCTCCACTCAAGTAAATGGCTCTGTCTTAACTCATGAAGACATAGAGCAAATTGATGAAGATGACTTAGAGGAGATGGATATAAAATGGCAGATAGCTCTTCTTAGCATGAGGGCTAGGAAATTCTACAAGAAGACTGGCAAGCCTATTCACATCAATGGTAGTGAAACTGCAGGCTTTGATAAGAAGAAAGTGGAGTGCTTTAACTGCCACAATTTTGGACACTTTGCTAGAGAATGTAGAAGACCAAAGACCAAGGACACCAGGTCTACTTGGTACAAGAAAAAGAAGGAACCAACTGTGGAAGAACCAAAGGCAATGTTGGCTATTGATGGTGTGAGCTATGATTGGAGTTTCATGGCTGATGAACAAGAAGAAGAACATTCTGATGCTGCTCTTGTTGCTACTGAATTTGCTCTCATGGCTTTCTCTGATTCTGAGGTACAAAATTTTGAAAGTTGTTCTAAAACATATAGGGCTGCTAGAGAAGTTGAAAGGCTTAATGATTTATATTCTAATGAAAGACAAGAGTTGTATACTGCTAATTATACTGTGTCTAACCTTAGGAGAGCTATAGCTGTATTGGAAAAACAACTAGAGCACTATCGAGAAAATGAGACAAAATATAATGATGATATGATTCTTCTTAGAAGAGAGGTAGAACATACAATAGCTGTGAATGAAGCATACCAAAAGGAGTTTGAAAAACTTCAAAAGAAAAATGAAAATGTCAATTTAACTTTAGACATATGTTATCATCAGTCTAAGTCAATTGATAAAATTTGGAATGCTCAAATACATAGTAAAGTTAAGTCTGGTATGGGTTATAATACTGTGCCTCCACCACTGCGAGGTGTTCCATCACCTCCAGGTATAGATTTAGCTCATATAGGCTTAGAAGAGTTTCAGGACCTTGAACGTGAATATGGTCCTTTAAAGGACACAATGGTGAAAAGTGAGGAAGAGATTAAGCATGATAATGATGTTTTTGAGAGTGCTAGTGACTCATCTGTTGTTGATGAGAATGTTAAAAAGAATGTAGAGGCTTCTATCCCAAAAGTTGTTAATACTGTTACAGAGGAACCTAGGAAGCCAGTTAATAAACCTAGATCAACTGTAAGGTATGCTGAGATGTATAGGAACAAGCTTACAGCTCCTAGGGGTAACCAGAGGAGTTGGAATCATGTTAAATCTCAACAACTAGGTAGTGATTTTGTGATGTACAATAAGGCATGTTATATATGTGGTAGTTTTGATCATTTACATGCTTATTGTGACTATTATAATGGGAGAAGGGAAGTCCATGGGAATAAAAGGGTGGAGACTAACAGGTTTCAAAATAATGTACACCCTAATTCACATTGCAAAATGGTCCCAAGAGCAGTTCAACTAAGAAGTGGTCTCAAAACTTTTGCCACTACAAAAACTGTTAACACTGCTCATCTTAAGTCACCTATTAAAAGTGCAAAGTCCAAAAAAACTTTTGCCAAATCTGCACAAACAGGGAAAAGAACTTTTCTGAATAATAAAGTTCATTATAACCAATAGTGGGTACCTAAAAACAAACCAGCAGTTTCCACTGCTCATTCAAAAGTTACCACTGCAAGGGTTGTAAACAAGAAATGGGGGGACATGGGCAATGCTGTGAAGGCCTCAGCACGTTGGGAATGGAAACCTAAAGGAACTACCTCTACAACCAATCCCAATGGTGTATCAATGACCTTTGATAGATTTAACTATATTGATACACGAGGCAGATCCAAGTCAATCATGGCTTGGGTCCCCAAAAGAAACTAACTCTTTACTCTTATGTGCAGGAACATCCAAGGACAAAAAGATCAGATCAAGGATATACAGATAGTGGGTGTTCAAGGCACATGACTGGCAACAAGTCCTATCTTTCGAATTTTGAACATTATGATGGACAATATGTTAGTTTTGGAGGTGGAGTTAATGGAACAACAAGTATGATGCAAGAACTCTAATGATAAAGGAAAACAGAGAGATTGCATTCATATAAAAGAGTCATTACACACAGAGAGAGAGTCAACAACCAAAATCAAAACACAAAAGATAACTTCCTACATTCCTACTCCCTACATCAGCTACTCCATTGGCTTCTTGCCTTTGCCCACATAGTCATGCTTGTTTTTCTGTGCTCTCTTCCATTTGTTCTGAAAGTTGGATTGCATTCTTGGACAAGGAAGACCAAGAACTTGTGGAGGAGGTTTTGGTAGCATTGCAGGCTTCGTTGGTATGGATATCTGCTTCATATTGGACATAGCTGTTTCCAGTGCTTTTGTAAGAGCTCTTGGCAATTATTTGGCCATGGAATAGGTCTCATCATTCGTCTCATCATCATCTGATGAGCTGGAGTAAAACTCAAGAGATGGTGCAGGTTTTGCAGCAGGTACACGCTTGGCAGTCTCTTTAGTGTACTTCTTGGATGAAGTGCTTCCAGCCCATGCTGGGAAGTATCCAGCCAATCCTGATGCCTCTGAGGAAGTCTCTGACTCGATCACATATTCTTCTTCTGAATCAGAGGAGATGTCAATAGTGTTGGAAGGATTGCTCATGATTATTTTTAGGGATTTTGTGTGTTTGAATGTGCTTTGATGAAGATTACAATAAGCCAAGCCTCCTTATATAGACAAAGTCGGTTAAAAGGTTTAATTAATGAGTATATTTACTTTTTCCTATTTTGGTAGGTTAAGGAGTAAATATAGATATTATCGGGTTGACTTTGGAAGATATTTTTCTTTGGTAATGGTTTGGTTAAAAGTAACTTTGATTAATAACAAGTTGGTTATTCCTATCACATACAGATATATAACCAAGCTTATATGGGAGTTGATTTTAAAAGGTGTATAACTGAGATACACAACAAATGGTTATTGATTCACCATGTCTAATCCACATAAGAATCAACTAGTCCAGAGCAAACGATTTGAAAAATCCGTTTATGGTTGATAGTTTACCAAAAACTATATGGTTATCAACTCACCATATTCTTTATGATTAAGAGCTGGCTAGTCCATAGCAAACGACTCATGGTAAAGACATATCAAATCCGTTGATAGCTGGTAGTTTGCTAAAAACTATGATAAGAGTAGTCTAGTTTTTATATGATTTTATTTACCACTGCTCTTTGAAAATTTTGTGAAAACTTACCACTGCTAGTTCACAGTTTCCACTGACAGTGTTATTTTACCACTGTTGTTCTAGCCGTTACAACTGATTATGTCAGTAACTTATTTTTTACTAGCCGTTGAAAGTAACCACTGATTTCAATATATATAGGGTTAAAATTTTAAGGAGATTATCTACTTTCCATATTGTTATTTATCAGCTTAAGATAAATACTTTCTAAAGATAGTTTTTCTTGCGCAATAATCTTAAACCCTAACCTTATATATCTTTCTCTCTCAATTGGCTAGTTATTCCTTCAATTATTACTGACATAATATTGTTTTTCATCAAAAGTTTCTATGGCACCATTAAAATTTGCAGATGAGCACAACCAAGTCGCCTACCTACAAAAGTCAAACGAGAAGAGTGGCCCTGTTTTTCATCAGATTGTGGACTTTCTCAATACTACCCATATAAGGTATGCTTTGCTTTTAAAACCCACAATCTATATCTCTCAAATCAAACAGTTTTGGACTTCTGCTAAGTCCATAACACTTGAGAATGGAGATACAAATGAAATAGTGGATGCTCTAAGAGCCACTGTGGATAACTATTGATGTTACTGAGGCATCCTTGAGGAGAGTTCTCCAATTGGGTGATCTCAATGGTCTCATCACATTACATATGCCCGAAATTCATGATACTTTATCATCCATGGGGTATGATACCACTGATAAAAAGGCTACTTTCAAAAAGAGTGGTTTTTGTCCCCAATGGAGATTTTTGATACATACTCTTTTACATTGTCTCAGTCCAAAGAAAACATCTTATGAGCAATTTAGTTCAACCATGGCTTACCCTTTGGTTTGTCTAGCCACTGATAAGATTTTTAATTGGTCAAATTATATTTTTACAAGTATGACTGGCAATGTAAAGAGTTCAACAAAATTTTTAATGTATCCAAGGTTTGTGCAAGCAGTGCTAAATGAGTTTCAACTGCAACCCCATACTAATGTTTATAAAATCAGTTGTCTTAAGCCTAAAGTTTTTCAAAACATGAACAAAGATGGCAACATGATTTTTACACCACTCCTTCCTCAAATGCTTGCAAAGATTACAACTGAACAAAACACACCCATAATCTCTGTTCCACACATTGATTATACTCCACCTGTTTCTCACACCTATGAGAGGAGGAGAAAACAACCACCTTCTTTCATGACAACACAACATGTTTCTGAACCTTTTGGTCTAGGAACAAGCAGTGGTGGTTCTAGACTTCAACCTAGTCCAACTAGGGAGGAATCTGAGCCAATGCCCCATGATTCACCTCTCCCAACAGGTCACACAGTTGGAAGTGATGAGGGCAGTGGGCAACAATTGGAATTGATGGTTTTGTGTACAAAGTTAGCCAAGCAGGTTGAATCTCTACAGAAGGACCTGGCACATGTCAAGAAGCAGCATGCCATGGATATTAAATATTTAAAAGAGGAGATTCAGTCCTTGAAGGAAGAGTTGCAGGGGTTGAAAAAGCACAAGAAAACTGCAAAGTTGGTGATCTCATCTTCATCCTCACCTAATGATGGTGATTCAGCTGGTTTTGATCATGATTTGGGAAATTCTCCCAAACAGGGGAGGAAAACAGGTGTTGAAACTCAGGGGAGGAAAATTGATTTTGAAGATGAAGGAGATACTAGTAAAGGTGCAGAGGAAGCTAATACTCAAGGAGAGCAACTAGAGCAAGATATTTTCTGTACTGCAACTGATTTTACCACTGATTCAATTTCCACTGCAGAGCCAAATATTTCCACGGATGAACATAATGTTGCCACTGCAAGTGAAGAAATTGATAAACAGAAGAAAGACAAAGGTAAAGCAGTTATGGAAAGTCAAGAGCAACATGGAAGAAAGATTTCAAAGAAAGAACAAGTTCAGATTGCTCATGATAAAGAAGTTGCTGAAAAGATATATGAAGATGAAGTTGCTGAAAAGAAAAAGGTTGAAGAAATGGAGATTGTAAGCTTTATGGAGGCTAAAAGGCTGGATAGAATGGAAGATTCTCTAGAAGATTCACTTTTCACTGTTCAACCTACAATACTTAAAGAAGATATTGAGTTCTTGATTGCTAATAATCCAATAATCAAGAAAAAGGCAATTGAACCTTGTAGCTGATGCATCCTTAACTGAAGATCAAAGAACTGCTCAGTTGAAGGATTTCATTCAAATGAAGAATAATCAAGAACTTCAAGATGTGATTAGTACAGTCAGAAAAGGGTCAAAAGAAACAAATACAACCAACCAAGGCACAAATTCTCTCATACATGAAGACTTATTGTTGTCATGTTGGTGGTTGGAAAAAGCATCAATTCAAAGGAATGTCTGATAATCAAGTTGAAGGTATCTACTACAGAGTTCAAAAACATGATAAAGATTTTATTGCAATGGGCTCTGAAGAAGAAGCAAGAAGGTTTCCTGGATTGAAGAGAAAGGCCAAAGAAAGTGATTCTCAGACTGTTAAGAAGACTAAGGTTGCTGAAGAACAAGAAATTCCTACTGAGAAATTCACTGAAGAACAACTGACTGGAATGATTGTGATTGTAGAAGAAGATTTTTATCCAGAAACACTGCAAGTTAGACATCCTATCATTGATTGGGAGGTTTACACTGCTAGCAACTTTGCTCCAACATGGAAAATCACAAGGCTAGGTGGTGCAACTTCCTCATTCATTCAATTTGAAGATCTCATCAAAGCTTTTGACAGAGATGACCTTGGCAAGTTATGGAAGTTAGTTCAAGAAAGGTTTGATGCTCAAGATCTCAAAGATATGAAGGAGATGCAGTTATGGATTAATCTGAGAAGGCTCTATGAACCAGATGTTAATGATGATTTCTGGAAATTCTCATGTATATGTCCTGGTACTAAATGGTTTTATTATGACTCATGTGAAGTTCATCATGTTTCTACAGCAAATGGAGCTGATGTATTCATGCTTGCTGAGAAAGAATATCCACTCAGAGCTGGAACTCTCACAGTGATGTTATGTACAACAATAAGAGTTCATGAAGACAATGAGAAGGTCAGAGCATTGTTACATAGGCTTCAAGATCAATATTCCAGAGCTATTCAGAAGTTAAGAAAGAAGTAAAGTGTTTGATTGAATTCCTTAAATTCTTGAAGATGATGCAGATTGAAGAAACTTATTGATTTGCAGAGAAATCATAAGTTTAGGGGAGGATTGTTAGAAATTATCTGTTACCACGGATAGTTGTGGTTTACACTGCTTGGAATACACTAGCAGTGGAAACGTATTACCACTGCTATAGGAAAACGCGTCTAGATAAGTATAGAATAGATTTTGTGTATATTCTATATTGTTAGCTTTATACTTATCTTGTAAAGGACTCCTTATTGTATAAAAGGAGGTCCTAGGTCATTGTCTTAGGTACTTGTCTAATTACCTACGTATTACTCACAAAGGCTTCAAGGTGTAACCCTAGTGATAAGCAAGATCACTCGTATTATTCATCAATAATATTGGAGCTTAAGTTTTGTGTTTAATCTGTGTTTATTTACAATACATCATACAATCCGTCTTCTAAGTATTACTAAGTAAATTCCGCGTGCTTAATAATATTATACAAAATATCATTGACACAAGGTGTGTGTCCAGATCCATCACATAGCATTACATTTTTTCATAACGAAAGTAGAAAGTTTGCCCTAAAAAGTCAAAAATTTTACTATATATCCATTCTTAACTGAAAACTGTGTGTAACTTCACTAAGTGTATGGGATAGCATATTGCAAGTGCTTATTGACATATTGCCATTTTTCTATAGAAATATGCACTTTTGACGTGTTTAGCTTGCCAAGTGCTTATTGGCTTCTTTGCTTAGATTTTGAGAAAATAAGTACTTTTAAATAAGCACACAGAGAGGTGCTTATTTAAAGTGTTATAAGGATGCCTCGGTTTTTAAAAAATGTCAATGTTGATTCTCAATAAGAATAACTTTGACTTCAAAAGTCATCCATCAACAGTTAACATGTAGGATATAGAACTTTTCTTGATTGAAATAATGATGTTTACATCTTTCTATTCTGTTTCTCATTTGGTAAAATGATCATACTGTGACACAAGGAACTAAAGAGGATACACATGCAATAACCATGAAAATGACCACAGAGGGGCTGTATGTTGTTGACTTTCAAGCACAATTGTCCTCACTACAAGCGTTCTCCATTTGTGTTGCTATCTTGCACAATACAGAATCATCAGATATTGTTGATCAAAATAACGATAGAGAAATGTTGCAATGTGATTCTATGAGAGTCTTTGATGAGGATGGAGTCAAACACCTGATTGAGGTTATGGCAGAGGAGGACAAAAGAAAACCAAGCAAGAACGATATCCCACCCTCATTTCTCGTCAATCCACCATTTTCTCCCATGTCTCGGGCATAATATTTAAAAGAGGATTCGCCCAAATGTTCAATTTTTTTGCAATGTTGACCGCGTAGGTCAAGTCTAATCAAAGGTAACCTATGATGTGGTCCTACAGTTAGTTGCTACACATTGTTACAAATCAAGATTTGAGGCAAAGACCTTGTTTCACGGTAACAAGTATTTTGATCCGAAAACGTGTAAACCTCGAGAGATCAAATGGTTTTCTACTCATAGGTATAGCTGAAAGTATAGGATGTATGCAGATGTGTATGTTGTTAGTCATGTGTAGTGGATTTTCTTATTTTTGGATTAATTATATGAGAGCATAGAGTTTAGTATTCGCACATATGAAGTGGGTATCTGGAATATGTTCCAGAAAAATAAATCCCTTCATCATTAGGATTTCAATAGTTTTAGAAGAAATTTTTGTTTCTCGAAAATAATATTGTAATATATATTTATCTATTCACTCTTTGGGTTTCGTCAGATGTTTAGACTTCAGACTATAGTAACGTAATGTAACAATTATATTTGATGTATACATCATTTTTATCCATTAATCTCATATGTTTTACCCAAGAATGGATGTTTAATGTGACTATACTTTCAGTCTTCCTGTGTGAGTTGATGCAATATGCTCAAATATGTATATACTAAGTTTCTATCAATACAATCAAACTTGAGATGAAAGATGGTGAGTACAACGGGCAAAAAAGGATAAATGGATGGTTTGGTGCTGGGGTGAAGATGGACATGAGTCCGGATAGGATCATAGCAAGAATCATGATCAACTTTTTGATTTAACAGTGATTTTCCTCTCATTTTGTCAGTTATGCAATCAGACAAGAATCATACTATGAATACGAGGCAGAAATGACAAGTATACATATGAATGGAATTATAGCATGAACTGTTGAAATATAGCAATCTTATGAAAGAGTAAGGGTTGTTTGGTAAATATTTTACTCTAAGTTTTCTAATATTTAAAGTTTTGCCAGTTTTGTTTAATTGGTATTATGCAGGGTTTAAAGTGAAACTTTCCAGCCTATAAAAAGATCTCATCTCTCTAGGGTTTGGATCATTCACTCATACTTCTGGTTTTCATCTCTCTAGTTTCTCTGGTGATCTTGGTCTTGATATTGGTTTTTGATTGTATTGTTTCTCCGGGTTATTAGTTTTAGTCTGGTTTGTATTAAGATCATCTTGATCTTGTTTGTTGGTTTGATTCTATATACTGGGCTGCATTGGGTTCAGGTTTAGTGAGTGAGTTTTGTAGACATCACCTATTAGAGGGACTGTCATATTGTTTCAGTTGTATTGTTTGCTTGCATCCATGTTGGGGACAAGCTATCAGTGTTTATTGTTATAATAAAAGATTGATATCACCAAAGGGTGGTTGGTTGGGTGATTACACCTTGTGTTCTTGTTGTTTTGATACCATTTTTACATGGTATCAGAGCCCTAGGTTCTGATTACGGTTTGATTTGGGGATCTTGATTTGAATCAATCGATTCAAGTTTGTGGTTCTTGGATCCGGTTACGGTTGT
Organism: Chrysanthemum seticuspe; assembly: GCA_019973895.1. Taxonomy (NCBI): domain Eukaryota; kingdom Viridiplantae; phylum Streptophyta; class Magnoliopsida; order Asterales; family Asteraceae; genus Chrysanthemum; species Chrysanthemum seticuspe. The sequence goes on from BPTQ01000001.1 coordinate 268,765,234, forward strand.
GGTTAACTGGAGTTCTTGAGGTTTAATTCAAGAATTAAGGTTTTCTCTTGAAACCCTAATTTTTGGGGGTTTTGATTCTCGTGGTTAATTAGAGCAATTGTTGGTGGTTTGTGGTATTTCTTGAGACCAATTGTTGATTTCTTGGATCAATTGTTGGTTTCTTGGTTCGATTGGAAAAACCCTAATTGCTAATTTGGGGGTTTTTGCTATACTGGGAATTGTGTGGTTCTTGGGCTAATTTCTTGGTATTTTTTTTCCGCTGCTGGTATTTTTATAAGCACTGTAAGTATATTTTCTTCTCTTAGATATTTCTGAGTTGAGTGTAGTGGGCGTAAACGGACTGGTTAACATCTTGATCTGCCACCAAGAGTGGTATGAATACCTGCTCTGACCAGTCACAGTCTACGAGCTTGACTTAGGAAGTATCTGGGTGTGTGTTGGGTTTAGTATAGTTGTTTTTGGTTTTATAGGTCGAAGGAGGATAGGTTTGGTTTATTGGAAGTTGTGATTGGGATCTTAGCTGTGGCTAGAGTTTAGGTTTTTTTTTTTTTTTTCTTGTTTGGTCTGTGTGTTTAGTTTGTTGTTTTGCATCATGGCTATTATGATTAGTAGTTTGGATCAGAGTAATCCTTTGCATCTTCATCCTAATGACTCTAATTGTGCATCTATTGTTACTGTGAAATTGTCTGGTGTTGAGAACTATAGGATTTGGTCTAGTGCTATTAAATTGGCTATGCAGATTAAAAATAAAATGGGATTTCTTGATGGTACTTGTGTTAGAACTGATTATGATGCTAGTCAATTGTTAGAGGCACAATGGGATAGATGTAATGCTGTTGTGTTGAATTAGTTGTTGAGTTCTTTATCTCAAGATGTGTATCTTGGGCATGTTTTTTCTGATTCTGCAGCATCTGTCTGGAAAGATTTAAAGGATACATATGATAGAATTGATGGTTCTGTGGTTTTTAATTTGATGCAAAAGATTAACTCCTTTAAACAAGGAGGCTTGCCTGTGTCTGAATATTTTCATAAATTGAACTCCTTGTGGAGGGAGTTTGATACTTTAACAAAGCTTCCTGATTGTGTTTGTGATGCTAGAATAGAGTTAGTTGATCATGCTAACCTGTTAAAACTTATGCAATTTCTGAGGGGTTTGGATGATATCTACCAACCTATTAGAAGCTCTATTCTAACTAGAGAAGTTTTTCCTGAGGTTAAAGATGCCTTTGTGATTGTTTCTAGAGAAGAATCCCATAGGGGGATTCCTTCTACTTCTGCTAAAATTGAAAAACCTCAAATATCTGCTTTTGTTTCTAGGCCTAATGGTAATAACAGGAACAATTTTAATAATAATAGGCCTGGAAATAATAATGGTAATAATAGAGGGAATTATGACAATCTGTTGTGTAAAAATTGTGGTTTAAAAGGGCATACTATTGAAAGATGTTTTGAGCTGATTGGTTATCCTCCTGGTTTTAAAAAGAATCCTAACTTGAAACCTTCAACTGGTTTTAATGTTGGTAAAACAAATAATTTTGAGGTTAAGTGTATGCCCATTCTGAATGGTGATGTTAAAAATACTGGAACTGTTTCTTTCACTAATGAGCAGGTTATGAAGTTGATGAATCTTTTGAATGATAAAACCTGTTCTGCTACTCATACTAGTATGGCAAGTAGTGGTTCTTGTTCTTTTTTTAACTGCAATCTGTTTTTTAACCAACATTTTTATCAGTTTTTCTGTGCTAAGATAAATGTTAAGGGTATGTCATATCATTTGGGATGGATCATAGATTCAGGGGCTAATCAACATATGACTAATAATACTGATAATATGTTTGGCTTACTTGATATATATGATCTGAACTTAAATGTTGGTCATCCTAATGGTACTCTTGCTAAGATTACTCATGTTGGTAATCTAAGACTTAACAAGAATGTTGTGTTATTTGATGTGTTGGTTGTGCCTGAGTATTGTGTTAGTCTTTTGTCTGTTCATAAAATGATTACGGACAGTAAGTTGACTGTTGGGTTTGATGAGACTAAATGTTATTGATAAGGTTTTAAAAGGTACCATTTTGAGGGGTCGTTTTAGCCCTTATTTGATCACTTTTGTATCCGTTATTGCTTAATTTCGTTCCTTTTCACTTTTTAGGTCTCTTGAAGGCAAAATGCTGGAATGGCACTTATTTGGACGAAAAGGCGCGAATATACGAAGAAAATGGCCAAAGTCAAGAATCGAGCCACTCAGACTGCTGGAACTGAAGGGGACGGCGTCAGGTGTTAACTGCGACGCCGTCGCATCACTTTTGTGACAGCTCAGTAGCCAAATTTCTCATTTACAAGTGACGGCGTCGGGCTTTAAAAGAGTAGACCGTCGCAACTCAGACGGCCTAGATGTGACCCAGACGGCGTCAGAAGCTGAAGAGGACGGCGTCACGAAACATAAGGTGACGCCGTCGCATATGTAATCTTATATATAGAATCCGAATTTTTCAGTTTTAGAGAGAGTCTTTTGGAGTGAAAACCTAAAACCGAACATAAGGTGTCTTGTACAGTATTTTAGGGTTTTAAACCCTATCTTACATCAAGATAAGTATTTACTTCATTAATTCAATTATGTCTTTGATTATTTGTGTGTATGCTTGCATGTTCTCCATGTCCGGCTAATTTATTTGTGTGTTTGCTTAGGAAGTATGAAACTTAATTATTGAATATTGATTGGTTGTTTCTTATCTTAGTTGATTAATGATCTAGTAATGCGATAGGTCATTCGTTGTGTACTTAATGCTTGATTCATCTTTGTGAACCTTAGAATATGATTACCTGAGTAGTTGTAGGCTAAATTATCCAAAGAGTGCCTTAGAGTAAGAGTTTATCATCCCTAGTGGGTTTTGTAGACGAGACCCTTTGGTAAGTTCAAAGAGTTAGGGAGAAACGCATACCCTACAACTTTAGACACACAACGCAACTAAGAATAAGGACGTGACAACTCAACCATCAATAGAAGATTATTAAGGAGTAGTATAACCTAAGTAAACACATCTTTAAACTATCATACGAGCACACATTAATTAGACATAGACTCCCACAACCTTAGTTTAGATAATTAGATAATAGTAGAGTAATCGGTAGAAATACCAACCCCCTAAATCCAATACCCGAGATTCGTACCTTTCCATTTCATAAAATATAAAAATACAAAAATAATCTTCCTCAACCCCAACCTTAGCGTAGTAACTTCTCACTAGCATTCCTATTCCCCTAGAGAACGATATCAATACCCGTGGCTTACCCTAATTACTACACTACAACGATTAGGTTCACTGCCTAGGGTGTTATAAAACTTGCTCGAAGAAAAGGAAGTTTCCTTGACCCCGAACGACGCGTGTAGCGTTATCAAGTTTTTGGCGCCGCTGCCGGGGAATAGAATAGCTAGTTAGTAGTCCACCTCGTTTAGGTTCTTTGCTTGATTCCTATCAAGTAAATTTTTCTCATTTTTAGCTTTCTCTTAGTCTATCCCCCTTCTTTGTGACCTTTGTTCGTAATCCCATCACTTTTCATCATGGAAGGTGATAACCAACAACCACGTCTCCATACCAACCCCCTTAAGCAACTTAGAACCCGCAGTTCCACCAAAACTCTTTTTGAACCATTTGCAGAACCCGAGAGAGAGCTCAACAGGCGAAGAAAAGCTCTCCACGATTCAGAACATCAAGGCACTTTCATCAATTTTGATGAAGTCACATCTGATGAAGAATCCCCTCATTCCCCACAATCTCCTGAAACCATCATCATTGACAATCTGAGTCAAAATCACCAGTGCCATTGTCTATCCTTCGGAACAGGTCAATGAGGTATTGCATGCGTCTGACATTTGGCTAATCTAAAAGGCATGTCAATTCCATGGATCCCACAGCGAAAACCCAATTCACCACATCAAACAGTTTCTAAAACTTGTTGATGCTATCTATACCGACGGAGCATCTAAGGAGACATCTAGACTCCGGTTTTTCCCATTTTCTCTTCAAGGGCAAGCCAAGGAGTGGCTCGATAAGCTCCCTCCAAGGTCCATTTTCACGTGGGAACAACTCACAACCAAGTTCACCAAAAAGTTCTTTCCCCCTGGAAGAACTGCAGCAGTTAGGAGCAAAATTCTGCACTTTCATCAACCAGATGGAGAATCTATCACCAACTCCTGGATTCGTTACAAAGATCTTATTCAACAAGCCCCACACCACGGTATCAACCATTGGTTGCTTGTTCAAATCTTTTACGACAATGTCTCCCGAAGGGATCAAAAAGGGATTGATTTCTCGACTGGCCGAAGAATCGCGAACCTCACCGCAGAAGAAGGGTGGAACCGAATAGAGGAATACATTCAATACCAAGACAGCCATTGGAATGAGCCAGTAAACGCGTCAAGCATTTCTACTTTCTCAAGTGAAGAGTTATCCTTCGATTATCGGATTGAGAAAGCACAAAAGAAACTAGCTTACCTCATAAAATCACCAGAACCAAAAAGGCTGACTAACCCATACCTCATTTGCGATATTTGTGGAGGACCACACGAGAGCGATGAGTGCGATGACACACACCAAGAAAGCGTCTTCCTCTCTAGTCATGATATTTATGATGACCCTTCACTCCTCGCGTTTTATCAAAACAATGAATGTGACCCTTGGGGCAATCTGAAATGGAAAACTGAAGGAAAGGACGGACCTGAGTACACCATCCGTGATTCTTTTGAAGAAAAACCCGGGCAGTTCACCATGGAAGGGGCCGCACTCTTAAAAGGTCTTGAGGGGTTTATCCGAGAGCAGCAAGCTGAATTAGAAAGTCAGTTCACCAACCTCCACGAAAGAATGAGTGGACCTGGCCCAGCCCCTCACGATCCAACTTGCGCAATCACTACTCGATCAGGAACTACTACCAAGGATCCCCCACATCCCAACCGGAACCCCATCACAAGGGAACCCGAGTTAGGAAAAGAGACGATTCCTGAACCCCTTCCAACTCCTCACGATCCTCCCCCACAAACACCAGCACCAGCCCAACGACCAACTCTCGCACGGATTCCCTATCCTTCTCGTCTAAAGAATCAAAAGGCTGAAGAAGACAATGAAAGAATATTGTCTTATTTGAAACAAACATCCGTCAACATACCACTCCTCGATGTATTCTATCACATCCCTAAACATAGTAGATACTTCAAGAGGTTGATATCTAATCGGAAGAAACTTGAAGGATTGATATCATTAGGAGAAGAATGTTCGGCTATCATCCAAAAAAGCATGCCCAAGAAGAAGGAAGATCCGGGCAGTTTTACCATTCCTTGCTCTATAGGGGCGCTTTCTATGAAAAACGCCTTGGCAGATCTTGGGGCAAGCATTAACCTGATGCCTCACTCCCTGTTTCTTAAACTCGGATATTCAGGGCTGAAACCAACTAGGATGAGTATCCAATTAGCTGATCGATCAATCAAGTATCCCATTGGAGTTTGTGAGAACGTTCTTGTAAGGGTGGGGGAATTCAAGTTTCCAGTCGATTTCGTAATTTTAGAGATGGAGGAAGATAATTCCGTCCCAATAATCCTTGGAAGACCCTTCTTGGCTACAGCTCGTGCCATCATTGATGTTCATGATGGTAAACTCACTTTACGAGTAGGATCCGAGAGCTTGACCTTCGACATTAAGGATTTTATGAGACATTCCTCTTCCTATGGTCGCCCCGTATATTTAGTTGAGGAAGTTGATGAATTTGTTGATGACATAGATGGCTGCATTGACGAGTATCTATTAAACGAATTCATGAATAATGATAACAACGTAATATACGACGACCGAGAAATTGAGATGGTTGGACTTGTGTCCTTTTATCCACGACGGGATGAAATTGAACCTATTGAGCTTCAGAGACCGGAAAACAAGCTAAAACCATCGATCAAAGAGCCTCCTACCTTAGAACTGAAAGATCTCCCGAGTCACCTGGAATACGCCTTCCTTCAAGGGGAGGACCAACTCCCTGTCATCATAAGCTCTTCGCTAACCACTAGTCAGAAAGAGAAGCTCTTAGAAGTTTTAAAAGAGTACAAAGGGGTGATTGCGTGGAGTGTTGCCGACATTAAGGGAATCGATTCTACATTCTGTACTCACAAAATCCTCATAGAGGAAGATTACAAACCAACCGTTCAACCGCAAAGACGGGTTAACCCTAACATCAAAGAGGTAGTGAAAAAAGAGGTCATTAAGCTTCTGGACGCAGGTCTCATCTACCCCATATCATATAGCCCATGGGTCAGCCCGGTCCAAGTGGTTCCAAAAAAAGGAGGGATGACGGTTGTAAAAAATGAAAAGGGTGAGTTGGTGCCGCAAAGAACGGTTACTGGGTGGCGTGTTTGTATTGACTACAGAAAGTTGAATGATGCCACCCGGAAAGATCATTTTCCTCTGCCGTTTATTGACCAAATGCTTGAAAGGTTAGCCGGGCATGAATACTACTGTTTCCTTGATGGCTTTTCAGGATACTTCCAAATTCCCATTGCCCCTGAAGATCAGGAGAAAACTACATTTACATATCCTTACGGAACGTTCGCCTACAAGCGAATGCCCTTCGGGTTATGTAACGCACCCGCAACCTTTCAACGATGTACGATGGCCATATTCCACGAGTTAATTGAGGACAGCATGGAAGTCTTCATGGATGATTTCTCGGTGTTTGGAAATTCTTTCGACCTTTTTCTTTCCAACCTTAGGAAGATGTTGAAACGATGCGAGGAAACTAATTTGGTCTTAAATTGGGAAAAATGTCATTTCATGGTAAAAGAAGGAATTGTCTTAGGGCATAAAGTCTCGGGGAATGGAATTGAGGTCGATAGAGCAAAAATCGAAGCAATTTCCAAACTCCCCTATCCTACTACCATTAAAGCCATTCGCAGCTTTCTTGGTTATGCAGGTTTTTATCGGAGGTTTATTAAAGATTTCTCGAAAATTGCCCGACCAATGACACAGCTTCTTGTTAAGGATGCCCCTTTTGATTTTTCTGGAGAATGCAAGGAAGCATTTAACCGACTAAAGAAAGATCTCACTCAAGCACCTATAATGGTCACCCCTGATTGGTCTCAGCCATTCGAAATCATGTGTGACGCTAGTGATTATGCTGTCGGCGCGGTGCTCGGCCAAAGGAAGGAGAAGCATTTTCAACCAATCTACTATGCTAGCAAAACCATGAATGTAGCACAAGAGAATTATACAACCACTGAGAAAGAACTTTTAGCCGTTGTTTTTGCCTTTGACAAGTTCAGGCAATATCTCGTTCTCTCTAAAACTGTCGTCTTCACCGATCACTCCGCCCTACGCTACTTGTTTTCAAAACAAGATGCTAAACCCCGCCTTATTAGGTGGATCATATTACTTCAAGAATTCGACATTGAAATTCGAGATAAAAAGGGGGCTGAAAATCTCGCTGCTGATCATCTATCACGCTTGGAAAACCCTGATCTGGAGAAATTAGATCACACCGAGATTCGCGACTCTTTTCCCGAAGAACGGCTAATGGCCATTAAGGAAATTGAGCCATGGTATGCGGATTATGCTAACTACCTGTCCAGTAGGGTTTTGCCAAATTACATGACCAAGCAAGATAAAAAGAAGTTCTTTACTACGCTAAAACATTACTTCTGGGATGAACCCTTCCTATTCCGCATATGTCCCGATCAAATAATTCGACGTTGCGTAGCCGGTAGAGAGATTGATCGAGTTCTGAAAGAATGTCATGCGGGACCATCTGGAGGACATCACGGTGTGAATGTCACGGCACGAAAAGTTTTCGACACCGGATTCTATTGGCCTACTGTTTTTCGAGACGTTAAGAGATTAGTTCAAACGTGTGATGCATGCCAACGATCAGGAAATATCTCGCGACGGGATGAGTCACCTCAGAACTATATCCAAGTCTGCGAAATATTTGCGTTTGGGGAATAGACTTCATGGGACCTTTTCCATCTTCCGGAGGAAATGAATACATTCTCGTAGCTATCGACTATGTATCAAAATGGGTAGAGGCTCAAGCCCTTAGAACTAATGATGCGAGGGTAGTTATCCACTTTCCTAAAAAACTCTTCGCACGATTCGGGATTCCCAAAGCATTAATCAGTGATAGAGGGACTCACTTTTGCAATGCTCAAATGGAAAAGGTAATGAAGAAGTATGGCGTCCCACATAGGTTTTCTACTGCATATCATCCTCAGACAAATGGACAAGTAGAGAACACGAATAGGGCATTAAAGCGGATACTTGAAAAAACAGTCCACCAAAATAGGAAAGATTGGGCATTCAAACTGGATGAGGCACTCTGGGCATTTAGAACTGCTTACAAAACACCTATCGGGACAACCCCTTTTCGCCTGGTATACGGAAAGGCTTGCCACCTTCCTATCGAAATTGAGCAGAAAGCATATTGGGCACTTAAGGCCTGTAATATGGATTATTCTGAAGCAGGGTCAAATCGGTTCTTACAACTTCATGAATTGGATGAACTGAGGCTGGAAGCGTACGAATCATCAATCACTTACAAAGAAAGGGCAAAAAGATGGCATGATCAACGAATAAAGAATCCTAAAGAGTTTTTGGAAGGAGATAAGGTGCTCTTGTATAATTCAAGACTAAGATTATTCCCGGGAAAACTCAAATCCAGGTGGTATGGACCCTTTTCAGTAAAAAAGCAGATGAGCAATGGGGCGGTGGTGCTACTAGACCATGATGGAAGAGAATTCACCGTTAATGGGCAACGGGTGAAGCATTATCAATTGGATAATATTGAAATGGTGAACGATGAGGATATTATTTTAGAAGAAGAGGGCGGTGGTGAAGCAACGTAGGAGCACGACTATGAGTCTAGCTACAAGACTCTTAAATAAAGAAAAGCGCTTCGTGGGAGGCAACCCATGCTTAATTGTTTGCTTGTTAGTGTCATATATCTTTTATTAATTGTTTATCCTCATGTTTAAATTTGTAAAAATGCTTTATTTTGTTTTTAACCTCGTCTTAATTGCATATAAAGGTATTTTACATAAGGGATAAGTGTAGGGAGGATTACACACGTTTTCAAAAGAAACGTAAACATGAGAATAACAATTAACTAAAATATATTTATGTTTGTTTGTTCGAGTCAAATGCTTGTATCGAGTCATAATGGATGTTTTTGCAGAAATTTTTCCAGATTCTAAAGATGTAAATTTTCCAGAATTTTTTTCAGAAAATCGCAGACCAGTTTTTGTTAGGATAACCTGACGGTGTTAGGATTGCAACCTGACGGCGTCAGGAAGGAGTAAAAACATCAGATTACTTTTTTCTCGTTTTCTGAGCTACTTGTAAATTTTTGGAATTTTCCAGGTCTTAATTTTCTTAGAAATTCTGTAAACATCCATTCCACAAGCATTATATCCTAGTTTAAATCGAGTCTTATATATATTATTATCGCCGATTTTACGCGAAGGTTTCGTTTGTTTTCTTCAAGTGTGCAGGTTTAGTTTGTCAAGAAGAAGTTACATAAGATTGGAAGGAGCTTTTCACGCAATAATTCTTCTTGAAAAGGATTTAACCACCACTTTACACGGATCCTACCGAGCTAATCAGGGGAGTATTAGTTTCTTTCGTTTTTACTTACCTTCCATTATCATAACTTTGATACTTTCGGGGAACATTGGGGACAATGTTCAGTTTAAGTGTAGGGAGGGAAAATAAAACGGGAACTTTGAAACTATGCTTATCCTTGATTATTTGCTTTGTCCAATTGTGATTGTGTAATAAACCATGAGAAAATGTCGGTTAGGGTAATTTTGGCACCAAATTTAAAATTTTTCATGACATATAGGAGTGGGCCATTAGTCTTAACAAAAGCGTCTCGTGGATAGGAAGTTGCATGACTAGCACAAAACCCTTTACCACTTAAATTCCACCCAAAATGTGAGGATCGCCCTTAGATTAGTAGGAATTAAAGCATTCATCTTTAATGCTTAGAGTGTGAACCGGTAGTATAATAGATTCTAGAACTTGTTTTGTGATGCATTCCGAGATCGCAAGTGAGGCTACACTTGTGTAGTTAGGAATAACTAAATGATAAGAGGCATTAGGATAACCCTTGTTTGATACCCGTAATATAATTACTTCTTCCACATCGGTTGAGTAATTCCCCCACACCTTTGCGTTGTACTCATCTTTAGTACACGATACCCCTAGTTAACCCCTCAGAGCCTATCCTTTTCGCGGTTCTCGTGATGTTTCGGTTTTTCCGGAATATCAATGAAGAGCATTGTTTACACCCCACCCCCAAATATACACCCAAATCGCCTTAGCCTACCCCTTATGCACTCACTTTTAGTGCAAATGTTTGTTATCACCCTAAACCCTTAGTTCAATTATCTAGTTTCTTGCATAAGTTGCTAAGTCGAGTCATATCCTTTGTATACAGTTTTAGGACGATTGGGATTCATGGGAAAAGTTAAAGTTTATGAAATGACGGGAAGGGAACGTTAAATTCAAATTCCCTTTGTTTGCGTAATAATGTACCCCAAGTGTTTTGATCTTTTCAATTCGGGTCAAATTAGTGTTAGAATAATAAAAACTCAAGTGTAGGGATGTGCCTATAAATCCCTATCATTTTGATGTTACCGTAGAGGATGGTAGAGTAAAAGTTTATGTGAAAAAAAAAAAAAAAAAAAAAAAAAAAAAAAAACATACGGGCTACCATCCTACATCTATCTTTTAAATTTATGTTTGTTTATTTCCGTTACCTAGAGTTTTAGAGTGTCGAGTCTTGGCTTAGCAACGCCATTCTTCGTATGCATTTAACATAGAGATTTTTGACTTGCCACCACTAAAAAGCCTATCCCACCAAACCCTTTGTTTCCCTACCGTATGCCTAACATTACAACCCTTTAAAAGACCTCTTTGATAGTCTTTCCTAGGTGCTTACGCCAAAGCGATGGAGGTTTGATCTATTCTCAAGCCTATGGTAATCTATGTACTAGGACCGGTTAATGAGTGTTTATCTTCCATTTCCTATTTGTTATATTTCATATATACACCGAGAGAGATGTGAGTATCCAAACACCCCATGTGAGGTGCTAGTATGTAATTTCCGTGCTTGTTATGACTTTTGCGGGGCTTATATGTGTTGTGGACCGTTTTGAATTAATGCTTCATGACCCCTAACTTATAAATTAATTGGCTAAAAGCACATTTGCTTGAGGACAAGCAAATAACAAGTGTAGGGATATTTGATAAGGTTTTAAAAGGTACCATTTTGAGGGGTCGTTTTAGCCCTTATTTGATCACTTTTGTATCCGTTATTGCTTAATTTCGTTCCTTTTCACTTTTTAGGTCTCTTGAAGGCAAAATGCTGGAATGGCACTTATTTGGACGAAAAGGAGCGAATATACGAAGAAAATGGCCAAAGTCAAGAATCGAGCCACTCAAACTGCTGGAACTGAAGGGGACGGCGTCAGGTGTTAACTGCGATGCCGTCGCATCACTTTTGTGACGGCTCAGTAGCCAAATTGCTCATTTACAAGTGACGGCGTCAGGCTTTAAAAGAGTAGACCGTCGCAACTCAGACGGCCTAGATGTGACCCAGACGGCGTCAGAAGCTGAAGAGGACGGCGTCACGGACATAAGGTGACGCCGTCGCAAGGTTAACGTGGCCAAGACGAAACCCTAATGACGGCGACACGACGGCGTCACGAAACATAAGGTGACGCCGTCGCATATGTAATCTTATATATAGAATCCGAATTTTTCAGTTTTAGAGAGAGTCTTTTGGAGTGAAAACCTAAAACCGAACCTAAGGTGTCTTGTACAGTATTTTAGGGTTTTAAACCCTATCTTACATCAAGATAAGTATTTACTTCATTAATTCAATTATGTCTTTGATTATTTGTGTGTATGCTTGCATGTTCTCCATGTCCGGCTAATTTATTTGTGTGTTTGCTTAGGAAGTATGAAACTTAATTATTGAATATTGATTGGTTGTTTCTTATCTTAGTTGATTAATGATGTAGTAATGCGATAGGTCATTCGTTGTGTACTTAATGCTTGATTCATCTTTGTGAACCTTAGAATATGATTACCTGAGTAGTTGTAGGCTAAATTATCCAAAGAGTGCCTTAGAGTAAGAGTTTATCATCCCTAGTGGGTTTTGTAGACGAGACCCTTTGGTAAGTTCAAAGAGTTAGGGAGAAACGCATACCCTACAACTTTAGACACACAACGCAACTAAGAATAAGGACGTGACAACTCAACCATCAATAGAAGATAATTAAGGAGTAGTATAACCTAAGTAAACACATCTTTAAACTATCATACAAGCACACATTAATTAGACATAGACTCCTACAACCTTAGTGTAGATAATTAGATAATAGTAGAGTAATCGGTAGAAATACCAACCCCCCAAATCCAATACCCGAGATTCGTACCTTTCCATTTCATAAAATATAAAAATACAAAAATAATCTTCCTCAACCCCAACCTTAGCGTAGTAACTTCTCACTAGCATTCCTATTCCCCTAGAGAACGATATCAATACCCGTGGCTTACCCTAATTACTACACTACAACGATTAGGTTCACTGCCTAGGGTGTTATAAAACTTGCTCGAAGAAAAGGAAGTTTCCTTGACCCCGAACGACGCGTGTAGCGTTATCAAGTTTTTGGCGCCACTGCCGGGGAATAGAATAGCTAGTTAGTAGTCCACCTCGTTTAGGTTCTTTGCTTGATTCCTATCAAGTAAATTTTTCTCATTTTTAGCTTTCTCTTAGTCTATCCCCCTTCTTCGTGACCTTTGTTCGTAATCCCATCACTTTTCATCATGGAAGGTGATAACCAACAACCACGTCTCCATACCAACCCCCTTAAGCAACTTAGAACCCGCAGTTCAACCAAAACTCTTTTTGAACCATTTGCAAAACCCGAGAGAGAGCTCAACAGGCGAAGAAAAGCTCTCCACGATTCAGAACATCAAGGCACTTTCATCAATTTTGATGAAGTCACATCTGATGAAGAATCCCCTCATTCCCCACAATCTCCTGAAACCATCATCATTGACAATCTGAGTCTAAATGGCGATGAAGTTCTTGCCACTCCAGCCAATGGACCCATAAATCCTCCTAAAGCAAAAACCCTCGGGGAATACTCCTTCCCTTCTGCATCTGGATTCACCAGTGCCATTGTCTATCCTTCGGAACAGGTCAATGAGGTATTGCATGCGTCTGACATTTGGCTAATCTAAAAGGCATGTCAATTCCATGGATCCCACATCGAAAACCCAATTCACCACATCAAACAGTTTCTAAAAATTGTTGATGCTATCTATACCGACGGAGCATCTAAGGAGACATCTAGACTCCGGTTTTTCCCATTTTCTCTTCAAGGGCAAGCCAAGGAGTGGCTCGATAAGCTCCCTCCAAGGTCCATTTTCACGTGGGAACAACTCACAACCAAGTTCACCAAAAAGTTCTTTCCCCCTGGAAGAACTGCAGCAGTTACGAGCAAAATTCTGCACTTTCATCAACCAGATGGAGAATCTATCACCAACTCCTGGATTCGTTACAAAGATCTTATTCAACAAGCCCCACACCACGGTATCAACCTTTGGTTGCTTGTTCAAATCTTTTACGACAATGTCTCCCGAAGGGATCACAAAGGGATTGATTTCTCGACTGGCCGAAGAATCGCGAACCTCACCGCAGAAGAAGGGTGGAACCGAATAGAGGAATACATTCAATACCAAGACAGCCATTGGAATGAGCCAGTAAACGCGTCAAGCATTTCTACTTTCTCAAGTGAAGAGTTATCCTTCGATTATCGGATTGAGAAAGCACAAAAGAAACTAGCTTACCTCATAAAATCACCAGAACCAAAAAGGCTGACTAACCCATACCTCATTTGCGACATTTGTGGAGGACCACACGAGAGCGATGAGTGCGATGACACACACCAAGAAAGCGTCTTCCTCTCTAGTCATGATATTTATGATGACCCTTCACTCCTCGCGTTTTATCAAAACGATGAATGTGACCCTTGGGGCAATCTGAAATGGAAAACTGAAGGAAAGGACGGACCTGAGTACACCATCCGTGATTCTTTTGAAGAAAAACTCGGGCAGTTCACCATGGAAGGGCCCCTCACTCTTAAAAGGTCTTGAGGGGTTTATCCGAGAGCAGCAAGCTGAATTAGAAAGTCAGTTCACCAACCTCCACGAAAGAATGAGTGGACCTGGCCCAACCCCTCACGATCCAACTTGCGCTATCACTACTCGATCAGGAACTACTACCAAGGATCCCCCACATCCCAACCGGAACCCCATCACAAGGGAACCCGAGTTAGGAAAAGAGACGATTCCTGAACCCCTTCCAACTCCTCACGATCCTCCCCCACAAACACCAGCACCAGCCCAACGACCAACTCTCGCACGGATTCCCTATCCTTCTCGTCTAAAGAATCAAAAGGCTGAAGAAGACAATGAAAGAATATTGTCTTATTTGAAACAAACATCCGTCAACATACCACTCCTCGATGTATTCTATCACATCCCTAAACATAGTAGATACTTCAAGAGGTTGATATCTAATTGGAAGAAACTTGAAGGATTGATATCATTAGGAGAAGAATGTTCGGCTATCATCCAAAAAAGCATGCCCAAGAAGAAGGAAGATCCGGGCAGTTTTACCATTCCTTGCTCTATAGGGGCGCTTTCTATGAAAAACGCCTTGGCAGATCTTGGGGCAAGCATTAACCTGATGCCTCACTCCCTGTTTCTTAAACTCGGATATTCAGGGCTGAAACCAACTAGGATGAGTATCCAATTAGATGATCGATCAATCAAGTATCCCATTGGAGTTTGTGAGAACGTTCTTGTAAGGGTGGGGGATTTCAAGTTTCCAGTCGATTTCGTAATTTTAGAGATGGAGGAAGATAATTCCGTCCCAATAATCCTTGGAAGACCCTTCTTGGCTACAGCTCGTGCCATCATTGATGTTCATGATGGTAAACTCACTTTACGAGTAGGATCCGAGAGCTTGACCTTCGACATTAAGGATTCTAT
This sequence comes from Chrysanthemum seticuspe, assembly GCA_019973895.1. Lineage (NCBI taxonomy): Eukaryota > Viridiplantae > Streptophyta > Magnoliopsida > Asterales > Asteraceae > Chrysanthemum > Chrysanthemum seticuspe. Next base: position 268,780,332 of record BPTQ01000001.1, read on the forward strand.
GAGACATTCCTCTTCCTGCGGTCGCCCCGTATATTTAGTTGAGGAAGTTGATGAATTTGTTGATGACATAGATGGCTGCATTGACGAGTATCTATTAAACGAATTCATGAATAATGATAACAACGTAATATACGACGACCGAGAAATTGAGATGGTTGGAGCTGTGTCCTTTTATCCACGACGGGATGAAATTGAACCTATTGAGCTTCAGAGACCGGAAAACAAGCTAAAACCATAGATCAAAGAGCCTCCTACCTTATAACTGAAAGATCTCCCGAGTCACCTGGAATACGCCTTCCTTCAAGGGGAGGACCAACTCCCTGTCATCATAAGCTCTTCGCTAACCACTAGTCAGAAAGAGAAGCTCTTAGAAGTTTTAAAAGAGTACAAAGGGGTGATTGCGTGGAGTGTTGCCGACATTAAGGGAATCGATTCTACATTCTGTACTCACAAAATCCTCATGGAGGAAGATTACAAACCAACCATTCAACAGCAAAGACGGGTTAACCCTAACATCAAGGAGGTAGTGAAAAAAGAGGTCATTAAGCTTCTGGACGCAGGTCTCATCTACCCCATATCAGATAGCCCATGGGTCAGCCCGGTCCAAGTGGTTCCAAAAAAAGGAGGGATGACGGTTGTAAAAAATGAAAGGGGTGAGTTGGTGCCGCAAAGAACGGTTACTGGGTGGCGTGTCTGTATTGACTACAGAAAGTTGAATGATGCCACCCGGAAAGATCATTTTCCTCTGCCGTTTATTGACCAAATGCTTGAAAGGTTAGCCGGGCATGAATACTACTGTTTCCTTGATGGCTTTTCAGGATACTTCCAAATTCCCATTGCCCCTGAAGATCAGGAGAAAACTACATTTACATGTCCTTACGGAACGTTCGCCTACAAGCGAATGCCCTTCGGGTTATGTAACGCACCCGCAACCTTTCAACGATGTACGATGACCATATTCCACGAGTTAATTGAGGACAGCATGGAAGTCTTCATGGATGATTTCTCGGTGTTTGGAAATTCTTTCGACCTTTGTCTTTCCAACCTTAGGAAGATGTTGAAACGATGCGAGGAAACTAATTTGGTCTTAAATTGGGAAAAATGTCATTTCATGGTAAAAGAAGGAATTGTCTTAGGGCATAAAGTCTCGGGGAATGGAATTGAGGTCGATAAAGCAAAAATCGAAGCAATTTCCAAACTCCCCTATCCTACTACCGTTAAAGCCATTCGCAGCTTTCTTGGTTATGCAGGTTTTTATCGGAGGTTTATTAAAGATTTCTCGAAAATTGCCCGGCCAATGACACAGCTTCTTGTTAAGGATGCCCCTTTTGATTTTTCTGGAGAATGCAAGGAAGCATTTAACCGACTAAAGAAAGATCTCACTCAAGCACCTATAATGGTCACCCCTGATTGGTCTCAGCCATTCGAAATCATGTGTGACGCTAGTGATTATGCTGTCGGCGCGGTGCTCGGCCAAAGGAAGGAGAAGCATTTTCAACCAATCTACTATGCTAGCAAAACCATGAATGTAGCACAAGAGAATTATACAACCACTGAGAAAGAACTTTTAGCCGTTGTTTTTGCCTTTGACAAGTTCAGGCAATATCTCGTTCTCTCTAAAACTGTCGTCTTCACCGATCACTCCGCCCTACGCTACTTGTTTTCAAAACAAGATGCTAAACCCCGCCTTATTAGGTGGATCCTATTACTTCAAGAATTCGACATTGAAATTCGAGATAAAAAGGGGGCTGAAAATCTCGCTGCTGATCATCTATCACGCTTGGAAAACCCTGATCTGGAGAAATTAGATCACACCGAGATTCGCGACTCTTTTCCCGAAGAACGGCTAATGGCCATTAAGGAAATTGAGCCATGGTATGCGGATTATGCTAACTACATGTCCAATAGGGTTTTGCCAAATTACATGACCAAGCAAGATAAAAAGAAGTTCTTTACTACGCTAAAACATTACTTCTGGGATGAACTCTTCCTATTCCGCATATGTCCCGATCAAATAATTCGACGTTGCGTAGCCGGTAGAGAGATTGATCGAGTTCTGAAAGAATGTCATGCGGGACCATCTGGAGGACATCACGGTGTGAATGTCACGGCACGAAAAGTTTTCGACACCAGATTCTATTGGCCTACTGTTTTTCGAGACGTTAAGAGATTAGTTCAAACGTGTGATGCATGCCAACGATCAGGAAATATCTCGCGACGGGATGAGTCACCTCAGAACTATATCCAAGTCTGCGAAATATTTGTGTTTGGGGAATAGACTTCATGGGACCTTTTCCATCTTCCGGAGGAAATGAATACATTCTCGTAGCTATCGACTATGTATCAAAATGGGTAGAGGCTCAAGCCCTTAGAACTAATGATGCGAGGGTAGTTATCCACTTTCTTAAAAAACTCTTCGCACGATTCGGGATTCCCAAAGCATTAATCAGTGATAGAGGGACTCACTTTTGCAATGCTCAAATGGAAAAGGTAATGAAGAAGTATGGCGTCCCACATAGGTTTTCTACTGCATATCATCCTCAGACAAATGGACAAGTAGAGAACACGAATAGGGCATTAAAGCAGATACTTGAAAAAACAGTCCACCAAAATAGGAAAGATTGGGCATTCAAACTGGATGAGGCACTCTGGGCATTTAGAACTGCTTACAAAACACCTATCGGGACAACCCCTTTTCGCCTGGTATACGGAAAGGCTTGCCACCTTCCTATCGAAATTGAGCAGAAAGCATATTGGGCACTTAAGGCCTGTAATATGGATTATTCTGAAGCAGGGTCAAATCGGTTCTTACAACTTCATGAATTGGATGAACTGAGGCTGGAAGCGTACGAATCATCAATCACTTACAAAGAAAGGGCAAAAAGATGGCATGATCAACGAATAAAGAATCCTAAAGAGTTTTTGGAAGGAGATAAGGTGCTCTTGTATAATTCAAGACTAAGATTATTCCCGGGAAAACTCAAATCCAGGTGGTATGGACCCTTTTCAGTAAAAAAGCAGATGAGCAATGGGGCGGTGGTGCTACTAGACCATGATGGAAGAGAATTCACCGTTAATGGGCAACGGGTGAAGCATTATCAATTGGATAATATTGAAATGGTGAACGATGAGGATATTGTTTTAGAAGAAGAGGGCGGTGGTGAAGCAACGTAGGAGCACGACTATGAGTCTAGCTACAAGACTCTTAAATAAAGAAAAGCGCTTCGTGGGAGGCAACCCATGCTTAATTGTTTGCTTGTTAGTGTCATATATCTTTTATTAATTGTTTATCCTCATGTTTAAATTTGTAAAAATGCTTTATTTTGTTTTTAACCTCGTCTTAATTGCATATAAAGGTATTTTACATAAGGGATAAGTGTAGGGAGGATTACACACGTTTTCAAAAGAAACGTAAACATGAGAATAACAATTAACTAAAATATATTTATGTTTGTTTGTTCGAGTCAAATGCTTGTATCGAGTCATAATGGATGTTTTTGCAGAAATTTTTCCAGATTCTAAAGATGTAAATTTTCCAGAATTTTTTTCAGAAAATCGCAGACCAGTTTTTGTTAGGATAACCTGACGGTGTTAGGATTGCAACCTGACGGCGTCAGGAAGGAGTAAAAACATCAGATTACTTTTTTCTCGTTTTCTGAGCTACTTGTAAATTTTTGGAATTTTCCAGGTCTTAATTTTCTTAGAAATTCTGTAAACATCCATTCCACAAGCATTATATCCTAGTTTAAATCGAGTCTTATATATATTATTATCGCCGATTTTACGCGAAGGTTTCGTTTGTTTTCTTCAAGTGTGCAGGTTTAGTTTGTCAAGAAGAAGTTACATAAGATTGGAAGGAGCTTTTCACGCAATAATTCTTCTTGAAAAGGATTTAACCACCACTTTACACGGATCCTACCGAGCTAATCAGGGGAGTATTAGTTTCTTTCGTTTTTACTTACCTTCCATTATCATAACTTTGATACTTTCGGGGAACATTGGGGACAATGTTCAGTTTAAGTGTAGGGAGGGAAAATAAAACGGGAACTTTGAAACTATGCTTATCCTTGATTATTTGCTTTGTCCAATTGTGATTGTGTAATAAACCATGAGAAAATGTCGGTTAGGGTAATTTTGGCACCAAATTTAAAATTTTTCATGACATATAGGAGTGGGCCATTAGTCTTAACAAAAGCGTCTCGTGGATAGGAAGTTGCATGACTAGCACAAAACCCTTTACCACTTAAATTCCACCCAAAATGTGAGGATCGCCCTTAGATTAGTAGGAATTAAAGCATTCATCTTTAATGCTTAGAGTGTGAACCGGTAGTATAATAGATTCTAGAACTTGTTTTGTGATGCATTCCGAGATCGCAAGTGAGGCTACACTTGTGTAGTTAGGAATAACTAAATGATAAGAGGCATTAGGATAACCCTTGTTTGATACCCGTAATATAATTACTTCTTCCACATCGGTTGAGTAATTCCCCCACACCTTTGCGTTGTACTCATCTTTAGTACACGATACCCCTAGTTAACCCCTCAGAGCCTATCCTTTTCGCGGTTCTCGTGATGTTTCGGTTTTTCCGGAATATCAATGAAGAGCATTGTTTACACCCCACCCCCAAATATACACCCAAATCGCCTTAGCCTACCCCTTATGCACTCACTTTTAGTGCAAATGTTTGTTATCACCCTAAACCCTTAGTTCAATTATCTAGTTGCTTGCATAAGTTGCTAAGTCGAGTCATATCCTTTGTATACAGTTTTAGGACGATTGGGATTCATGGGAAAAGTTAAAGTTTATGAAATGACGGGAAGGGAACGTTAAATTCAAATTCCCTTTGTTTGCGTAATAATGTACCCCAAGTGTTTTGATCTTTTCAATTCGGGTCAAATTAGTGTTAGAATAATAAAAACTCAAGTGTAGGGATGTGCCTATAAATCCCTATCATTTTGATGTTACCGTAGAGGATGGTAGAGTAAAAGTTTATGTGAAAAAAAAAAAAAAAAAAAAAAAAAAAAACATACGGGCTACCATCCTACATCTATCTTTTAAATTTATGTTTGTTTATTTCCGTTACCTAGAGTTTTAGAGTGTCGAGTCTTGGCTTAGCAACGCCATTCTTCGTATGCATTTAACATAGAGATTTTTGACTTGCCACCACTAAAAAGCCTATCCCACCAAACCCTTTGTTTCCCTACCGTAAGCCTAACATTACAACCCTTTAAAAGACCTCTTTGATAGTATTTCCTAGGTGCTTACGCCAAAGCGATAGAGGTTTGATCTATTCTCAAGCCTATGGTAATCTATGTACTAGGACCGGTTAATGAGTGTTTATCTTCCATTTCCTATTTGTTATATTTCATATATACACCCGAGAGAGATGTGAGTATCCAAACACCCCATGTGAGGTGCTAGTATGTAATTTCCGTGCTTGTTATGACTTTTGCGGGGCTTATATGTGTTGTGGACCGTTTTGAATTAATGCTTCATGACCCCTAACTTATAAATTAATTGGCTAAAAGCACATTTGCTTGAGGACAAGCAAATAACAAGTGTAGGGATATTTGATAAGGTTTTAAAAGGTACCATTTTGAGGGGTCGTTTTAGCCCTTATTTGATCACTTTTGTATCCGTTATTGCTTAATTTCGTTCCTTTTCACTTTTTAGGTCTCTTGAAGGCAAAATGCTGGAATGGCACTTATTTGGACGAAAAGGCGCGAATATACGAAGAAAATGGCCAAAGTCAAGAATCGAGCCACTCAGACTGCTGGAACTGAAGGGGACGGTGTCAGGTGTTAACTGCGACGCCGTCGCATACTTTTGTGACGGCTCAGTAGCCAAATTGCTCATTTACAAGTGACGGCGTCGGGCTTTAAAAGAGTAGACCGTCGCAACTCAGACGGCCTAGATGTGAACCAGACGGCGTCAGAAGCTGAAGAGGACGGCGTCACGGACATAAGGTGACGCCGTCGCAAGGTTAACGTGGCCAAGACGAAACCCTAATGACGGCGACACGACGGCGTCACGAAACATAAGGTGACGCCGTCGCATATGTAATCTTATATATAGAATCCGAATTTTTCAGTTTTAGAGAGAGTCTTTTGGAGTGAAAACCTAAAACCGAACCTAAGGTGTCTTGTACAGTATTTTAGGGTTTTAAACCCTATCTTACATCAAGATAAGTATTTACTTCATTAATTCAATTATGTCTTTGATTATTTGTGTGTATGCTTGCATGTTCTCCATGTCCGGCTAATTTATTTGTGTGTTTGCTTAGGAAGTATGAAACTTAATTATTGAATATTGATTGGTTGTTTCTTATCTTAGTTGATTAATGATCTAGTAATGCGATAGGTCATTCGTTGTGTACTTAATGCTTGATTCATCTTTGTGAACCTTAGAATATGATTACCTGAGTAGTTGTAGGCTAAATTATCCAAAGAGTGCCTTAGAGTAAGAGTTTATCATCCCTAGTGGGTTTTGTAGACGAGACCCTTTGGTAAGTTCAAAGAGTTAGGGAGAAACGCATACCCTACAACTTTAGACACACAACGCAACTAAGAATAAGGACGTGACAACTCAACCATCAATAGAAGATAATTAAGGAGTAGTATAACCTAAGTAAACACATCTTTAAACTATCATACGAGCACACATTAATTAGACATAGACTCCCACAACCTTAGTTTAGATAATTAGATAATAGTAGAGTAATCGGTAGAAATACCAACCCCCCAAATCCAATACCCGAGATTCGTACCTTTCCATTTCATAAAATATAAAAATACAAAAATAATCTTCCTCAACCCCAACCTTAGCGTAGTAACTTCTCACTAGCATTCCTATTCCCCTAGAGAACGATATCAATACCCGTGGCTTACCCTAATTACTACACTACAACGATTAGGTTCACTGCCTAGGGTGTTATAAAACTTGCTCGAAGAAAAGGAAGTTTCCTTGACCTCGAACGACGCGTGTAGCGTTATCAGTTATATTCAGGATTTGAAAAACTAGAGTGTTCTGGGGACTGGTAGTGAGTTTGGTGGTTTATATCTGTTTGATAGAGATTGTGATAAGTACATTGTGGTTAATCAAAGTGAGTTTTTTGCTTGTCATGTTTCTAAAGAAGTTTGGCATAATAGACTAGGACATCCTGCTAACCAGGTTTTGAAAATGCTTAATCAGTCTTTAAATTTAACTAATGTTGATCATGAAGGACCTTGTGAGGTTTGTCATAAGGAAAAACAAACAAGGGACTCTTTTCCTTTAAGTGAAAACAAATCTTTGGTTTTTGGACAACTCATTCATCTTGATGTCTGGGGTTCTTATAAAGTGGTTAGCAGAGAAGGTTTTAGATATTTCTTGACTGTTGTGGATGACTATAGTAGGTCTGTATGGGTGTACATGCTTAAAACTAAAGATGAAGTTTTTTCCATGTTTGTAAGTTTTTATAATCTGGTTCTTACTCAGTTTAATAAAAAGATTAAAATGATAAGGTCTGATAATGGCACTGAGTTTTTGAATAATAGAATATCAGATTTTTTAAATACCATGGGTATTATACATCAGACAACTTGTGCATATACACCTCAACAGAATGGTATAGCTGAGAGGAAACATAGACATCTGCTAAATGTTGCTAGAAGTCTTATGTTTCAGGGGGGAATTCCTCTTATTTATTGGCCTGATTGTGTTCTTACTGCTACTTATTTGATTAACAGGCTTCCTTCCTCTGTTTTAAAGGGTAAGTCACCTTTTTCAATGGTCTATAATAGGGAACCTAATTTGTCTCATCTTAGGAGTTTTAGATGTCTGTGTTTTGCTGCTGTTATAAAAGGGTCTGATAAGTTTTCTGAAAAGTCTGAAAAATGTGTTTTAATTGGATATGCTACAGGAAAGAAAGCTTATAAGCTTCTAAGTCTTGAAAACAGAAGTATTTTGTATTCTAGAGATGTTAAGTTCTATGAAACTATTTTTCCATATACAATGAATCAGAATATTGATGTCATAGAAGACTTAGAAGTATCAAACTTAAACTTTTTTGATTTTGTTGATTCTGAATATGTGTCAAAAACCAAAACTCCTGTCCCTACTCCCAATGATGATAATGTGAATAAGGAAGCATCATCTGTTGGTAGAGATGGTAGGATCCATCAACCAAATGATGTGGCAAACAATGATCAGAATGTAAATGTAGAACAGATACATCTCTCTGATAGTTTGTTGCCATCTGGAAATGATGTGATTCATGCAACTCCTTTAGATGAAAATATAAACTCTGAGGGAAATGTTGTTCTAAGTCTAGCAGATGAGAATAGGTTTCAAAGTGTTTTGCAAAATCAAGTTGAGGAAGGGTCTGTTAGTCATAGGAGGTCTTCTAGATCTTCTAAGTTACCTGAAAAATTGAATGACTATGTATTAGACACTAGTGTTAAATATGGTTTGAATAAATATGTTAATCATGCTGTTTTGAGTATTGAGAATTGTTGTTTTGTGACTAATCTAAATAAGACTATTGAGCCTAGTTGTTATAATGAGGCTAGTAAAGATCCTAAGTGGGTAAATGCTATGAATGAAGAGATATATGCTTTACATGAAAATGACACTTGGGAAGAAACTGATCTGCCTATAGATAGAAAACCTATAGGTAGTAAATGGGTTTGGAAAATTAAGTATAAGTCAAATGGTGAAGTTGAAAGGTATAAGGCTAGACTTGTTGCTCAGGGCTATGGTCAGAAAGAGGGTATTGATTATGAGGAAACTTTTAGTCCTGTTGTAAGAATGGGTATTGTTAGATGTTTGTTGAGTATTGCTGTTAAGTATGATTGGTGTATACATCAAATGGATGTTAATAATGCTTTTCTTTATGGTGATCTTAATGAAGAAGTATATATGCTTCCTCCTCCTGGTTATACTACTAAAGGTCACAATAAAGTATGCATGTTGAAAAAGTCTTTGTATGGGCTTAAACAAGCTCCTAGAAAATGGAACCATAAATTGTCTGAAGCTTTGTTTGAAGCTAAATTTGTTCAGTCAAAAAATGATCACTCATTTTTTATTAAAAGAAATGGTAATACAGTTGTATTTCTTTTAGTATATGTAGATTATTTGATTATTACTGGAAATAATGTTGAAGAAGTTGAAAAAGTGAAACAGTTTTTAAAAACTAAGTTTAAAATAAAAGATTTGGGTGAATTAAAGTTTTTTCTGGGAATTGAGGTTTTAAAGACTAAAACAGGTTTTTGTTTAAATCAGAGGAAATATTGTCTTGAATTGTTAAATGATTATGGATTACTTGCATGTAGACCTGTTATGACTCCTTTACCTGAAAATTATGTTCTGGTTCATAAAGAAAGTGATTCTGATAAGCTGTTAAAGAATATTACTGGCTATCAAAAATTGGTAGGAAAGCTTATTTACTTGACTATGACCAGACCTGATATTTCTTATGCTGTTCAATGCTTGAGTCAATACATGCATGCTCCTCTGCAGTCTCACATGAGTCTTGGTTTAAGGGTATTGCTTTTAATAAATCTGAGAATAAGCTTGGTGTTATTGCTTATTCTGATTCTGATTGGGCAAAATGTCCAGTTACTAGAAGATCTATTTCTGGTTATTGTGTTTTTGTAAATGGAAATCTTGTTTCTTGGAAAAGCAAGAAACAAGCTACTTTGTCTAAATCTTCTGCTGAAGCAGAGTATAGAAGTATGGCTTCAGTTACTTGTGAAGTAATGTGGATATTAAAAGTGTTGGAGGATTTGGGAGAATCTGGGTTGTTACCAGTTAGTTTATGTTGTGATAATAAGTATGCAATTCAGATTGCTGCTAACCCTGTTATGCATGAAAAAACTAAACATTTTGACATAGATGTTCATCTTGTTAGAGAAAAAGTTGCATCTGGTTTGATCAAAACTGTGCATGTTGACTCTAAAAGTCAAACTGCTGATATTTTAAATAAGGGACTTGGTTCAGTGCAACATGGTTTTCTGGTAAAGAAACTGGGAATGGTGAACTTATTTCTTTCATGAGATTGAGGAAGGGTGTTGAAATATAGCAATCTTATGAAAGAGTAAGGGTTGTCTGGTAAATATTTTACTCTAAGTTTTCTAATATTTAAAGTTTTGCCAGTTTTGTTTAGTTGGTATTATGCAGGGTTTAAAGTGAAACTTTCCAGCCTATAAAAGGATCTCATCTCTCTAGGGTTTGGATCATTCACTCATACTTCTGGTTTTCATCTCTCTAGTTTCTCTAGTGATCTTGGTCTTGATATTGGTTTCTGATTGTATTGTTTCTCCGGGTTATTAGTTTTAGTCTGGTTTGTATTAAGATCATCTTGATCTTGTTTGTTGGTTTGATTCTATATACTGGGCTGCATTGGGTTCAGGTTTAGTGAGTGAGTTTTGTAGACAGCACCTATTAGAGGGACTGTCATATTGTTTCAGTTGTATTGTTTGCTTGCATCCGTGTTGGGGACAAGCTATCAGTGTTTATTGTTATAATAAAAGATTGATATCACCAAGGGGTGGTTGGTTGGGTGATTACACCTTGTGTTCTTGTTGTTTTGATACCATTTTTACATGAACTTGTACCATCATGTTAGTAGCAATATTACGAGTGACTGAAGAACTAACAAAATCAGATTCTAAACTCACCATGATGATGGGATTTACCACAAGCATAAAGTAGAGAAAAAAAAAAGTACCATAGTTAGCAACCTTAAACTTTGTTTATGAGTGTTGTGATAGTTAGCAACCTTAGGTTGGGTTACATTTAACTAAGTTATGGTATAAATGTGTATGGACTATAATACCCTCGACTAAATAACAGATTACAGACATTGACATGGGCATTACTGGTCAAGGGACTGGTTTAGCCTAAAAAACCCATACTTTGGACTACTGACGATGAAAAAGGCAAGTTTCGGTTCAGCGTGATGTTTTTAGACAAGATTAGAGACCAACGGTGTATTTTAGTCTATAAGTTATAATGGCTTTTGTTATTACTAATTTAAGGACTTTATTTTTACTTATAAAAAAAGACTATTGATAAAGGACTTTTCTCTTTTAGTTTAATTGCTTGCTCGTCTTTCAATCAAATTTGGTTAATACTTCCACTCGCCAATGCATTTGTATATAACGAGAAATTTTTACATGCGCTCCGCTACGGGTGCTGAGTTCTACGCGATAAGTTTTGCGTTATTATTGAAATCTCATTCAAGTCGGTTAAAAAAAAAGGATACTAAAAAAACAACGATGCATATTTAATATTTTTGAATGAAAGTAACTAATATTTACTTGTAACTTGTAAGTAAAAATTGTAGTTTAGAATGATTTTCTATAAAAATCTTGAAAAATAAAATATTTTTTCTCTAACAAAATTTTCTGCCAATTTTCCATTTTTCACCATTAAAAAATATTGAACTAGCTTCAATCATGACCTAAAATCAAAATCTAACTATATTTTGATAGTTCTATCGGTTTACTTTTGTAACACCCCCAATTTCATGATATGCAGCGGAATTCAAAATGGGTATTACTCGACGGCACAACAGTCATAATAATAGAAAACGATCTCTAAAGGAGTCGTTTAAAAAGGATTTATCATTCAAATTATAGAAATATATCAGACTTTACAAAATAGGTCCTAGTTGGTTCAATTGTTTACAAAATGCATCAATATAAAGTCTTTTGATGTCTTTACTAAATGATAAAATAATTATAGCCTTCTTGATCTAGTCCTTGCCCTTCCGTGCCAGCTTCTGACATTATGGACCTGAAATGCATGCTTAAAACTGTCAACACAAAGGTTGAGTGAAATTCATAGAGTTTAGGAAATCAGCTGAACACAATATTCGTAACGTGAGGTAATTAGTCTCACATTCATAGTTTAGAAAACAAAACAGATATTATTGCACTAAGATTAGGATACCGAAAACGTTAACAGCTTGTCAATAGAAATTGATATAATAGCTTGCCATGTCTTGGTCAAACAGTGGCCCTAATAGGTAATTTGCCAATAAACCTATGGTTCTTCAAATAGAGTGCGTTTGTTTACCGGACTTGGTCAAACAAACGAGATTCGTCAATCCCGATAGATCTATCCACATTATTCACGTTCACCCGCAAGTGATTAATGGTTCATGAAAATAGGGACTTAAGTTTGGCAATAGTGGTACTTAGTGCAAATAATACATTCAGATAAGCATACAGTTTCAAAGCAATGTGTTCGGTTTAAAAATCATATGTGTCCCCCCCCAAGGGTTTGTAAAACAATTAAGTAATAGAAAGTGGGGCTATGAACTCACCGTGAGTTTGATGATGTTAAGTGCTTTTACGAATATGATGGATAAGCCGGAAACCTCTACGTGCAACCTAAAAATGGAATGTTGCGACTTAGTTTTGGAATAATGTTTAGGAAAACATAAACCAACCTATATACGTCTCTATGTTGATCATGATGTAGTCATTTATAGTTTGTTGCTTATAGTAACAATTTAGTATGTGAAAACGTATTTAGTTCATATATATCGTACTACTGTTCGGGCCATCATAATTCAGAGGTCATGTAGTAAACGTTCGAGGAGCTAGGACACTTTAAATTGTAAATCCAGCAACTCGTCGATACGTTTTACTCAAATGAAACCCCTCACATGAAGCTCACTAGTATTGTAGCACTTAGTAGATAAAACATATGTTTTGAGTGAAGATTGTTATATCATAAAGTTTATCATTTTTTTAGTAAATATCTAGTTTTTACAAGTTCTCGTCGTTTCACTACCACAAAAAAGCACATAAACACTCCCTAATAGAAACCGGTTATATAATAACCAGTCCCTATTATGAAAAATAGGGGTATGGAAAATATAAAAAACCTGTTGTCATAAAATAACCGATCTCTATAAAATAAAATAAAAGGATACTGGTTTTGCAAAAAATAAAACCGGTCTTTGAACATATGCAAAGACACCTTTTAAAAAAAAGAGATTTCTTTTTTATTTCACTTATAACGAAACAAAAACAAAAACCTCTCCATGACAGTTCTTCCCCAAAATTTACTCCCGAAATTTTACCGCCAATCGAACCCTAACCACCACCCACGATCATCCACCTCCACTCTCAACTTTCGCCAATTGAACCCTAACCACCACCCCTCTTGATATATGATGTTGTTTGCATAATTTGACAAGTTATTAACCTCAATCTTTTTTTTATCATATCGTATCCCAAACCACCATCCACCTCTGCCATCAAGACCAAGTTCAATTTGGGTCATTCATATGAGTTTGAGCACATAAAATGGTATTTTTTTTTCTTCTTACTTTAACTTGGATACGCAATTGCTACTTCTTTTTAGGTTAATTTCTGTTAATTAGCGTTAGTAACTTGGATTAGGGTTGGATCTAGGTTTATCAAATAATGTTTTGTATGCATAAACTGTCATGTGTCTACTTATGTGTTTAGTATGGGCTGTTAATGTTTACCAAAAATTAGGTGGGTATGTGAAATATGTAAGTTTTGTGTTGTGTATCTGGTGATATATTGTAATGCTCTATATTATGGTGTTTTTGTTTATTAAGACATTGTGGCGCGATTGGTTATTTAATTAATTTACTTTAAAATAGGCAGATACATGTTTTCAGTTAAACACTCATAACTGCTTATCTAGTGAATTACTATAAGCAAGTTAACACTTAAATAAGCAATCCCAAACACCCTGTTAGATATCTAGTTACATATCTAATACTCATATTGCAGGTGGACTACATGGATATTAATGAGAGAACACTTTTGGAGGTTCCAGGATACAAGAACCTGGTGGAGTTTGGAGTTTAATCGACATTCTTCCGAAACAATATGTAGCTGAATGGAAAAGGTAATGATTTCTAACATTCGACCCCCTATAATCTCACAAAAGCCACTTTTTCGTGTAATTAATAATGTAGCATAGAATGGTCATCAACAGTATTTTGATGCTACACAAATGGTGGGTCCACGGTCTACAATAAAGAGGCTTGGGGAACAATCGATTGATTCAAGTCTGATGGGAAAGTTGGCGACTCGAATTGGTACCCTGAAATTGTCTTAAAGAATTGTTAAGGATCTGCCGAGTCAAAATATTTCATGACCAAATAAGAGGGGGGATCTTCTCCTCGCAATGGGTGCTCCCTTTGGTGTCTTGTCTCCTCCTCACTTCTGTAACAGGTAATTCCGATTCTAGATATGTTAACTAACTCGTAAAGGACAGTGAATAATTAGTTTACTCCTAAGTTTGTACATGCGTTGTTGTAGTGTATATCTTGTTTAGCAAAAAAATAAAAATAAAATAAAATAAAATAATGTAGCACAGGTAGTTGTGTCTTTCTGTTTTATCACAGATTATTGATATTAGGGGTATCAATGTTGGTAGTTTGGGTATGGGCAGGTTGAAATGAGTGTGACTTGGGTTGACAAGAAAATACATTTTTCTCCACTTTGTATAGATTTTTTACAGGAGTTAATGTGTTAATTGTGATCAGAAAAATAATACTATTACAAGATTGGGTAGTTTATGCATTAGTTATTGCAAATTAGGGGTGACAATAGGGGTAGTTTGGTAATGGGGGGAAATGAGTCTTGGTTAAAACTGGTAAACGGCCTGCTTGGGCTAACTAACACTTATCGCCAATTTCTTAAATTTTACAAAAGTAAATGTGTTAATTTTGACATGTTCGACCCACTGCTCTTTTCCTAGACATTTTAATTTGACCCATTTGAGATAAAGTGTACCCAAAGTGGGTTTTATCAGTAAATGGGTTTGCAATTCCGCCTTTACTTGTTATATGTTATAGATATCCGTTAAACTGGACTTTGCTTGCAGGCGCACTTGATGTTTTCAGTTTAGAACCACCACCGAAGGATAACATGTTAGTTAATCATGAAAATGTCACTGTTACACTTCATCTCGGTGCTAGTACCATGGAAGCTCAGGTTTGTGAATAACTTTCGAGTTTTGTGCTTTTATTTGGATTATGTGTCGTCAGTATGTCATATGTAAACATTTGTGCAGGAAGGAGTTGCAATCAAAATTGATGAAGCTGTTGTTGGAGCCTTGAAGGGCGAGCTCGCTGCTACTACATTCCTTTCTAGCTTAATTAGTTAAACAAGTTTGAGTCAAGTTGAGACGATTTGATATGTTGTAGTTGGTTATATTGTCATGTATCAAGACTTATGCACTTTCCTTTAGTTGTATATTATGGAATTATGAAAATTTTATATTTTTTTGCAAAAACTAAATTCATTTTTTTTTTGTAAAACGAAATTCACCAAGACCGGTTATTATATAAAAACTGATTTCTTTACTCTATAATTGAGGCATGTAGACACCGGTTCTTACTAGCAAACAGGTTTCGATGCTCATATTAGAAACCGGTTGTTGAACCGGTTTCTATATATTTTGGTTATAGAGATACCCCTCGCCTAGAGTGGTCCCTAAACCACTCTCCATGAGCCATTCTAACCAGTCTCTATGAGATTTTTTGTAGTAGTGTTTACTAATGATCATAACTTATTAACATGGTCAAAAATGAAGTTTTGGTAAAAATTGGCGGAAAAGGGTAAAATGGTCATTTTTCCGTTACTTGCGAAAACACTATTCCGAAGGTTGAATGAATTTTGTTGATTTAATATGTAACTAGTTATGATAATAACATGGTTTCTATATTTCTAAACTTGTGAAAATCCAAACTTTTGCCGGTAAAAACTGTTTTATAGATTTTAGGCAGAAAATGTTATCGTTTGGTATTTTTAGGCCGAGTTCCCTTAAAGGTAGCCGTAAAACATCGTTCCGGAAAACTTTCGTGTTTTAAATTTTTGATGATTCGGACCAGAAGTACCACTTATTTTTACACAGATTAGGGAGTAGCCATTTTTCGACGTTTCTAGGTTTGCTAACTTCTCTTTACCATAACTTTTTGACTCGTTTGTCCGTTTCGGGTGATTCAAGTTGCTATGTTTACCTTTTTATCTTTTATACAATAATATGTAAGTTACCAAGTCCATATGTAGTTGGTTTTAATGCCTTCAAATATGTAGAATATGACTAGTTTACTAGTTTGTTACTTTTACGACAATATGCGAATTAAAACATGTGATTGAGTATACGTACATCATGAATCAACATAGTAACCATATATATAGCATGTAATTGACAAGATTAGGAATAATAAACATAAGATAATGGAGTGATTGTGGTGATTAGTTGCTTACAGCTTTTGGCTTTTTAAAGAAAGGAGTAACTTAGTAAGGATTAGGACTTTGATTGAACACTTAGGACTTTGGATAGAGAAAGATTTTCACACTTGGCACCCTTATATACTTCTTGTATTCTTGAAGGATTGGTGATGAAGTTTTAAGTGACTTGAGTGGATCAAAACTCAAGAAAATCACTTAAACTAGCTAAGGATTTGATGTAGTGATCTTGTTACTTGAACTTCTTAGATAACTTGGAATACTTTGCTCTTGGAAAATCAACAATGGAAGGTGTGTTTTAGGGTGGATATGCACAAAATATGGAGGGGAGGGGGGGTATTTATATTCCTTTAGGGAGGTTAGTTTGGAAGACTAGTCAAAGCTTCTTTGTTAAGTCTTAACACATGTAAACATCTAAGACCTTAAGGTATAAGATCAAAACACATGAAGGGTGACCCCCCCCCCATATGGGCTGTCACAATGAGATAAGATGACTAGGTGATAAATCTTGGTCTTATCTTGGTTGTAGAGTGTGTTTTGTTTCTGTTAAACGCCAACCGTAAGTTGTTAAGCCATAAAATGTAAAACCGGGTATCGTAAAAATACAAAACTTGCAGGAATGATGAAACTCATCATTATACTCCATATAAAAATACAAAATGAGTGATAAGTCTCATTGGGTGCTAAAACGCTGCTTAAAGCTGGAAACGCGGGTAAAAAACGCGTACGTCGCGTAAAACGCAGAACTGGAAAACTTAAAATTCCAAAACTTGTGGAATTGTCGTAAAATGGTAGAATTTCATATTTCTAATGTTTACAGTGTTTTATGGACATATCGGGATGCCCGAATGACGTTTAAACCCTAAAGTAATTCTCGGACACGGTTTTGTGAAATCGGTTCTGAATGGATTCAACATACGTCGTCAGGACGACTTGTCGAGTATCAACTTTCTTGTCATGATGGTAAAATAAAAAATAAAATTTTTTACGGGATGAATAGTAAAAGTGAATAGTAACTTTTCAAAAAAAATATGAAAAGTAACTTGAAAATGCGGGTTGTTATAAGTTTTTTCAATTTAGATCAAAATTGTTGTTTTCCGGTGTTTCATTTTTATTTTGATTGTTCATGATGTCTGCTCAACGGTGATCCTCGAAACGAATAATTAAAGTACCAGGCCAATATGTAGATTTTGTATGTGATTTGAATGTAAAGAAAAATAACCAAAAAAATTCAAAAAAAAGGAAAATGATAAATGGACCTAACTAAAGAGGCCTAAAAGGAGACCTAATGCATAAATGAATTGTACAGTAATGTATAATTCATTTATGCATTAGGCCTCATTTTAGGCCTCTTTAGTTAGGCCCATGTATCAAAGCTCATTCAAAAATTGTAAAGAGTTTGGTGACGAGCTTGTGAAGTTCAATGGGTCGTGGTTACCTGGTAAACCAAACACGCCTTCAATTGTCACAACGTAAGTAAGTAATTACCGGGTACAATACAATTACTCTTCATGTCCTCAAGCTTGAAACTAATATTACAACAACCGGTTCTGTTTTGACACTAAACCACCAAGAAAAGACACCATTGGTAACGATATCATATATAACCCTATATATCTCACACATGAATTTCCAACGGGTATAGCAAACCACAACCGGTTTGGTTGGAAAGGACTGTTTATCCAAGATCCGCTTGTTGTATCACTTTGTAATTCTCTATATTATGTGAAATACAATTGAAGGCCTAGAGACTCGGTCTTCAAGCTTGTGAACGATGGTCAGCACGTATCAGGAAGTTTGTATGTAGTTTGGAGGATGGATATGATTGTTTTTATAGAAATCTATGTAAGCATCTTTGTTTATCAATGCAAATGGGCATGTCACTAGATTCTATAAGTAAACTATGTAAAACATCTTGTTTATTAATACACTTTCATTTTTTTACAAAGAAAAAAAATCAGAAGACAATGAGCTTGAGGCATATTTGTTTTCTTGACTAATATTAGTTCTCTTAAAGATCATGAAAATTGTTAATTTTGTAGTAGCAATTTTCTCCAAATCTGTTTAGGCGACTAATTATTGAAAACATATAACTTCAACCTAAATACATTTCCTTGTCGAATACTTGAATGGCAAACCATCATAGTGTATCTTAGTTAGCAGAGTAGATTGCTATATTCGGAACTTGCTATATTTGGAACTTGACATAGATTTGAACCTAATTCAATTAATAAGAGCTCCATAACTCACCAATATAGTTGGGCCAATTTTGAAAAAAATAATTGTCTTGATAATTATAGCAAGCTTCAACTAATTGATTAATAAATGTTAAAAGTTGGATATGGATGTAAGCTTAACAGCTTCTAGTTTCTTGCTAGGTTTACATGTTAAAAATATCATCATCACAATTTAACGAAATATCCAACATTCTTAAATTGTTACCAAACTTAGCCTATCAATTGGACTTTAACGTACAATCCCTCAAGAAACATCTACCAAACCATACCTATACTACAAACAAATTGAAATACATGTATTTGTATATAGGGCTTTTTGTTAAAAGGCAATTTTTTTTCACACACCTTTAACAGCGAAGTTTTTATTAAAAAAAAAAAAAGGAAAAAAAAAAAGAAGACTCGTCTACAAGGTGAGATGAGCCAAGAGAACCGTGCAACTACACAATACAAGCCACGGAAAAGCCTAGAAAGCCCCTAATACCAGACACATAATCGACTCCCGGCCCCTATTAATGAAACAAACCGATAACAACTAACACTAAAGGCCAGAGCCTGATATCCCGGGAGCTAAGAAGAAGTAGACACTGCTAAACACAGTATCTCAAAATGTCACTAGTGAAACCCACAATCTTTTAGTTATTTGATATACTCACATAGCTGTTGGGGGTTAGCTCCCAGAACAGGGTTAAGACAATCAATGACAGTAGCAATACCACTAGGTGATTACCGGATATCACTTGGAATCGTGTGATCACTTTCCAAAGTAAACTATTCGACCCTAATGCCTGGGTATCACGAATATCTACTTGGGATAAGACCAAATGCAGTTAGAGAATTAGGCACAATTCTATAACCCTTTCGCTTAGAAGTGTTTAGTGTTTTCTGTATGTCCCTCATGCATGTTCAGATCTCCTATATATAGGAGGTTACTCTTGAGCTATTCCAATTGAATTATGAGTATTAATCGGCCCATTAATAGCCTCATAATTATCACCATTATAGCCGTTAGTAGTTACATGACCAATTAAACGTGGTCATAAAGAAGTTGTAACTGCCATTTAGCAGTATTTTCCATAAGCAGTACTTTCCACTAGCAGTACTTTCACTTGCAGTGGAAGTACAACCTATCAGTGGAAACACTGCTTATCAGTACTTTCATAGCACTATCAGTGGATACACCACTTTAGTGGAAACACTGCTTATCAGTGGAAACCACAAGCAGTACTTTCCACAAGCAGTACTTTCACCAAGCAGTACTTTCACCAGTACTACCAATACAAACCACTATAAGAGTCAGGGTGTTCATGGACCTTATGGGTGTACACTCCGTACCTCCTAACCCATTACAAGGTGTGAACTAATCCCACAAGTGCACTAAATTTTCCAACAATCCTCCCCAAATTTAGTTCACTTCCTTTGCATGAAAAAAAAAACATCAATCAAAACATGTGCATAAACGAAAATGTCCTGAGGATTGAATTTCCATCTTAGTAAATTACACGTTCAAATATTCGAGAATCAGGGTGTTCTAAGAATTGAACCCTTCAACCCATTTGAATACCTGAAGATAAAATACACACAAGTTTTCAAACACTTAAAAGCTCCTGACACTATACAAGCCATGTGTCCATATCCAAATTCATAAATGTTGTAAAAGCTAAAAGTCCAAAGCTTCCTGAAGCGGCAAAACTTCAACATTTACATAGGTGGTTCCTCTTTAGTCATGCTCCTGCCAAGCACTTTTTCAAAGAAAATTAACCATTAAGAAGTAAAGACTTCATCCTCCTTTCAGCAGGTTCTGAGCACAACCTTGGGATGTAAATAAAACATGTGCTCCAGTCCACTGAATGTTCAACTTTCCACATTGAACTCAGCTCCCAAGTTTCCTTAGGAGGGAGTTGGGTGTCCTAGCATTCAGTGACTAAGTTGGACTTAAACCCATCCCTTTAGCAGACTTTATAACCAAGTCTCTAGCCAGACCCTTCGTCAAGTGATCAGCTAAGTTCTGTTGAGATCTCACAAACTCTATAGACATCACCCCATTCATGATAAGCTCACGAATCATGCTATGTCTGACACCTAAGTGTCTAGACTTACCATTGTACATCTGGCTATAAGCCTTAGCCAATGTAGCTGCACTATCACACCGGATAGAAATATGTGCTATAGGTTTAGGCCACAATGGAATCTCAAGAAGCAAGTTTTTCAACCATTCAGCTTCTTTACCAGCAGCTGCTAGAGCCACAAATTCAGATTCCATTGTTGAACTGGTGATGCAAGTTTGTTTCTTGGATGCCCAAGAAATTGCACCTCCACCAAGTAGGAATACCCAGCCACTGGTAGACGAATTGTCTTCAGTGTTACTGATCCAAGTTGCATCAGTGTAACCTTCCAACACTGATGGGTAACCAGTATATGAGAGACTATAATCCATAGTTCTCTTCAAATACTTCAGTACCCTCTGAACTGCTTGCCAGTGATGAGCACTAGGATTACTAGTATACCTGCTCAATTTTCCCACTGCAAAACCAATATCAGGTCTTATACAAGTCATGGCATACATCAGGCAGCCAATTACCCTAGAATACTCAAGTTGAGATACAACTTTGCCATGATTAGGCATCAGCTTCTCACAAGTATCCATAGGTGTACTCACTGGAGTACAATCAAAGTAATTGAATTTCCTCAGTACCTTCTCAATATAATGAGATTGAGAGATAGAAATTCTATTACTTTCATGTTTAATCCTTATACCAAGGATAACATCAGCCTCCCCCATGTCTTTCATGGAGAACCTTGATGACAAAAATTCCTTTGTCAGGTCAACCTGATTTTGGTCAGTGCCAAAGATCAACATGTCATCAACATATAGACAAATGATGACTCCTTTACCAGATTCATCAAATTTGCTATATACACATTTGTCAGCTTGGTTAAGAACATAACCACTAGACAAAACCACTTCATCAAACTTTTGATGCCATTGCTTAGGTGCCTGCTTAAGTCCATAAAGAGACTTAATCAGTTTGCACACCTTGTTTTCATTACCATGCATGATGAAGCCCTGAGGTTGGTTCATATAAACCTCCTCTTCCAATTCACCATTCAAGAAAGCTGTTTTCACATCCATCTGATGAATAACCAGATTGTGAATAGATGCCATAGCAATCAGCAGTCTTATGGTACTGATACGAGCCACAGGGGCATAAGTATCAAAATAGTCTATTCCTGACTTTTGTTTAAAGCCCTGAATGACTAGTCTAGCCTTGAACTTTTCAATAGTTCCATCTACCTTCATTTTCCTTTTGAAAATCCATTTGCAACCCAGAGGTTTGCAACCAGGAGGTAGATCAACCAACACCCAAGTGTTGTTGCCCATGATGGAATCCATCTCATCATTGATTGCTTCTTTCCAGAAAGCAATGTCCTGGGACTTCATTGCTTCTTCAAATGTTTTGGGGTCATCCTCAACAATGAAGCAATAGGAGTATTGGTCTGAGACCTCATCCCTAGTACCTTCAACTAAGTATAGTTGAAACTCAGGTCCAAATGACTTTGGAGTCCTGACCCTTTTGCTCTTCCTGAGCACAGGTTCAGGTTGCTGAACCACAACCTCATCAGGGACCACTGATGGTTCACCATCAGGGACCTCTGATACACCAGTGTCATGAGTTCCATTAGGAATCCTCTGACTTGGTCTAGGGACTGATGAGAATCTATTCTCATCAAAATCTGCATCCCTTGATTCAATTATTGAGTTAACTGAAACATTTTCATTAGGTTCAATAACATAGAACCTAAAAGCCTTGGAATGCTTAGCATATCCAACAAAGATGCAGTCAATGCCTCTTTCACCCAAAGTCTTTTGCTTTGGATCAGGGAGTCTTACAACAGCCCTACAACCCCAAACCTTGAGATAATTCAGGTTGGGTTTCCTTTTAGTCCAGAGTTCATAAGGGGTAACCTTGTTCCTTTTGTTTGGAACCCTATTTAATAAATAGCAAGTTGTTAACATAGCTTCACCCCAGAACCCTTGACTCAGTCCTAAATAGGACAACATGGAATTAACCATCTCCTTCAGCACCCTGTTTTTCCTTTCAGAAATACCATTTTGCTGAGGAGTATAAGGGGCAGTTGTTTCATGGATTATTCCAACAGACTGAAAGTACTGAGTATCCATGTACTCACCTCCCCTATCAGTCCTTAATCTTTTGATTAAAGACCCAAGTTGTAATTCAACTTCAGTTTTAAACACTTTGAATTTATCTAATGCTTCATCCTTGGTATGTAACAGATAGACATAACAAAATCTAGAAGCATCATCAATAAATGTCACAAAGTACTTCTTATTCCCCAAAGAAGGAGTGGCATGCAAATCACACAGGTCACTGTGAATAAGCTCCAAGATCTTAGTCTCACGACTAACACCCTGAAAGGGTTTCTTGGTTATCTTGGTCAACATGCAAGTTTTACACTTTTCAGTGTCCATGTCAAAAGCAGGGATTAAACCATCCCTAGACATATCTTGCATCCTTTTATAGTGAACATGACCAAGTCTTGCATGCCATAGGCTAGAATCAGTGTCAGTGGTTGTCACAAAAGCTGAATTAACATTGTCAGTAGAAATATTAAGCCTGAACATTTGATTACATAAATAACCAAAACCAAT
The DNA here is from genome assembly GCA_019973895.1 of Chrysanthemum seticuspe. Taxonomy (NCBI): domain Eukaryota; kingdom Viridiplantae; phylum Streptophyta; class Magnoliopsida; order Asterales; family Asteraceae; genus Chrysanthemum; species Chrysanthemum seticuspe. The sequence goes on from BPTQ01000001.1 coordinate 268,803,471, forward strand.
AAAAACACCATGCTTGGAAAGCACAAATTTATCAGACTCAATAACTTGTTTATAACCATGATTATTCAAAATACTACTTGAAACCAAGTTCTTCCTGATATCAGGAACATGAATAACATCACACAAAGTTACAATCTTTCCAGAACTAAACCTAAGATCTACACAACCACGACCATGCACCAAGGCTGTTGACTCATTTCCCATGTGAAGAATAGAACCATCATTCAGTGACTCATAAGTCTTGAACCAGCTTCTATCTTTGCACACATGAACTGTTGCACCAGAGTCAACCCACCACGCAACATCATCATCCTGCACATAAAAAGATTCAGATACATATGTAACATAATAAATCTGAAAAGACTTATTAAACATATTCTGACCTTTCAGTGAGTTGGCTGAACCACCACTCCCTGAACCATTAGTGCCTGATCCATTGGCTTTACCACCAATTTTAACACCTTTGCAGTCCCTTTTAATGTGACCAGTCTTGCCACATTTCCAACAAGTAGGTGTTGCCTTCTTGTTAGGATCTGCCCTTGTGTTGTCATGATATTTGCGTTTTCCTTTGTTATCATTGTACCTGGTGGAGTTGTTATGCTCCACCATATTGACAACAGATGGTCCAGTAGCATTGCTACTCTTTGGCTTGTCATTATCCTGCACTTTGAGAGATTCCTCAATGTGCAGATGACTGCCCAACTCAACAAGAGTTAACTCCTCCTTCATATGTTTCAAGGTATGCTTGAAATCTTTCCATGAAGGAGGGAGTTTGTCAATGACACAAGAGACTTTGATATCCTCATCCATGTTCATTTGGTGTTGTGTAAACCTTCCAAGTATTCCAAGAAGTTCATTGTATTGTTCCATAACTGGTCTTGAATCAGTCATTTTGTAATTTGTGAAATTACTAACAAGGAACTTCTTACTTGATGCATCCTCAGCCATATATTTGGCATCCAAGGAATCCCACAGTTCTTTGGAAGATTCAAAGTTCTGATAAATATCAAACAAAGAATCAGACATACCATTCAGAATAAGACCTCTGCATATGTAGTCATCATTCTCCCACTTGCTCCTCCTCCTGATCTGCTCCACAGTAGCATCATCACCATCATCAGGAATTGGAGTAGTCAGCACATAGACCACACTCATGCTTGACAACAAGAAGTGCATCTTCTTCTGCCACCTCCTAAAGTCCACCCCTTCAAACTTATCAAGCTTGGCAAAGTTTGAAGCCATGTGTTTCATTGCAGCAGCAGCCATTGATTATCACAAATAGTTTACTTTGATTGTTGGGGGTTAGCTCCCAGAACAGGGTTAAGACAATCAATGACAGTAGCAATACCACTAGGTGGTTACCGGATATCACTTGGAATCGTGTGATCACTTTCCAAAGTAAACTATTCGACCCTAATGCCTGGGTATCACGAATATCTACTTGGGATAAGACCAAATGCAGTTAGAGAATTAGGCACAATTCTATAACCCTTTCGCTTAGAAGTGTTTAGTGTTTTCTGTATGTCCCTCATGCATGTTCAGATCTCCTATATATAGGAGGTTACTCTTGAGCTATTCTAATTGAATTATGAGTATTAATCGGCCCATTAATAGCCTCATAATTATCACCATTATAGCCGTTAGTGGTTACATGACCAATTAAACGTGGTCATAAAGAAGTTGTAACTGCCATTTAGCAGTACTTTCCATAAGCAGTACTTTCCACTAGCAGTACTTTCACTTGCAGTGGAAGTACAACCTATCAGTGGAAACACTGCTTATCAGTACTTTCATAGCACTATCAGTGGATACACCACTTTAGTGGAAACACTGCCTATCAGTGGAAACACTGCTTATCAGTGGAAACCACAAGCAGTACTTTCCACAAGCAGTACTTTCACCAAGCAGTACTTTCACCAGTACTACCAATACAAACCACTATAAGAGTCAGGGTGTTCATGGACCTTATGGGTGTACACTCCGTACCTCCTAACCCATTACAAGGTGTGAACTAATCCCACAAGTGCACTAAATTTTCCAACAATAGCATGATTCATCCGGAGTGAGATTCAACATAAACTACTTAATTAGGCCAATTTGCAAATTCGATCTTCTATACAAGAAACATGTCATTTTATTTGGTGAATGTTTGAAAAATAAACTAGAGAGTCAGACAATCTTTTTTTTTTTTGTGGATGACAATCTTCATTTTAATTTGTGGATGACACTTTGATTATATAACTACAAAAAATATATAAGAGTATTGCCAAAATTTAGAAGTAGAGCGTAAGTGTTTAGATGTGTTACCATCGCTTTTACCACGCTTATAAAATTTTGTGACTCAAAATTAAATTATGGTTTGTGTTGTAAAAAAATATCAACGCTAAGTATTTGAAATGTGTTGGCCTCAATGGATGGATCAATGGTCTTTCTAACTTATGTCAAAATATACCAAGTAATAAAAAAACAATGAATCTGAATAATGCTTTGATCAATATGTCATCATTCTGTTTGTGTACAAATGCTATCTATTTATACTAATCGAACAGGTACAATGAAGAGATGTGTCGATTGGTGGTTTGTAACTGCCATTTAGTAGTTATTTGTGTAACTGTCATGTAACTGCTGTCTTTGACTTTCTTCTTTGACTTTGGGTTGACCGGGTCATATGGGTACGACTAGGGTCGATTGTGATTAACCCAATATTCTCCCCCTTAATCACAATCGTTTTGTTGTAGATCTTTGACTCCAAATATTTGTTTCATTGTTAGAAACTTGATCTTCAGTAATGCTTGAAACTGCTAATAAGAGGGTTGGTTCTAAATCTTTTTCGATGAGGTTTGTTTCTTCTTGTCTTTGAAGTCTTCCATTTCTTTTATTGCAATGTGAGGCATAATGTCCATATTCATTGCAATTATAACATTTTACTTTGCTGAAATCTCTAGGCTTTTTCGTTGCTTCATTGTAATCTTGTGAGAATTTTTCTTCTTCCCGATTTCGGCTATGTGGTGGAATGTATCTTCCTTTTCTTGATTATCATAGTGATGTCTTCGACCATTGTTGTTGTGTTTTGTAAACAATAGTTTATCTTGATCATCGAATGTTCTTTCTTTATTAGCCTTTACTTTTTCTTCGAAGGTTTTCAATCTACCAATAGCTTCGTCTAGAGTCATTTTATCTAGATCGGAGTATTGCTCTATGGATGCGACAATGTGAATGAATCTTTCAGGTACAGAATTTAGCAATTTTTGTACGCGAGTTGATTCATGAAGTATTGATCCAAGACTTGTCATTTTTGACGTAATAATTGTCATCTTTGCGGTGAATGAATCGATAGTGTCATCTTTCTCCATTTGTAATATCTCAAATTCGGATTTTAGTGTTTCTAGTTTTGCCTTTGCACTCGATCCACTCCAATATTTCTAGTCTTTAATGCATCCCAAACTTCTTTTGCGCTTTTGCAATTTGCCACTTGTAATACTTGATCTTCGGGTAGTGATTGGAATAGATATGCCAATGCGGTTTTGTCTCTTTTATCATTTACTTGAGTCTCAGTAGTAGGTTCTACCATTTCTCAAAGACCATTTGCTTGTAGTATGATCTTTATTCTTATAAACCATATGGTATAATTTGTTGAATTTAACAAGGGACATTGAAAGTTTAGGGTATCTAAACTTTTAATTTGACTACTTGTTTCACCTTTTCCCATTTCGATATAATATTCTTATAAAACTTTTGAAACTTTTGTTAATAACTTTATAAATCTAAAAACTTAACAATGTAAATCTTAAAACCTTTTAAACTTTTAAATACTTTGTAAGAAACTTAAAACTTAGAAACTTTAATCTTTAAAACTTTTATAATTTATATATATTACTTATCTTAAACCTAATAAGTAGAAGCTAAAGAAAAGCTTGTTTTCTTATCATAAATAAAATAAGAAAAATCTTTAAAATTGTTTCTTATCACAAACCTAATAAGAGAACTTGAAACTTTTAAAAAAACCTTAAAACTTTTCTTATCATAAACCAAATAAGAAAAAAAACTTTGAAACTTAAAAAAAAAAAAAAAAAAAAAAAAGAAACTTATAAACTTAATACACTTTATAAACTAAAATCTAAAAAAAAAACTTTAAAACTTAAACTAAAAATAATGTAAACTTTTCTAAATACAAAACTATGTATATAAATACAAAAAAAATAAAATAGAGGGTGTGGTTTTGAAATACCCTTTGTGTTGCCCTATTTTTTGTACGCCTCCTTTATATGTTTTCTTATCTTCTAACTTTGTGAGATAAAAAAACAAACGTCTCTTTGAGAGACTGTATTATTATCGTCTCTTCTGCTTCTAGGAACTTAATCCGTTCTTGATTTTCTCCTGATCTTTATGGTCAATTCCTTTCTTCTCTGGTGTGTAGTGTTCTTCGTGAGCACTTAATTCCCTCAATTGAAACTTTAGGGTTTCGATGAAATTGGGGGTTTTATTTCCGAGAGAGATATGGATGATTGGAGATTGAAATCGAGTCGATTGGTGACTCAATTAAAGTTCTGGGCTTGATTCGTTAATTGAACAAGTGTGTTTGTCCTATTGTGAATCGTTTGATTTTTCTGCCCTAATTTGATGACTGCGTTTGTCAGATTTGTATTTGTTTTGTTTTGAATCAAAAAGGGTGTACGATTTTAAATCGTTTTCTGATCCTACTGGATTTGCTGACTCTGTTTCGATGCAAAGTGTTATAAAAAAAAGTTTCTTGCAAATTGATATCTGATGCCGGGTTGAGCAATCACAAATTGTGATTGTTCCCTTGTTGCGACAGATTCAGAAACACGAAAGATGATGTATTGATTTTGTGTTCTACTTGTTATTTGCAGAAAAAAAATTTACGAAACAGATTTTGTCCCTTTTTTTATTCTGGAACTGAAACAAATAGATTGGTAAGTGATGATTTTGGTTAGTGTTTGACCAAACCGCTCTGATACAAATTGTTGGCCTCAATGGATGGATCAATGGTCTTTTTAACTTATGTCAAAATATACCAAGTAATAAAGAAACAATGAATCTGAATAATGCTTTGTATTAATCAATATGTCATCATTCTGTTTGCGTACAAATGCTATCTATTTATACTAATCGAATGGGTACAATGAAGAGATGTGTCGGTTGGTGGTTTGTAACTGTCATTTAGCAGTTATTTGTGTAACTGTCATGTAACTGTTGTCTTTGACTTTCTTCTTTGGCTTTGGGTTGACCGGGTCATATGGGTATGACTAGGGTCGATTGGGATTAACCCAATAAAATGCTTATTTTGATTAAGGTTTGTGTTGGACTAGATATTTTAAATTTCATATCTCAAAATCCTCTCTTTATATGTCGACAAACAAACAGCAAGTTCAGTATTAAAGATAACATGTGGAGCTCATGAGCTCTCAACTTCCATTAAGGAAACAAATCTTTCCAAAAATGGAACCTCAAATTTGTGTCAAGATTTTTGACAATCCGGACCATAGATGCGTTAATGACTTTTGGCATTTGCTAAATATAGCAAGTCATGCATTCTTGTGATTTATATCTACCTAATTAACTAGCTAGGTTCTTCTCTTCTACGTAGTACTCTAGTTGTGATTAGCGGTTCACATTAATTGATCCAACAACATAGCTAGGTAAAGATGATGTATCCGATATGAAATGAGAATTAATTAAATATTTTTATGCGGAAATTTTTTTTTTAGAACGACACCTCACTTGAAATCCGACCCCCGAGTTAAATCATCCAAACGGGCAGGCCTCGGGACCCGAACCACTAGGAGAGACCCGCGAATTGAAGGGAAACCCTGGAACTCACGGCTTATCAATATCCGTGACAATGCAAATACCTTAAATTTTTAGTCGAGTGGTAGCAATTTCGAGTCCTGAGATATATATACATATATGAGATGTATATACATTGCAGTGTGTGGTAGTTTGTCTTAATAAAAAGTTCAAGAGATCAAAAAGTGAAGTTAGACATATATTTTGATAAAAATGTTCGAAAACTAGCTAAGAAGTAAGAACCAACCAAAGTCAAAGTCACTAACAACATTACCTTTGCCATAATGTTATTAAGCCTCTGTAATCTTATTTTTCCAGCTACTTGCTAACTTTTAATAAAAATCAACGTTAAAAAACATAATAAAAGAGCAAGCTAAAATGAGATCATAAATTCATTCGATCCAACGGAATTAAGTTTGTTATTCCTATTTTAAATCCAATTATGGGAGAAAAGTTTGACCTCCTCACTTTTGGAGGCTTGAGATCAAAGCAAACACGATTCCGATATCTCCATATATCAAATTCACATCGTTGTTTGTATTACCACATCAAAGGTAGCCTTCGCAAGGTTGTTGAGTTGAACTGAGGCACCCCAAGTGATTAGGCATGAAGATATTAAACGAAGTATATCTGACCTAAGTTCGTAGCCATTAAACACTTGTTGATGTGTGTCTCCTTAGGTTAGTTATCTACTTATCTCGATACTTTTGTATAAATATCATCGAGTTCAAAAACCATCTCTATATATACCCTCAACTTGCTTGCCCTTCTCCATCACCTAACCATGTTGTCTCTTGTTCATTCGTTTAGTATTAGACCAATTTCATTGCAGTTGTCTAGTCCTAGTCGACTCACTGTTAAATGTGCCACAAATCGAGATAAGTCCACCACCAAAGCTAGTGATCCTATCGCGGTCGCAGCAAAGATTAGTAACTTCGCGTTTGGTGGAGTTAGCAAAGGCCGCACTCATTTGCAAAGTTCATGTTCTATACTTGCAAGCACGTTCGCGGATGAAGCAAAAAGTGTAGATCTAGTACCAACTAGTAATCTCCCGAAGCCACTTACTCTAAACGACATGTGTCCCGCCCCAAAACATGGCTCGGACATACGTGTCGCGTATCAAGGCGTTCCTGGTGCATACAGTGAGAGCGCAGCTTGTAAAGCTTTTCCAAATTGTGAATCTATTCCTTGTGATCAGTTTGAGGTCGTGTTCCAAGCTGTTGAGCTTTGGGTTGCGGACCGTGCTGTATTACCTATTGAAAACTCCCTTGGAGGAAGTATTCATCGAAATTATGATTTACTCCTTCGACATCGACTCCATATTGTAGGTGAAGTCCAGCTCCCGGTTCTTCATTGTCTTTTAGCGTTACCAGGTGTCGGTATAGAAGATATAAACCATGTGATTAGCCATCCACAAGCTCTTGCTCAATGTGAGCTCACAATTACCGGATTAGGTCTTAATGTCACACGTGAATCATTTTACAATACCGCGGGAGCAGCTGAATCTATCGCGACAAATAATTTACGTGACACTGCTGCCATCGCGTCACATGAAGCGGCTAAATTGTATGGTCTTAATGTTTTAGTGGACAATATCCAAGACGATCTGAATAATCTTACTCGATTTGTGATGCTTGCTCGTGAACCGATCATTCCACGCATCGGTCTCCCATTTAGAACAAGCATCGTGTTTGCTCACGATAATGGGATGACCGTTTTGTTCAAGGTGTTGTCAGTTTTTGCTTTTAGGAACATTAACTTGACGAAAATCGAAAGTAGGCCTCATCGAGTCCGGCCACTTACGCTTGTTGATGATGCGAACATTGGAACCGCAAAACACTTCGAGTACTTGTTCTACGTGGATTTTGATGCATCAATGGCGGATGTTAGGGCACAAAACGCGCTAGCTGATGTGCAGGAGTTCACATCGTTCTTGCGCGTTTTGGGTAGTTATCCCATAGATATGACCCCGTGGTCTCCCTCTCGAGGAGATTGATTATCTACGAGATTGATTAAAAAAGTCGACCTAACCGGTGGTATATACATGCATGTAACAAGTAATGCATTATTTTATTATACTTCAATTCTATTTATAATGATAAATGAATAAAAGTCACCCAAGAATCATTTGTTGACTATTAAGAAAATGAGTTGTTCATGTTCGTTTATGTTCGTTCATTAAGACACTAAACGAACATAAACGATCGAACATAAATGAATATAGACAAACAATCATAAACTTTATTAAATTATGCATCTAATATTGTTTTATAAGTATCGTTTTGTTTAAACAAACTAATTTAAAAATTATAAAATTAAAAGATTTGATATACGAACATAAATAAATAAATGAACATAAATGAACGTTAACGAACGCATAATCAGACGTTCACGAACATAAATAAACGGACGTGACTTTTGTTCGTGTTCGTTCATTTAACTAAACGATCGTAAAATATTGTTCATGTTCGTTCATTTAATAAATAAACGAACTTTTTACCGAACCGTTCATGAAATGTTCACTGAACGTTCAGTTCGTTTACAGCCCTAAATAAGAGCATGTGTCATGATAGTGGTTAAGTTACTCATTCGAGGTATACGGGTGTCACATTATTATAACAAACTTTCATAACTAACCTTCTTTCACTCACAACAAATCTCAACTTACTCATTTGAGCCCACCACTTACAACTTTATTTTTTATTCAAATTTTCAAATAAACTAAATTTATTTCATTAAAAATTAAAATACATTACAACATAATAATATTACACACAACTTAAAATAACGGTACGAAAAAAAAATACGATACGAAAAAAATAATACGGGGAAAAAATACAACACATATTAATAATAGGACACTTAAACATTTTACTCGTCATCGTCATCGGCATCGGCATACTTCATTATTTTTGCTTGTCTCTTTCGGATGATATCGTCTTTTACGGGTCTGTAGTCATGTTGGGATCTAGCAGGAGAAACTTCATCTCCTTCATCTCTAACGCCCTTACTTCCTTCTCCCTCCTCGCCTCGTAACAAGCCATTTGAACGTCGGCTTTTTGCGAATATTTTTCGGATAATTGTCCCGAAAAAGTATTCGTTTGACTCCCACCGGAGCTCGCCGTGCTCGACGTTGAAGTCGACTTTTGTTTCTTTGCAGCTCGACTCTTTCTGCCGCCGTCTCTTTCGGGACGAGGTCGTTTGTAATAACCTAAATTTTCGTCTCATAAATTTCCGTCATATTTTGAACTTTAAGATTGTCACATCAACTAAAATTCGAAAGTATAGAACGTGAGCGTGAATTATAAAGACTACACTATTCGACTTGTCAATCTATAGTTATATATTTTATTTTAACCTAACTTAAATAAATAAATCTACATTTATAATACCTACATAAAATAAATGGTACATCTCCCTAGACTCTTTTTATTTTAGTTTTTGTACACTACTTACTTAGTCATAAAAGTGTCTAAATACCAAAAAAAAAAAAAAAAAAAAAAAAAATAGGTTGAAAGAGTTCCCCTATTAAATAAAAATATCCGGTCCATTATTTCCTTGTCTTCCCCCCATTGTTCTTATAAACCGATTCCCTTTTATCCTCCCTGACCCTAATCGACTTCACCCAAAAAAAATAATAAAATAAAAAATGTGCGGCCTCTATTTCCCCTCCAAGAATCAGGAAGGTGCGAAGAATTCAGGTGGTGATCGGGGTGGTGTACCAACTTTGGTGATTCGTGGGTTTGTTGGTCTCGTTATAATCGGCCTAGGAGGTATCGTCTTATAATCTTGTGTTTCGTTATATATAATGATACGGATGGACATACAAATATATGAGTAACATATATGTTTTGGACACATGAAATCATGAATGATACGCCTATATGTGGTTTGTTTTGGGTCGTGTTTTTGGATTGAGTGTGTCGAGTTTATGCAGAAATTCTGCCATTAGAATATGATTTTTAAACAGCCCTATATGATCGAGTTATACAAGATTAATTGATGTCGTGTTCTTTGGACTGTTTTGGTGTCATCTTGGGTAGCCCTAATCGACCTAAACGTAGCATAACCCAGCTCTAATACTCGGCCTTGGTGTCACAATAAATGGAATCACAAAGATAGAAACCCTAGGTTGTATTTGGTATCGAGTTCTATGATTTTATGTGAGGGTATTTGATGTGTTATGGCTCGTTAGTTTAGTGTGTCTATTTGTACCTTGGGTGTTTTGATTAAAAGGGTTGTAAATCATGTGTAATAGATGTTAAATCTAATCTACATAAGTCTCGTGTGTGTTGGAACGATTAAAACACGTTTGATAATGGTCTTAAACGAATGTTGGAATTTTGCAGTTTTTTAAGTCGAATGTGTGTGAGTGATAAGATAAGTTTCATAAAGGTTAATCTGAATTTTGGTTGTAAAAACTTATTTTATGTCTTAGTTAAGTTTACCAAATGATTTGGTCGAATTTGGAGTTCTCTAAGCCGTATTTTTGAATTTTACAAGACCAAGTGTCAAAGCTGAGAAAACGGGTCTGAAATTCAGTTGGATTGTTTGATTTTTCATTTTCAAACCATAGGGAATTAGGAGCTCTCCTTTTACAGGATTGATACTTATGATATAAATGAATTTCTGGAATTTCTGGAAATTTTTCCAAGGTGTTTAAACAGGTCTAATAAACGTAAACGTTTGAGGTGTACTTCCTGAACACTTTCTGGGCATGTCTGGAAATATAGATTTTTAAACCATACTTAGACTCTGAGATAAAATCTACCAAAATTTGTGAAATTACTTAACTAATGTGGGAACCTCTGAGAATTTTCTTATAATTTTTGGAATATTTCTGATGGGTTTAAACATTCGTGTAAAACTGGTCCAGATGTGAAGTTAAGAAAATGAAAGACAAAATGATGATATCAATATGTAAAACACTTATAAATGCATAAGAAGCTTATAAAATGAATATGTTGGTAATATGTGAGTATATTTACTGTAGATCTTGTGAAGAGGGATAAGTGATTGGCTTTGTGTGCTTTGCTCTCGTGCACACACTTTGAGGTACAAATATTCCGTCATTTCAGTAATGACACATTTTTTCTCTCATGACTCTTGTCTATTTTGATATTCGATTCGTATTCTACTTGCTTTGATTTGATATGATTCGTTCTGGTATGATCATCTGATTTGATATTCGATTGGTTATTCGTTTGATATGTTATCTGTTTGAGATCCTTACTTTGATTTGATGTGAACCTTTGAATCGGGCAACTGACTTTTTTTGTCTTTGGTACAAAAGTATAGTCTTTTTTTATTATAAAAAAGTACATATTTCTTGGGCAACTTGGTCCCACACATATGTATTATTGGGCAACTTATTAAATAAAAAGTACACTTTCTTTTAAATACAAAATACATTTAATTACAAAATACATTTTATATTTTTGTATACATACATTTACAGTCATACATCATTTATAGTAACTTTATAACATTAAACAGATCCAAACCACTGCTACCCATTCAAACATACACAAACTTTTTACACACACTTCACATTCAAACACACCCTCTCCCCTACTGCTACCCAGATTCAACGATCATCACCGATCAAAGAGAAAAAAGTATGGGTAGAAGAGGCTATTCTCCTTCCCCGCCTAAGGGTGGTTATGAAAGGAGGAGGAGTCCTAGTCCTCCTAGGAGTCGCTACGGTGGTGGTGGTGATTATAGGTGGGTTTGATCAAATAATTGAACAGAGGAGGAAGAGAACTGGAAACAAGGTGTTTTCGGTTACACCGCAGGTTCATCATGGTTCAGGTAGCTCAGGTCATCTTCGCCGCAAAGGAAGAGAATTATCGGGAGCTTTTACATATTCGAGTTTTATGAAGGATGTGAAATTACCCATAAGAATTTATTTGAATTATGATGTTGTCGGTCACTCACACGATAGGGATTGTAGGAACGTTGGAGACATTGTTAAGGTGAGTTTAAATTAGTAATCTGGTTCTTGTTTGCTTGAAGTTATCGCGGTTTATGATTTATTTATTTTCAGTTAGGTGAGCCTCCTGCTGGTTCTGATTTAGGTAGGTGTAATCCTCTCAATGATCTGCCAATATATGGTGATTGATGGTATAATTGCACTTCGGATGATTTAACCGGGGATGACAAAAGGCGCCGTCTGCAAAAGGTTTGTCCTAATTTCTTGTTTAAGTTTTATTGTTTTAATGAATTTGTAATGTTTGGGTGACATAGCACTACTTATAGCTATAAGATTATTTAAAACTCAAATGATCAGTTTGACACTAGCTCTAGCAATACTGATTATCAAAGGGTAGAGTAATTATCTGGATTTGTAACCACTGCTACTTTATTTCCTAAACCACTGCTAGTATATTTTTGGTAACCACTGCTACTTTATTTCATTCCACTGCTAGTGTTACTAAACCACTGCTAGTATATTTTGGTAACCACTGCTACGTTTCTCGAAACCATTGCTAGTTTCTATGTATAAAAATTACACTTTGAGAAACTTTCAATCAGTTACCTTTTCTCTTTTTAGTATATTTTTTTATTTTACCAGTTGGGTGCATATGAGATCAAACATAGCCCGTATCGACCCATTTATAAGTAATGGGTCACACCCCATGAAACCTTCTGACTGATTTGTGAAAGATAAAAGAACAAAGATAATAGATATATAACTTGTGTTATGTTAGATATAAAAGTAACTTAATCACATATCTTGGCTTTTAAGTTTTTTAATCTGGTGTTTGTTTGTATCAGGTTATTGGAATTCAATTGCACCTTATTTTGCTCAAATAAGTTGTTAAGTGGGTGTTTGAGTAAGGTTAGTTGAAAGAGCTTATGTGCTTGTTGCATTCTGAGAATACAATAAGCTGTTTTTTGGAACCCCAAACAGCTTGTTTGTGTCAAACAAGCTGTTTTTGAGAAACCCATGTGGAGGAGCTTATGAAAAAGAGCTTATTGAGCTCATAAGTGTACGAAAAATGATATGAATAAGCTAACCCAACACCCCTAATAAGTACTGTTTAAGGCAGAGCATTTGGTCTAGAACTATTAGTCGGTTTTGGAGAACATGGATTAGCTGATTGGCTTAGTTTGCTTGATAGTTTTCGATTTTTAGTTGTTCATACCATTTGTTATGATGATTCAGCGAGTGTTTGAACTGTTAAAGTAAGGTTCATCTGATCAAGTATTTGCTACAGCCCTAGACCACTAAACGATATACAATCACGCTTTAGGTGGTCTTTGGATGTTTATTCTCTGTCTGATCTATTTATCTAAGTTGGCTTGGGGAGTTGTCGAGTTCCATCCGTATCTCAGGAAAGCAAATGAGCTCGAGAATGCCTATCAAGCCATAAAATGGGGTGCAAACTATCTGATCAAAGCCCATTCTTTACCTAATGTGATGTACGCTGCAGTGGGAGATGGTATATCTGATCACGAGTGCTGGCAGCGCCCTGAAGACATGACGACTCCATGAACTGCTTACAATGAGGATCATAAACATCCTGGAGCTAACATTGCTGGAGAAACTGCAGCTGCATTTGCTGCATCGTCTATTGCTTTCAAATATTCGGACCCTAGTTATTCTAATATGCTTCTTAAACATGCAAAGCAGGTAATAATCCAACGGATTCTAGCTTCGATGGATCACTCTTAACAATCACAAATTAGATGAGTCACCTTAGATACATCTTGTCATCTTATATATCTCTAGATGCATTGTATGTACCATATAAGATTGTTAACCATTGATCTTATAAAATTACAGTTATTTGATTTTGCACAAAATAATCCGGGAGTTTACTCTGATAGTATACCAGCTGCCAGACATTTCTACCCAAGTAGTGGATATCAGGTAAAGCTAACGTATTTAATTCTCATATTTTGAGCAGCGTATCCTTCGAACATGCTCAATTACACTTGAAACAAATTACAGGATGAGCTATTATGGGCAGCAGCATGGTTATACCGTGCCACCAACAATAAAATCTATGCAGATTTCATCGCAAATCCCACATATATAGGTGGCACTCGATCCATGTTCTCTTGGGACGACAAGTTTGTTGGTGTCCAAGTTCTCATTGCAAGGGTAATCTCTTAACATCATTCATACCAGTCATAAGTATCAACTTAATTAAGATTCGTATATGAAAGCCCTTTTTTTCTGCAAAAGACACGGGCTTTTAATGCGTTTTATAGCAACTATGACTTCCATTGGCTCGTAGAGTCTTCATGTTCATAGAATCGGACTTTGGTTAAACCTACTTGATATATAATAGTCTGGTAGAGTACCCAGCAACCCACTCAATATTACACCAGCTAAGGATTGTCTATCTTCACTTGGAAGAAGAGAGCAAAAAATTGTCGATTTCATTAATTGCATTGATGTGAGTACCAGGAAACAATAAACGTAATAGGGGCACCAAAGAGGGTGTTCTTATGGACTTTAATTTATGTATACCGGCTTGAAGTGTCCAGGGTGGTGGTACACTGTACCACTGAAGATACCATGACAGAAGTGTAGAGATGTTATCATCTTGTAAACCATCAGCAGACCATTTCCCAGATCTAAAGTAATCACGTATGCTGGTTTTCAATGATGAAGAATATGCTAGAAGCTCTTCTACCCGTTTGTTGAGAGAACCTAAAAATGTTGATTGAACAATACTACCTCTTGAACTCGTGAGCCTTCCCTTTAATAAAGCGTCATTGTAGGCTAGCGCAAGCTGCGTGAAAGAATTGGTAATCAATTACTGTAACACGTAAAATATGCTAAAAGGGATGCACTTTTACCTTTAGACTGGGGAGAAACTGAGAATCATTTAGAATCGGTATACCACTAATAACCTCATCTGCCATAGATGCAACAGTTGTGTATAAAGACAAGTAGACCTGTACATGATGTGTAGTATTATTACTAAAGCAACAAAACTGTGGTATAAGCTACATATTTATTTACTAATATCATGGAAATCAAAGAAATAAACTTTATGAGATATATACCTGTAAAAGTGCAGGTTTGTCTTTACTCACACACTCAAACAGCACTTGCAAGCAAAACTCTTGGAAATATATGCTCATCAGTTGCCACCTAAAAGCTTGTTACGATTACAGAGCCTAATTTAATCAACCGAATTACTTCTTCTGATTAGATAAAATAAACAGTCAACTCTTACTATCTGAAACATATGGTACACCAGTTGGATATACCTTTTCCTGAAACAAGAACATATGGCTAATCATGCCATATAAATAAAGTGTAACGTACTTGATGTTCCATGAATGATCACAGCAGAGAGCACCAAAAGCAATCAAGCTCGGATCTGATGAGAAGGTACTGACCAACTGATTTACACTCAATGCGGCATCACCATCATTATTATTGCTAGGAGTGCTTGCTCTCAAGCTTGCCAAACCAAACACCTGTAATGTGTAAATTCGGTTTTATTCAAAAACTAAACAAAAAAAATTAATTTTAGAAATCACAAAGATCAAACCTTGTGCATCGCCCTTGAAAGCAAAGACTGGCGTCCTATAGGGTCATCCACATATGAACAAGCTCCAACTTTAAGTTTGATGTAGAGGATACCAGAATTAAATGGGTCATTCTTGTCTCCAGCCTTCCACCATGGTTTCTCTGTATGTTAAAAATAAGATTAGTCTATAACAGATTGTTATATGAATCGTGAATTAGCTATTAACATAAAGTGTTGCATAACTACCTTCTGGATTAAGCTCAATAACTTGAGGCCAGTAACGAGGACCGCAAACTCGAACCGTTTTTAACTGCAGCAACATATGAAACATCAAGAAAAAGCTATAATAGCAAAAAGTCTAGCACATAATGCATATAATTACACTAATAGTATGGGAATAAACAAGCAACTTACAAGAGCACGCTCAGGAAGAATGCAAGGAGTGACCTCACAGAAACTTTTTTCTGCATAATGCTGAGTTTCCTTGATTGTAACTTCCAGAGGAGCATAAACTGGTAGGCATGTGTCCACATCAACTGTTTGAACCCACCGACCTTCCGTAGCAATGACATACAAGTGCCGATATGCCTGTACATGATATTTTTTCACAATGTTATTATGAGGCAATAGACATGAAAGTACCCATAATATTTACTGCTTAGTTTAGAAAGAAGTTCATCAGAACCTGAAGGTGACAGCGGTTGTCATTTGGTCCAGTGGGTAAACGTGGATAAAGGGTAATCAACAAAGCAGCGATAGAGCTGTTGCTAGTTGAGAAGGTTCTCAATCCACCCCCGAGGAACAAGAAACCAATAGCCAAGCTCACCTGAAAGGAATACATGTATTTTTATTTGTCTCAAATACCCAAATTATGATACAGAAAGCAAAACAAGTTAAGTAAATTATTTGAACTCATAAAAGAATATACGCATGTAATAAAGTCAACACACTTTGTTTAAACTTTCATTTCACATTACAACTATAATAATGAAATTCAGATAAAATCTGACATATTTACAGTCCTAAGTCCAAAAATTAGTTTAGAACTAGATTAAAATGTAATGAGTAATGACTTATGCATGCATGGGAAAATCAAGAATAGTTTGTGAACTTACTGATGTTTGAGTACCATAGTTGACGTGTCCATCAGCTGAATTTCTACAGCGGAGAAATTTTAACAATTTAAAAGTCTGAAGGTGCCCTGAACCAGCCATAACCTGAGGATACTCCAACGATGTCAAATCTTGGGTTCGTGTTTTAATATCATTTGAATAAATATAAGGTGCAAAGAGAAGAAAGATGATATTAAACAAACAATATACGCAAGCAGATTGCACTTACCACAGACAGAGAAAGAGCAATAAGGTGTAGACATGTCTCTAATGTACCCCTATCAACATATTGTGATAATCCCCTTGGAAATCCAGGCAATTTCTTAACGGATAGAGGCTTTATCTGCAATATACACAAAAAAGAAGCTGAAATTGACAGAAAAGGTAGAGATGGTAGTCCGTTTCATAGAAAGGCCATACCTCATTGTAAGCAGTTCGTGGAGTCATCATGTCTTCAGGGCGCTGCCAGCACTCGTGATCAGATATACCATCTCCCACTGCAGAGTACAGCACATTAGGTGAAGAATGGGCTTTGATCAGATAGTTTGCACCCCATTTTATGGCTTGATAGGCATTCTCGAGCTCATTTGCTTTCCTGAGATACGGATGGAACTCGACAACTCCCCAAGCCAACTTAGATAAATAGATCAGACAGAGAATAAACATCCAAAGACCACCTAAAGCGTGATTGTATATCGTTTAGTGGTCTAGGGCTGTAGCAAATACTTGATCAGATGAACCTTACTTTAACAGTTCAAACACTCGCTGAATCATCATAACAAATGGTATGAACAACTAAAAATCGAAAACTATCAAGCAAACTAAGCCAATCAGCTAATCCATGTTCTCCAAAACCGACTAATAGTTCTAGACCAAATGCTCTGCCTTAAACAGTACTTATTAGGGGTGTTGGGTTAGCTTATTCATATCATTTTTCGTACACTTATGAGCTCAATAAGCTCTTTTTCATAAGCTCCTCCACATGGGTTTCTCAAAAACAGTTTGTTTGACACAAACAAGCTGTTTGGGGTTTCCTAAAAACAGCTTATTGTATTCTCAGAATGCAACAAGCACATAAGCTCTTTCTACTAACCTTACTCAAACACCCACTTAAAAGCTTATTTGAGCAAAATAAGGTGCAATTGAATTCCAATAACCTGATACAAACAAACACCAGATTAAAAAACTTAAAAGCCAAGATCTGTGATTAAGTTACTTTTATATCTAACATAACACAAGTTATATATCTATTATCTTTGTTCTTTTATCTTTCACAAATCAGTCAGAAGGTTTCATGGGGTGTGACCCATTACTTATAAATGGGTCGATACTGGCTATGTTTGATCTCATATGCACCCAACTGGTAAAATAAAAAAATATACTAAAAAGAGAAAAGGTAACTGATTGAAAGTTTCTCAAAGTGTAATTTTTATACATAGAAACTAGCAATGGTTTCGAGAAACGTAGCAGTGGTTACCAAAATATACTAGCAGTGGTTTAGTAACACTAGCAGTGGAATGAAATAAAGTAGCAGTGGTTACCAAAAATATACTAGCAGTGGTTTAGTAACACTAGCAGTGGTTTAGGAAATAAAGTAGCACTGGTTACAAATCCAGATAATTACTCTACCCTTTGATAATCTGTATTGCTAGAGCTAGTGTCAAACTGATCATTTGAGTTTTAAATAATCTTATAGCTATAAGTAGTGCTATGTCACCCAAACATTACAAATTCATTAAAACAATAAAACTTAAACAAGAAATTAGGACAAACCTTTTGCAGATGGCGCCTTTTGTCATCCCCGGTTAAATCATCTGAAGTGCAATTATACCAGCAATCACCATATATTGGCGGATCATTGAGAGGATTACACAAGAACCTACCCAAATCAGAACCCGCAGGAGGCTCACCTAACTGAAAATAAATAAATCATAAACCGCGATAACTTCAAGCAAACAAGAACCAGATTACTAATTTAAACTCACCTTAACAATGTCTCCAACGTTCCTACAATCCCTATCGTGTGAGTGACCGACAGCATCATAATTCAAATAAATTCTTATGGGTAATTTCACATCCTTCATAAAACTCGAATATGTAAAAGCTCCCAATAATTCTCTTCCTTTGCGGCGAAGATGACCTGAGCTACCTAAACCATGATAAACCTGCGGTGTAACTGAAAACACCTTGTTTCCAGGTCTCTTCCTCCTCTGTTCAATTATTTGATCAAACCCACCTATAATCACCACCACCACCGTAGCGACTCCTAGGAGGACTAGGACTCCTCCTCCTTTCATAACCACCCTTAGGCGGGGAAGGAGAATAGCCTCTTCTACCCATACTTTTCTCTCTTTGATCGGTGATGATCGTTGAATCTGGGTAGCAGTGGGGGAGAGGGTGTGTTTGAATGTGAAGTGTGTGTAAAAAGTTTGTGTGTGTTTGAATGGGTAGCAGTGGTTTGATCTGTTTATTGTTATAAAGTTACTATGAATGATGTATGACTGTAAATGTATGTATACAAAAATATAAAATGTATTTTGTATTTAAAAGAAAGTGTACTTTTTATTTAATAAGTTGCCCAAGAATACATATGTGTGGGACCAAGTTGCCCAAGAAATATGTACTTTTTTATAATAAAAAAAGACTATACTTTTGTACCAAATACAAAAAAAGTCAGTTGCCCAAGAATGTGGGTCAAAGTTGCCCAACAAATCAACTATGACACTTGTACTATGTAAGTACAAGGTGGGCCCAAAGATAAGGACACTTGTCAACTTTGTGGGAGAGTTGCCCATGGGGCATTATGAGAAGTGAAAAAAAAGTTGGACATTTGGGGTAAATTAGTTGGGCAACTGAGACATTTAGAGAATTTGCCCTTTGAGTAAAGTTAAAATGACAAAAGGAGAAAATGATAAAGTACAAAGATGTGGGCGTTGTATGATTTTGTATTGTTGTGGCCATGAATGGTTCAGAAGTTGTCAAAATCCTTCAGCGTCATATATTTCTTTTATCAAACAAAATATGCTCTGACCGATTCATTGATCTCCTCTTAATTGCTCAATTCAAAGGCTATCAAACAGGGCCATAGTTTCCTTGCTAGGTTTACATCATAGTTGTCAGGATCCCGATCCTGATCTTAGGATCTTACGATTTTACGATACTGCAAAGCAAAAACGATCCAGATCCTACATAGGATCTTTGCAAGCTTAAGATCTTATAGGATCCCAATCTTGACCATACGATCTTACGATTTAATCCGATCCGATCTTACTTTTCTCGGATTACAAACTAAAAAACTACAAATTTATGGGTTGTTTGTTTGTAGAATTCAAAAAACAATATGTCAATCTTTTTAAACATTTTATAATCATAATTTAGGACAACATTTATATGAAACATTCATAGTATTTTGTGGTTATAATGTATTAGAATTTGTAGATTTTTATAAAATTACATAAACTATTAAGAAATAACATTAGAGTGGGATCTTAAGATCCCGATCCGATCTTACGATCACGATCTTGCAAAGACAAAAACGATCCTGAGTAGGATCCCGATCTTGACAACCTTGGTTTACATGCTAAGAGCACTAGGTGTGGTGAAGAGTCATCCCCTTTTCATCACCGCCACGTCACTACCACATCATCATAACAAACATCCACAACTAACCACAACTAACCCCCCTCACTCACAAGTCACAACAAACCTCAACCTCTTTATTGGGTCCACCACTACAACTTTATTTTTTTTTTCAAATTTACAAATAAACTAAATTTATTTCATTACTAATTAAAATACATTAAACAACACAATAATAAGAAAAATAAACACGATACGTAAAAAAAATGACACGGGAAAAAAAATACAACACATACTAATAATACGAAACCTAAGCATCTCGTTCGACATATTTCCTCACTATTTTTTTCTGCCTCTTTAAGATGATCTCTGCTTTTGCCGAGTCATCGGCCAAACTGGGATTTAGCATGAGAAACTTCATCTCCTTCATCTCTAACGCAACAATTTCCTTCTCCCGTCTTGCCTCGTAACAAGCCATTTGAGCGTCGGCTTTTTGAGCATAATTTTCGGATATATGTCCCGAAAAAGTACTCGATTGACTCCCACCGGAGCTCGCAGCGCTCAACGTTGAAGTCGACTTTTGTTTCTTTGCGGCTCGATTCTTTCTGCCGCCATCTCTTTCAAGACGAGGTCGTTCGTCCGGGCCGAATATATCCTCGAGACATGTAATGTCAATCGGCTCTTCGGCATCCCACTTCGGGTAATTTTTCAAAATATCCCAACATTGAACATACCCGAACTCCTTCCCAGCTTAACGTTGCTCAAAGCTCAGTTTCGCATTCTCGACATGATCGTGGTCATTTTCACCACTTCGACGCTGCAAATGTTTGTAAATAGCGTTGAATTTTTGGCAATCACCGTTAATCCTCGACCATTTACCAGTAATCATATTTTTGGTACGCTGGTTATCGGTGGTCTGATTATTAAACATGTCCATAATGTCGTTCCAAAAGAAATCTTCGGAACGGTCATTTCCCATATCTCGATCTTGGGAAATTTCTATCCAACATTGCGCAAGCAACCTTTATTTAGCCTTGCTCCACTTCCTCCTGTCTGCCTGGCCTATGACTTCCACATCTTCGTCATCGTCTGCGTCCAAATCCATAGCTTGTTTTGTTATTTTGCCTTCGTCTTTTTCATGGTACCTTTGGCCGGTTCACGTGATTTTGGTACTTTGAATTGTGAATCGGACGGTTGTGATTCCATTTGGGGAAACGTTTGAGGTTGTGACGGGTTAAAAAACTGTGTAGGTTAAGACGGGTTAAAAAAACTGTGGTGATGGAAATCGGGCGGGGTAAGTTGCGAGTCCTTGTTGAAACGCATATCGTTGGTTAAGAAAAATTTCTTCTGGAGACTAGTTGGAATTTTGCGAGGAGGGGGTAGACGGGTTTGAAGAACCACTGTATTTGTGGTGGGTTTGAATTTAGTAGGTTTGTGAAATACCCTCCGTCATTTGGGTTTTGAGACATTGTGAGATATTTTTTTGAACTAAAGAGATAGAAAGTTGATGAAGATGGAGGAGATGAAGATGATAAAAATGGTGGTTATGATATGTTATTTATAAGGGTAGTAAGGCTTTTTTTTTTAAAAAAAAAAACTATCCGTTTTGCAACGGATATATTTTTTCGAAAACTAAATATATCCGTTTCCTTTGTCAGACGTTCAGCTCGTTGCCGTCACGAAGAGAAAAGGAACGGCGAAGCTCGGCGAGCTCAGCCGATGTGGCGGCGAGCTTGGGCGAGCCTCCACGTCGGACGGCGAACCACTACAACGAGACACACCTATTGCTCCAAAAGTATCATCCTGATGAAATATCCAACATTCTTAAATTGTTTTCAAACTTTGCCTATCAAATTTGACTTTAACGTATAATCCCTCAAAATAGATGTACCAAACCATACCCATGCTACAAGCAAATTGAGATACATGTATCTGTATATAGGCCTTTTCCCTTTTTGTAAAGCAATTTTTTTCACACGCCTTTTAACGGCGAAGTTTTTATTAGAAAAAAGACTCGTCTACGAGGTGAGATGAGCCAAGAGAACTGTGCAACCACACAATACAAGCCAAAAAAAAAGCTAAGAAAGCCCCTAAAACCAAATAATAATCGACTCCCGACCCCTATTAATGAAACAAAAAGACAACAACAAAAACCTATAAGAAACTCCAAGCCTGATATCCCGAGAACTAAGAAGAAGTAGACACTGCTAAAATTTTGTGACTCACAATTAAATTAAGGACAATTTTCGTTATGTCACTCTGTCACTAAAAAGGCTGTATATTAATTTGTCACTATAATGAAACTTCCTCATAATTAACTTTTAGAGACCAACGTTGAGTTGTATAATAATCGACGCTAAATAGTTGAAATGCTAATTTGGATTAAGGTTTGAAATGTTAAATATTTTCATAGATATATTTTTAATTTCATATCTCAAAAAATTTATTATCATATTACATAACTTCTTATGTATATGTCCACAAAGAAACAACAAGTTCATTATTAGAGATAACTTCCATTACGGAAACAAAATCTTTCCAAAAATAGAACCTCAATTTTGTGTCAAGATTTTTGACAATTCGACGGACCTTTTATCCCTATCCAAAGGATGCATTTTACAATTAAATACCTTTAGCTTTAGCCATATATATGTCTTGCATTCTTGTGATTTGACTCAACCTAACTTAGGTTCTTCTCTTTTGCGTAGTACTTTTTTTGTAAGTAACTGTCCATATTAATTGATCCAATAATAATTAGGTTAAGCTGATATCTCATATCTGGTATGAGATATACGTTTCTAGTTTTTTCTTTCGCATTTTGTTGCTATCGTAAAAAAAGAATTTTTGCCCCCCACATCCTATTTTTCTGGGTCCGTCACTGCAAACGAGCCCTAAGTGTTTTAATGCGGCTTAGCAACATCCGTGACAATGCCAATACTTTATAATCAAGAGGCAGTGAGTTCGATTCCCAGCAAGTTTGTCTTAATTTCTAAAGAATGTGCTTAATGAAAAACAAGCTAAGAAAATCAAAGTTAACTAATATTAACAAAGATTAATTACCTTTGCCTTAAAAAGTATAGCATTCGGATAACCCAAGTCACTATTATTTATGATAATATGATATACTTATGTTTAACTTTCTGTGGAGCGTAAGGTATTAAGTATATCTAACCTAATCTCGTAGCCATTAAACACTTGCCGATGTGTGTTTCCTTAGGTTAGTTATCTCGATATTCTTGCATAAAATATCTTTGACTTCGAAAACCATCTATATATACCCCTCAACTTGCTTGCCTTCTTCATCATCAAACGATCAGGTTCAAATTTTTTGTGTCTTTGCATTTCAAAGGCCTGAGCTTTATAAAACTTTAAAAAGAACTAAACCATGTTGTCTCTTGGTCATTCGTTTAGTCCTGGTCGACTCACTGTTAAATGTGCCACAAATCGAGATAAGTCCACCACCAACGCTAGTGATCCTATTGCGGTTAACTTCGCGTTTGGTGGAGCTAGCAAAGGCCGCACTCATTTACAAAGTTCATGTTCTATAATTGCAAGCACATTCGCGGATGAAGCAAAAAGTGTAGATCTAGTACCAACTAGTAATCTCCCGAAGCCACTTACTCTAAACGACATGTGTCCCGCCCCAACACATGGCTCGGACATACGTGTCGCGTATCAAGGCGTTCCTGGTGCATACAGTGAGAGCGCGGCATGTAAAGCTTTTCCAAATTGTGAATCTATTCCTTGTGATCAGTTTGAGGTCGTGTTCCAAGCTGTAGAGCTTTGGGTCGCGGACCGTGCTGTATTACCTATTGAAAACTCCCTTGGAGGAAGTATTCATCGAAATTATGATTTACTCCTTCGACATCGACTCCATATTGTAGGTGAAGTCCAGCTCCCGGTTCGTCATTGTCTTTTAGCGTTACCAGGTGTCGGTATAGAAGATCTTAACCATGTGATTAGCCATCCACAAGCTCTTGCTCAATGTGAGCTCACAATTACCGAATTAGGTCTAAATGTCACACGTGAATCATTTTACAATACCGCGGGGGCAGCTGAATCTATCGCGACAAATAATTTACGTGACACTGCTGCCATCGCGTCACATGAAGCGGCTAAATTGTATGGTCTTAATGTTTTAGTGGACAATATTCAAGACGATCTGAATAATCTTACTCGATTTGTGATGCTTGCTCGTGAACCGATCATTCCACGCATCGGCCTCCCATTTAGAACAAGCATCGTGTTTGCTCACGATAATGGGACGACCGTTTTGTTCAAGGTGTTGTCAGTTTTTGCTTTTAGGAACATTAACTTGACGAAAATTGAAAGTAGGCCTCATCGAGTCCGGCCACTTACACTTGTTGACGATGCGAACATTGGAACCGCAAAGCACTTCGAGTACTTGTTCTATGTGGATTTCGATGCATCAATGGCGGATGTTAGGGCACAAAATGCGCTAGCTGATGTGCAGGAATTCACATCATTCTTGCGCGTTTTGGGTAGTTATCCCATAGATATGACCCCGTGGTCTCCCTCTCGAGGAGATTGATTATCTACGACATCACATAAAAAAATCGACCTGACCGGGTTCTGTTTCTTTGAATTCCCTCGAGGAGTTTTTTACGATACTCCGTAGTATATACATGTAACAAGTACTGCATTATTTTATTGTACTTCAATTCTAGTTATAACGATATGAATAAAAGTCACCCAAGAATCATTTGTTGACTATAGAGCGACAAAAGCCATATATTGGAAGTTCTTAGTTTGGCAAATAAATGTTACAAATTAAATACTATATATTTTGTCTTGTGTAATTTGTTATTATGTCTCTTTTATCTCACAGTGCTTTTGACTAGTAATATGATCTTTAGATCTCTAATTAAAGAAATGATAAAGATCTTCAACAAAATGTGAATACTCAAGAACTAGAAAAGAGAATTGGACAAATTGGTGATTTCTTATTAGGATAGTGAATTTGTTACAGAGAGAATATTGTTTACAATTCAAAAGAGATGATCTAAAATGATTACAAGTGAATGATTTATACAAGGAATGGATTAACTGATTTTCCCGCCAAAACGGCTATATGAAAATCAGTTATGATATTGTGTTGTGTTGACTTTTTGACTTTACTTAAAACTCATATCAATACTTCCTCCTCCAGTAAATGCTTGTCCTCAAGCATCAATGTCAAAATCAGGAAAGCGTTTGACTATGTCACTATGTAGTTCCCATGTTGCATCATCTGGAGTTTCATTTGACCATCTGACTAGAACAAAGACTTTAGCTGAAGAACCCACTTTGCCCAATCTTCTGTCAAGTATCTGCACTGGAACAACTTCCAATTCACCTTCAGTGTTGCATCTTGGTAACATGGGGTTTGTTGTAGGGACTGAACCTTTGTATTTCTTAAGCTGAGAAATGTGAAACACTGGATGTATCTGTGAACTTGCAGGCAACTCCAATTTGTATGCTACCTGTCCAATCCTTCCAATAATCTGAAATGGTCCATAGTACTTAGGATTAAGCTTGTTGTATTTCCCCATTCTCACAGTGACTTGCCTATGAGGTTGCAATTTCAGGAGTACCCATTGCCCAATATCAAACTCCCTTTCAGTTCTTTTAGCATCAGCAATGGCCTTCCTTCTATGCTGAGACCTTTCCAAATGGAACTTGAGCAACTGAACAGTAGCTTCTCTTGCAGCCAAGGATCTATCCACACTTTCCACTAAACTTTGACCTTGAACATAAGCAATTGGATTGGAAGGTGGTTGACCATACAATACTTCAAAGGGTGTAACTTGGGTTGCAGTATGGTAATTGGTATTATACCAATATTCAGCCAAAGAGACCCATTTTGACCATTCCTTAGGTTTTTCCCCTGACATACATCTTAAGTAACATTCTAAGCACATGTTGACTACTTCAGTTTGTCCATCAGTTTGGGGATGGTATGAAGTGGACAAGTGTAGACTGACCTTTAACATCTTGAATAGCTCCTTCCAAAATAAACTGATGAAAACCTTGTCCCTGTCACTTACTATCACCTTGGGAAGACCATGGAGCTTGTACACATTATCCAAGAAAGCTTGAGCTACCTGAACAGCTGTGAAAGGATGGCTCATTGGAATAAAATGACTGTACTTACTTAGTCTATCCACTACCATAAACAAAACTGTTTTTCCATTAGAAGGTAGAAGACCCTCTATAAAATCCATTGAAATTTCTGACCAAACTTGTTGAGGTATAGGAAGAGGCTGCAATAATCCAGGATAAGCAGACAAATCAGGTTTATTTGCTTGACAAACTCTACAATTGGCCACATATTCTTTGACTTTTTGTCTCAACTTCTTCCAATAGCATAAACCACTGATTCTTTTGATAGTAGCTTGTACTCCTGAATGTCCACCACTTGGATCAGCATGGAAATAATGAAGTAACTCATGTCTTAGCTGCTCATTATCACCAACTACTATCTTCCCTTTCCTTCTCAACTGCCCATGTACCAAACTGTAGTGCTTGTGTGATTGAGCATTGGCTTCCAAGTCAGAGGCAATCTTCTGCAATTCCTCATCTTCCTTACAAGAATCAAGTATCCTCTGCATATAATCACTGGAAATTGTAGAAAGGGCTAGATTTAGTAACTGTGCACTGGTAGGTACCCTGGACAAAGCATCTACAGCCTTATTTTCACTCCCTTTCTTATACAAAATCTCATAATCAAACCCCATCAACTTAGGTAACCACTTCATCTGTGTAGGTGTTGTAATTCTTTGTTCCAACAAATACTGTTGGAATCACTCCTAAACCATAATCAAGTATTAGTAATTAATATGTAATAGTTAGCTTTATTATGGTCTTTATGTTTGTAATTAGCCTTAGGCTTGTGTAGAAGGCCCATAAGCCTAGGCCTTAGTCCATTAAGGAAAGGATGGAAACTAGGAGTGTTACCCTAGCTTTCCTCCTATAAATACTCTTGTAAACCTTCATTTGAAGGTTGGTTGTTCAAGTTATTCTCTCTTTCACATACCTACGCATAACCGTCCTTAATATTATGTGTGTGTGTTTGGTTTGCTTGTTCAATCGCATTATCTCTTTCTATATTACTTGTGTTTGTAAAACTAGTGACCTAACAGTGGTATCAATCGCCTACTAGTTGGGTGAATCGTGTTTGTTTTTGAAGTGGGTTTCGGTCCTACGCTTAAAACACACGTTTGATACTTTGGTTCGCTTAAAAACTTGTTTTTTACACTTTTTAATCCAAGATTCTTGTACTTTCAACGTTTTAAGGTGTTAAAATACTTGTTTTTGGCAAAAAGTTTCAAACTTTACGCGTGGGTCTAAGTTTTTAAGCTTGTTTTTGTTCGTGGGTATCGTTCTACGCATAACTGTTTTGAGTGCTTTGGATCATCAAGTTTCACACTTTTGTGTCTTTTGGTGTTATTGAAGCGATTTTAACACACAAAAACTGGTTTAGAAACATTTTTGGGCAAAATCAAAATTACGAGTAATCCTACGCGTAGCAAAACCCTAATCCTACGCGTAAGATTATCCTTGGTTTGATCTTCATTTTCGTGGTTTACTCCGTGTTTTCTTACTTGGATAAGTCTGAAAATACGTCGACTTTGGATATCTTCTGCACTGTGAAGTGTAAAAGATCACTTGGGATAAAACCCTAAAATTACGCATAAGCATAAGCTTACGCGTAAAAATCCAACGCATAAGATTTTTTCTTACGCCTAAGCCTAGTCTTACGCATAAGATAATCCTATGCCTAACTTTCTACGCCTAACTTTTGTCTACGCATAACTTTAGCATCTTTTCCTTACTTACGCGTAAGCTAAATTCTACGCGTAACTTCTTATTGTTACGCGTAACTTTGGTGTTTTTATGCATAAGTGCTACTTGGCTATTGTGATTTCTACGCCTAAGGATACTTCTTCATCAAAGGTTCATTCGACTACAAAGATCCATTTTTACCAACACAAGTTTTCAACATGTCTCAACCACCATACTCTAACTATTTCCCTTACACTTATCTTCAACGACAACAACAACTAAGTCCACAACATCAACAATGGAATCAACAACAAGCAATTTATCAACAACAATTTAATCAACAACATACTCCACAACTTGGAGCAATTCCCCCACCACAAATGGTTCAACCACCGCCAAGTCTTCAAGTTCAACCCTACACAAATGACTTCAATCAACATCCATCAAGGAACACTATGAAGGAACCCACTTGGTTTGCAAAGATGTGTGAAGCTTTAAGCAGCCAACAATCAATTCATGAGGCTGGATCACTTGATAGACCTCCAATGCTCACTCCAGGAAACTACGATCAATGGGTGATAAGGTTCTTTAGGTTTTGTGATCTGAAGAAGCCACATGGAAAGTTCTTAAAGAAGTTTATCTTGGAAGGTCCATTTGAGATGCCTACTGTCATTGTACCCGGAGATCCAAATGCCATTCCACCAAGAGATGAACAAACGAACATTGCTACTGTTACAGACTTGAATCCTCAAGAACTTCTACACTATGAAGCAGATGAGCTTGCAATGCAATATATCCGTTTAGGATTACCTAACCCAATTCTTTGAAGTTTTGATGCTCAAAAGACTGCAAAGGAAATGTGGGACCACATTCATCTTCTTATGGAAGGATCGGTACTCAATCAGGAGGATTTTGAATCCAAAATTTACTTGGCTTATGAATACTTCATGATTGAACCTGGAGAGACACTAGAGTCTTATCATCATCGATTTTCAGACATCATCAATGATTTGGATAAACACAACATCATCATGCCAAGAATTGCAGTGAATACTAAGTTCCTGAGTAGTCTTGGTCCTGAATGGGAGAAGTATGTATTCTTTCTCCGTCAAGCGAAGAATATGCATCATTCTACATATGGATTGTTGTATGATTACTTGAAGCCTCATGAAAAGGAAGTTGATCGGGAAAGGATTCTCCGTGCTCAAATTGCTCCACCTACACATCCGGAAAATCAACAACTTGCCTTATATGCTCAACAAAGTTATCCTCCTCAACAAGCAACTTAACCAACTGCCTCAGCCACACCAAACGACCAATCACAGCAATCTCAACAAAATTAATTGGTTCCTTACAACAACAACAATGATCAAGCACTTCATAGTCAAACTAATGAGGAATTCGATCCGTTCGAAGCATTGCAACAGGGATTTGTTATGATTGCTAATGCTTTTAGCCGTTATACCAACAAATCCAACAATCGTATTCGTTCCTCATCCAATACACGAAATCAGGCTGTTGTGAACAATGGACGAGTTGAAGTTCAGAATCGTGGTTATGGTCGTCAAATGGGAGGTGGTCAAGAGTTTAATGCTATAGGTAGGAATAACAACAGAGCTCAAGTGGTGGAACAGGGAAATGCTCAGAATGGGTTGAATGGTCTTCGATGCTACAACTGCAATGAGAAGGGACACCTGGCTAATGCCTGCCCAAAGCCAAGGACTAGGGGCAGTGCTTATTTCAAAGAGGCTATTCTTTTGGCTCTTAAGGATGAAGCTGGTAGATCTCTCACAAACAAAGAACAGAGCTTTATGGCAGATGCAGACTCAGATGATGATATGGAGGACTTGCAGGCCAATGCAGCTGTTATGTTGATGGCTAATATGCATGAGTTACACATGAGTGAAACAGGCCCAGTGTATGACACTGATGACTTGTCTCAGGTACCCGAACAAACCATCATCATATCTGAACTCATATCTCCGCCAATATCTGAATTCGGCACGGCTCAGACTGTTCAAAATGAGTCATCTACATCTCATTCTGACGATTTTCAAGTAAACCCTGTAGTTACATTTGACGATCAAGATGACCTTATGGTTTCCTTTGATAATCAAATTGACTCTGTGGTTGTACTTGAGGATCTAAATAATGATCATGTTGAGACTCACGTTGAACAAGCCGAACTGTTGCCTCATCCAGATTTTGCTCGTTTAATTCAAGACCATCAAATCAAAATGAAGGAATGTTATGCATTAAATAAGGACTTAAAAAGTAAAAATGCACTGTTAACCAAGGATTTTGAATGTTTACAAAAGCAACTCAACTTTTTCAAAACTCAAGAAAAACGTGAAAAGGTTTTGAAGCAGCCTTTACTAAATCTCATCAAAACGAAAAATATTTAGAGAGACAGATGCGTGATCTAGCCGCTTCGAAGAATGCTTTGTTGTCTGAAATAGAACAACTGAAACATGAACATAAAAAGCAAATTAACGCTCTCACCTTGGAAAATCAAAAAGCTAAGGCTGAGTTGTTAACTTGTCAAAAACAGTTCTCAGCATACAAAAAGCATTCAACGAATCGGGTAGATGACCTTCTTGAAGAAATTATCGGCTTGCAACGAAAACTTAAAGAGTTTAAAACTGTTGTTTATAAATATGGTGAGTCAGTAACTGCTATTGAAAAGTTTACCTTGAAACCAGATCCAAAAGGATATGGACCAAATCTTGCTGACTACAAACCAAAGCTTTCAACCAAAACATTCAAACCAAATCCTAAAGTTTCCAGTGCAAAATATAAAATTAATGATACTGTTATGAGTGTTGTTGAATATCATCATCAAGAGGAATTAGATGCAGAAGACGAGAGTCGATCAAAATTAAGAAATGTTGTTTACAACAAACCTTTTAATTATTCAAAACCGGTCACTTTTGTCACACCAACGGATTCTTCTAACACACCAAAGGTTATCATCAAAACACCTGAGTCTTCTAATGTTAATCCCCAACCAGATTATGCACAAACTTATGGTCCTTTACCTTCCATCAGTGAAGTAAACTCAAAACCTGAAAATCGAAAAATTCTTAGATATTTTGACATTTTCATGGCTGACCTCAAAATTTTACAACATGAGATAGAATATCGTTCTGAAATCAAAGTTAATCACTTTCAATCGCCTCTAGCGCGAGAACAAAGAGACATTTTTCAGAAAAATCTTTTACCTAATGTTAAAAATCTGAAAAGTTGTGCATTAGCTTGGGAAAAGGATTTTCATAAGGAACTTGGAGTCGTGAAGGTCGTTTTCGAGAAAACTGAAACATCTATTTCTAATACTAAACGTAAAAAGAAAATGTTGAGAAAAGATGTTGATCGACTCTTGGAAGATGTTATCTGTGTT
This sequence comes from Chrysanthemum seticuspe, assembly GCA_019973895.1. Classification (NCBI taxonomy): domain Eukaryota; kingdom Viridiplantae; phylum Streptophyta; class Magnoliopsida; order Asterales; family Asteraceae; genus Chrysanthemum; species Chrysanthemum seticuspe. The sequence goes on from BPTQ01000001.1 coordinate 268,834,649, forward strand.
GATATTCATAATGTTGTGTTATTCTATTCCTTGCCACATGCATCTGATTATATCTCTGCTGATAATGTTGACTCTGTTGTAAATGTTAAGAATACTGATAATGTGCTTCAAATCGAGTCTTTAAAAGCTGAAAATAAACAATTACTCAACGAACTTTACAATGCAAAACGTCGTCTTCATTGGTGTGAAAAAGATATTCACAATCATCAACTTAGTTTTCAAAAGAAAATCGCTCAGTTGAGTGCAAAATCTTCTGATCCTAAAATTGAGCAAATGGATGATCAAAACGTATCTTTAAAAAGTCAAATCTCAAAATATGAACAAGAACTTGTAACAGTTAAACAGGAATATGGTGTCATATTTGATTTACTAAATAAGACTCGTCATGAAGCATCAAACGAACTTGATCACTATCTTGCTCACACTAGAGAAGTCATGAATTTTGCTGGCAATATTCGTTCTGAAAATCAAGATTTGATTCACACTATCTCTAAGTTAAGAGAAATGTTAGGAAAGTATGAACAACTTCCGCCAACCATCATTAAGTGATTAGCACCTGTAACACTAAGTAATCATGCACCTAGAATCCCTACTGCCAAATCACAAGTTGCTAACGTGCTTCCTTCTACTGAAACAGGAATAGTTGCGTCTTTTCCAAACGTCCGCACTTCACAGCCTAGGAGCATTCAATCGAAGAATAGGAAGTTGCGACCTAAGAAAAGATCAATAAGGAATGCTAAAGTAGAAGAACACCCTAGGACCATGAATAAGACTCACGTTGCTTCCACTATAGATATTGCGTCTGGCAAATGTAATAGAAATAGTGATGTAACGAATGCTAAACCGTTAAGTACTTTTGATATTCAGTCTGATGCACCTTGTGTTATTTTTCGTAAAAGTATGAATTCTGATTGTCATGACAAATGTGTTGCTAAAGCTATAATCTCTCGTTTACGGAATCCTAAGAATCGAAATACCTCTAAGCCCACTAATCCTTCTAAGTCAGTGCTTGGTAGACCGCCTTCTTTAGATTCTAAGGCAAGCATTGTTGTCACTGTAGCTCCAGTTTCACCTAAGAATGTAGTATCACCTGGTGCATTCACTAAGACTAAAGCAAAGAGTAGTTATAGATGGCAGAAATGGATATATAACACACTAGGATTTAAATGGAAGCCTAAAATCATTAATGTGTGTATGTCTCATATACCTGCTTCGGAACCCTCTAACATTTCGGGTTCCACATCTACTTCTATTCCATCTGTGTCGTCTGTGTGTAATGCAGGTGATACAGATCATTCTCTGGATTGTTGATAGCGGATGTTCCCGACACATGACAGGCAACCTTAAACTGTTATCAAACTTTATTGCAAAGTTCATTGGCACTGTCAGGTTCGGGAATGATCACTTCGCAGCTATCATGGGCTATGGAGATTATGTCAATGGGAACATCGAAATCAGCAGGGTTTACTATGTGGAAGGCCTCGGTCATAATCTGTTCTCAGTAGGTCAGTTTTGTGATGGAGATTTGGAGGTTGCTTTCCGGGAGAAAACTTGTTTCATTCGTGATCTACAAGGAAATGACCTTATGTCTGGCTCGCGTAATTCTAGTCTCTACACTATCTCTATGCAAGACATGGTTGCTTCATCTCCCATCTGCTTACTTTCAAAGGCAACATTAACAAAACCCTGGCTATGGCACCGTCGTCTCTCACATCTAAACTTTCAAACCATCACCAACCTTGCTCGACACAAACTAGTTGAAGGTCTCCCACGATTCCGGTATTCTAAAGATCACCTCTGCTCAGCCTGTGAACAAGGGAAAAGCACTCGTGCTCATTTTCCTTCAAAGGTGGAACACAGCTCTCAGCATGTGCTTCATCTTCTTCACATGGATTTGTGTGGCCCGATGCGCGTGCAAACGATCAATGGCAAACGTTACATCTTAGTAATTGTTGATGACTACTCACGATGGACTTGGGTCTACTTTCTTCGAAGCAAAGACCAAGCTCCACAAATGATCGTCACCTTTATCACGAAAATACAAATTCAGCTCCGCAACACCGTCAGGATAATCAGAACAGACAAAGGAACTGAATTTGTTAACCAAACCCTTCGTGAAATCTATGAGAAAGTGGGAATTCACCATCAAACATCTATTGCACGGACACCCGAACAAAACGGATTTGTTGAAAGACGAAACCGAACGTTAGTGGAAGCTGCAAGAACAATGTTAATCAATGCTAAACTTCCAGATTACTTATGGGCAGAAGCCGTATCTACTGCATGCTATACTCAAAACCGATCTATGATCACAAAACGCCACAACAAAACACCTTTCGAGCTTGTCCACAACCATAAACCGAATCTCAAACACTTTCATGTATTTGGATCCCTTTGCTATCCGAATAATGATCGTGATGATTTTGGAAAGCTCAAAGCCAAAGCTGACATTGGAGTCTTTATTGGATATTGTGAGAATTCTAAAGGTTACCGGATCTGGAATCGTCGTACAAAACAGGTGATGGAAACGATTCATGCTCATTTTGATGAACTTACGGACATGGCTTCTGAGTATAACAGCTTAGAACCCGGTCACAACCGTTTAAACTTCCCTCAAACCCCATCATCAGCTGAACAAAGCCCCCAGCTCACTCGTCAACAAATGGAAAGGTTATTTGCTCCTCTGTTCAGTGACGATATTGATGAACGTGCTCCAGGTGTATCCGCTGTTTCCGCTGCACAACCTGATAATATTCCTATACCTGATACACCTGCTACAACAACTACTGTTGAAGATGCACCTACACCAGTTCACTCCAACACAACAGTTGAACACACCGCTTCCAACAATGATGAACCGGCTGATGATATTCTGAATGAAGTACCCCCACCTGCAGATTTTGATCCAAATGCATTCTTTAACCCGTTTGCTAATGAGTCTGCTGCACCAGATGTCGCGGAATCTTCAACAAACCATTTGAATCCTCAGAATCTGCACAATCTATACCAACATCAACCCTCTACACATAGATGGACAAAAGACCATCCTCTGGCTAATATTATTGGCAACCCGAATCAACCAGTCGTTACGAGACAACGTCTTCACACAGATGGTGAACATTGCATTTATGCTCTCACTGTCTGCCAATCTGAACCTAAAAACATTAAAGACGCAATGACAAAAGACAACTGGATTGAATTCATGCAAGAAGAACTCAACCAATACAAACGTCTTGAAGTATGGGAACTGGTTGAAAGACCAACAGGGGTCTATGTCATTGGTCTCAAATGGATTTGGAAAAACAAATTGGATGCTGAAGGGAACGTAATCCGAAACAAGTCACGTCTAGTTGCTAAGGGTTATCGTCAGGAAGAGGGTATCGACTTTGAAGAATCTTTTGCTCCGGTTGCTCGTCTTGAGGCTGTTCGGATATTTCTCGCGTTCGCGGCTCATATGAACATGACGGTCGTTCAAATGGATGTCAAAACTGCGTTTCTCAACGGACAACTGAAAGAAACGGTTTATGTCAGCCAACCCGAAGGATTCGTTGATCCAGAGTGCCCGAACCATGTCTACAAACTGAACAAAGCTCTTTATGGTCTCAAACAAGCCCCTCGGGCATGGTACGATAAGCTATCATCTTTCCTCATTGCTAATAATTTCACCAAAGGCTCGGTTGACCCAACTCTTTTTATACAATATCACGGGGAACATATCTTAATTGTTCAAATTTACGTGGATGACATCATTTTTAGGTCTACATATAAAAAGTTTTCAACCGCTTTTGCAAAACTAATGAAGAAAATTTTTGAAATGTCCATGATGGGTGAACTCACGTTCTTTCTAGGACTGCAAGTTTATCAATCACCCCGTGGTATTTTCTTGAGTCAGTCCAAATATGCCCTTGAATTGTTAAACAAATTTGGAATGGAAACCTGTGATACTTATGCCACACCAATGACTCATACCAAGAAGCTAGACACTGATTTACATGGAAAATTAGTGGACCCTACCAAATACCGAAGTATTATTGGGTCTCTCATGTATCTAACAGCTAGCAGACCTGATATTGTCTTTGCCGTTTATCTATGCTCCCGTTATCAGTCGCGACCAACTGAAACCCACCTCTCTGAGGCTAAAAGAATCCTCCGATACATCAAGGGAACCATTAACTTGGGGATCTGGTATTCGAAGGATTCTGGTTTTGAACTAATCGCTTTTTCAGACGCTGACCACGCAGGATGCTTAGACTCAAGGAAAAGTACTTCAGGAGCTCTACAATTTCTTGGTGACAAACTGGTGTCTTGGCAATCAAAGAAGCAGGATTATACATCGCTGTCATCAACTGAAGCAGAATATGTAGCCATGTCGGCGTGTTGTGCTCAAGTCATTTGGATGAGAACACAACTCAAAGACTATGGTTACGTATTTGACAGAATCCTGATGTACTGCGACAATCGGAGTGCCATTGCGATCTCGTGCAACTCAGTTCAGCACTCAAAATCAAAGCACATCGATCTTCGCTATCATTTCATCAAGGACCACGTGGAACAAGGTACTGTTGAATTATACTTTGTAGGTACAGAATACCAATTGGCGGATCTTCTCACCAAAGCCTTGCCTCCCGCTAGCTTTAATGAGCTGATCCACCGGATTGGTATGAGGTGTTTGACTCAAGAGGAATTGGATGACCTCTTAAAACAGTCTTAAAAACCTGTCAAACACCAAAATCTCTTTTGTAAATAATTTTTCAAAAACAAAATACAAAAAATATAAAATCTTATAAAACAACAAAAATATTCTTCTAATCTATAATCTTTCAACATGGCAAGTACATTTCTTCCTTCAACACTATAATCTTTCAAAATTCAGTATTTTTACAATCAAGTGTTGAGGGGGAGAAAATTTTCACTTAAACTGTTTCAAAACATCTGTGTACTTGCATGTTATCCTATCCCGGTTGTTTCTTTTATCAATGGTGGTAAACTTTTCTGGTTAAATGACACTCCTCGGACTAAAATTTATAACCTTTCATCATTTACCTAAGTCGAGGGGGAGTGTCGTCATGTTTCTTTCTTAAAATCTTTGTTTGGTAACCAAAATGGAAGTTAAAAGGCTTTGTATGAAAAAGGAATAGGTGGAGGGACCAAAACTGTCAAAAGATGAAAGTCATTTTCAATAAAACTCTTCCACCTAACCTATCACTTCACATTTATTACTCCTATCCTACTAATCCTACGCATAGAATTCACTCAAGAAATCCGAAGTTTTGATCATAAATCTGTAAGTGTTTTTGTGTTTGTAACACGTTTCTAAACATTGGTTTTGATTTTCAAACGAATCCAACGGTTAAAAATACTTATATGGTTGATTTTGTGTTCTTCGCATATGCGTAAGAACACATGATCATGTGTTATGTGTTTGTGGTTAAAAAGATAATGTCAAAATGTTTTAACAACATCAATGATATGTTTTCTATCCTCAAAACAAACCCAGAAACTCGAATTGAGTGATTTTGAAAATTAGGGTTTATGCGAAAATTTGGGTATTTTAAAATGTGAATGATTTTGGTCAAAAAGGTTATTGTGTGATGTTCATGTTGTGTTGTATTAAAGATTTACAGGTTCTATAACTACCCAGAAACACTGATTTACTCAGAATTAGGAATTAGGGTTTAAAGTTCTAAAGTTTGGGTATTTTTGATTCACCACGATTTAGATGTTATAACTCCGTTATTAGACTCTCATAACATCAATGACCTACCAGAATTGAATTGGTGCTAATCCTATGGTTAAAACTCTTATGCGTAATTCATAACCCTTAGGGTTTTGACCTACGCGTAAGTGTTTTCTACGCCTAACAGTTTAAATGAGTAACTATGTTTAAATCTGTAATTGAATGAATGTTAAGTGTCAAAATTGATGTTATGATGTTTTATTTCAGGCTTGTTACTCGTAAAACTCAGAATCAAGGTCCTTGTTACTCTACGCATAAGGATTACCTTACGCGTAGGAAGTTATGCGTAAGAGAAATCCTACGCGTAACTACTACGCATAAGGTTCTACAATGGGACTACGCGTATCCTGTGAAGGATATGCGTAAACAGTAACCTCTACGCATAAGGTCTACTCTTACGAGTAAGCCTTAAGCGTAAGGTTCTTATACGCCTACGCTTAAGCTCTACGCATAAGGTCCCCTATTTCCTACGCATAACATTTCTTACGCGTAAGTTAGGATCCTACGCGTAAGCTTTCGTCTACGCGTATGTCATTACTGTTTACGCTTAACTTTGCCAAAACTACGCTTAAGCCTGGATTGACCTTCATTATGAATTGTTACGTGTACAAACTTGTAAATAAACTAATCATAACGTCACGAATCCAATAATGTCACTAATAAACTTAATCGTTTGATATGTTGTGAACAATAAGTGATAACATAAACTTTAAAACTTAAAGTTAACTAACTCACGAAACATTTCACGACGTCATTAGACTATTTGACAAACAAGTGACTTAGGACTCGTAAAAATCATTGACACTGTACATTCAATAACTAGACAATAAAACCTTCTGTTGACTAACATTATGTCTTTCGATATGTTGGTTCTTTTGGCTAATGTTATTTCAGATCGCGACATGGCTGCTCAAATGAATGTGGATGCACCTGAGGTTCTCACTATTGCTAATATCTTCCCAAATGGCTATCCAAAAAAGATTGGAAAGAATAACCTTAGGGTTGATTTTGAAACCCTTACCTGCTCTGAATCTTCTTGTCTTATTGCTGTGGATATTCTAAGGAATCATCCATACCAGAACATGCTCTCACACTCTGCAACTGTACCAGAAATCTATATTCAGCAATTCTGGAATTCTATGCAGAGGATCACAGGTCAAAGTGCTGTGACAGTGACACTTAACCACAAACAAGTCACCATCACTCATGCTGACTTACGGGCTGTTCTTCTCATTCCTGAAATCGAGCCAACTGACTTCTTTGCCACACCTACCGAAGAGACAGTTCTACAATTTCTTCTTGACATTGGCTATGATGAAGCTTCGGGGGCTAAGCATTCTCACGTGGAACTTAAGAACATTCCTCAACCGTGGAGAACCCTCTACATCATCATTACCAAGTCTGTTTCTGGTCGTGACAGTGGTTATGAGCATCCAAAGCTCCTGGAACTGCAAATCTTTTGGTCTTTGATCAATAAGAAGGACATCGAAATCGAAGCACTGATATGGGAGGACATGATGCTATTTCACAAGAAACTTGGATCAAAGATTCCCTATGTCAGATACACAAAGCTTTTGATCCAGAGAGCACTTGGACCTAATCCTGATATCCCCATGAGGCTCAATGACCCCGACAATCACGACTTGTTGTCCGAACCTATCCTTTCTATCAGAATCAAGGAATCGACAACTAAGAAGCAGGGTGCCGTGCTGCCTGATCACCTTCTATCTAGAGAACTCAAGAAGCTTGAAACGTATAAAAGGTATCTAGTAGCAGTAAAAGAAGGCAAAGTTGGTCATCTCGATGAAAAACCTTCTGGTACACCTACTCGAAGAACCAGAAGAGGAAGTGCTGGAAGTGTAGTGAGCACAGTGAGTCAAAAGAATGTCCCAAAGAGGAAACCTGCCCCAAAGAAGAAAGTTCCCTCTTAGGAAGCTGTTCTTATTCCTTCACCTGAACCGCAAAGAAAGCTTGTGGACGAAAGCTCTGAAGGTACTGACACAGATGAAGAGATTACCTACTCTGAAACTGCAAAGGATGACAATCCTTCAGTACCAAAACCTCCACGTCCTCAAGCTGACAAAGGAAAAGGGAAGACTCCCGCACTTGTGCCCTATGATGAGAGCTCTGAAGAAGAAGAAGAGCTACTGGATCAATCCTACAAGAAAAAGTTTAAATTAGTTAGACACATTCAAAAAGCTGAAGAATTTGCAAAAGACCAAATGGGTGGCCCTGGAGGATCAAGTGGTGCTGCCCACTCCTCACCAGATCCTGATGCGGTTAATCGACCCGATAAGGGATCTGGTGCCACCACTCTTGCGCAACAACAAACGCTTGTGGAGGTGTCTACTGAACATAACATTGAGGAACTAGAAAAGGATAAGACTGAGAAAGAAAAGACTGATGAAGAAGCTAAGGCTCAGACGGAAGAACAGGCTAAAACTGGACAAGATGACGAAGAGAATTATGATGATTTTCTTCTCAACAGTCCAACTCGTTCCAAGGAGGATACTTCTGCACCTCCTAAGGACCCCGAGCCTCCTCATGTCTCCTCCTCATCAGATTCATCATCTCATTCCTCACCACCACCATCAAAGAAATCAACCAAATCAACATCCAAATTTGTGAATAAACCACCTCGATCTTGGATTTCTCACACTCATAAAAGAATTGTGAATTCTGTCAAACAAGTCAGAAAGAAAGACGCGCTCAACAAGAAGTTGAATTTCTTTGCTGATCACATAAAGCATCTGTATGACGAGAATGAAAAGATGAAAGGAGAAAGGAAGTTTATCCAGGAGTTCATGAAAAGTCATCGTCAAGAGGAACTGAACGAAATGATCGAAGGTTACACTAACAAGTACCTTCTGGATATCGTTCCTAAAGTCACAAAGGAGATGTTTACCAGACAACTATATCCGAATCTTATGCAGATAGCCAAGCAAACTATAAGATCCACACCTTTAACCGTCACAATCAATCCATCTGATCCTGTAGTTTTCTCGGATAATGAATTGGTGGCCAAGCTTGTCACACAAATGTCTACACGATCTGGGACATTTACTTCTGAGGAAGGAAAGCTGTTTCAAGCATTGCTGGACTACCAACTCAAAGAAGCATGTAGATTCAAAGCTGAAAAGTCTAAACGTCCTAGAGACGATGAAGACAAGGATCAGGATAAGCATGATAAAGCTAAACGTCAGAAGAAGTCTGGTGAATCATCTTCTATGTTACCTCCTCTCCAACGGACTCCTACTCAACAAAGGTCTCCTCCCCGTTCTTCTACAGATAAACCTCAGGACGATTCCGAGTTACCACCCCTGACTCAGAAAACCGGTGATCACTTTGAGTATACGGGTGGTGACGATGAAGAGGTCCTTGAGCCCCTACAACAACCCACCTCTCCCAAACAAGTTCAGAAACCAGCATCATCATCTAGGCCTTCGAAAAAGAAGAAGAAGAAGACGCCTCAGACTGACGTCGTATCTTGGCTAGATGACGATAAAACTGAAGAATTTGAATGGTTCTCTACTCTTGTTAACAACACTCCCTACCCTGAAGAAGGTCAGAATTTGGTACACGGTAATACATTGGAGCATGCAAAAGTTTTGCAAGAAAAGTTCCAGGTGAAGAAGATGACGAAATCCGAGTTGAGGCGAATCAAGAATGAAGCTTTTCAACTGTGGAAAGATAGCTCCGAAAGTGCCATCGAGGTCGAATATCACCTTGAGAACATTGCTCGAGCTATGTCTAACAACATGGATTGGCTCAACCCAGAAGCAAACGTCGACTTCACCAAACGGGACAACCCTCCATACTACACCGACTGGTCAAAACCTTTACCAACAATTGGCCAACCAGATGAACCAAGGATTCCATTCAGATATTTCTTCAACAAAGACCTGGAATTTCTTTTACATGGTGGCGATGGTTCAAGGAAATACGCTACATCGTTGACACTTCCATTCCCAGCAGCTATATACTCGAACTGCATAGCCATCGAGGAACGTGCCAATCACTTGTTCTCCAACAACGTGGAAGCATACGACCGAGATGCAATATACGGGATTCATCACTGGCTGGAACGCCGAAGAATCTACTACAGAAGCTGTCAGGTTCAGAAGTCTCAACATGCAGTGTTCAGTTCTAAGGATATCGTTGCCATCAAACATGTTGTTCTGTCATCTAAGTGGGACTACACATTCCTAAAGAATATCGTGGTCAAACGACAAGATGAAAGGGATTATGCATTCTCTGAAGCTGACTTTGAGAATTTGTCTATCAACGACATCGAAGACATGTACCTTGCCAAAGTACAAGGTCGCATGAGACAGTTTTCAACTGAAGTACAATGTGAATTCATCAAGTCATTGCTCATCTTCATCAGAAGCATAGTCATCAAGGAACGTGTAGAAGATCTCCAGATGGCTGTTGAATCTTATCAGACCCGTGTCAACTTCACTCCACCTCAACTAGATCTTCCCGACCTCAACCAGCTCTCACAATACACACTCATCAGCAAACCTTTCGGCGTCGTTTACCGTAGTGAACTACAAAGAAATTGCTTAATGGCGTGTAGTGAACTTCACAAGTTTGGAGATCACACCTTGAAGATGGTTAGGGACGGATTGGCATATAGGTTGAAGGACATACGTCAAAAGATTGGGTCTCCTAAGCGATGGAATTCTCAGGATCGCAGGGATGTGAGGAGGATCATCAGAATGATTGATGAAAGGTTGTATAGAAGGGATCAGTTCAGAAGATTGGAAAGCTATGTTGGTGGTCGACCCAGGATTAACATCACCGGCTTTCAACGCCCGATTCACACTCCTGGCGACATCTCTGGACTTCCTGGTACCCCTTGAATTGTTTCTTTCATTATACATTTGGATGTGTGATTATATATGTGTATGGCTTGTGCACACATTACAGTGTACAACCCGTAATTGTCAAGAAAGGACCCTGTGGTACGCCTCAGTGCCACAATCCTTATAAAAGGAGCGAAAGCTTCTTATTTTTGAGTAAAACCTATCAAACCTTTCATTTTTCAAGGTTTTGCTCAAAAAGACAAGTACTTCCCCATATGATTTTCAAAACCTCAACCGTTTATATCACTAGTTGAGGGGGAGTATTTGATGTAAACTTTGTTCACAAATTGTTCATAGTGGTCATCTTCCCGCAACACTCGAAATGGTCATATTTATTGTCAACTTTTCAAAAATAACATTTGATATGCCATTTTTGAGGGGGAGAAAATTGTGTGATAAGAAATATGTTGTGCAAAATGCAAATGAATCTGTGTACTTCAGACTTAACCAACGAATTGACGGTACTAAAACTGTTAGTAACTCGAAAAGACTAGTCCTGGACGGGTAATAATTTCAAGCTAGTTCTCTAGTAATGTAAACGTGTCTCGCAAAGGACTTGTCCAAGTAGAAAGTACCATTCGAGAAACTCTTGGTAGACATGAACTCTGACGGGTATGACAACCTTTCGAGGATTGTCTACACCTTCAAGGTAGTTATTAGAGCTAGTTGTCACCTAAAAGCTGTCAATATAACTCTTTAACTATGCAACGTAACCGTGTCTCGCGGGAGATTGTCTATCTTGAGTTAATCAATTCAAAAGTGCGCGCTCTTCCCACACAGTGCAGATTTCCGTCAAAACTCTTAAGCACATGTGGAGGGAGAGTATTTATGCAAAATCTTATCTCTCACAGTGGTTCAAACATGTTTTTCATTTACAAACCCTTTGAGAGATTCTTCACAACAGTGGTTTTAATGGCAACATAGGTTAGTCATGGAGATATAAGGTGACTAAGGTTAGGAATAACCGTCCTATGATCCGCCAGAGTCGGAGGGATCTACCCAAGGACATCACAAATAGTTAGTACTTAGAAGTCCTTAGGTACGATTATAAAAAAGGAGAAAATGAGAATCGGAGAAAGAAGGAGTTGAAGAATTAAAAAGAAATGCAAAGAAAAGGGTGAAAAGAAATAGCCCTCCAAATTATTCAACTTAGAGCAGACACCGGGTTCAATTCATATGCTACTGGTTGTCACTTTGTGACGCCGGTATTGAAGATTAAAAGTCATCATGGACCCAGTGACGCATGCACTAAACCTTCTTAGCCACTCAAGTTTCTCTCAACAGAAGCTTGTTTCATTCTCACAGGGAACCCTACGTAAACTATTGGCTTTCTCTTAGAGATCGCTGGTATTGAAGAAGGAGACCCTCTCCCTAGTCTCCCCTCAGGAAAACCAAAACGCACTATTGAGTCTAGAGCCACGAGATTCATCAAAAGATCTCTTAGGTACACTTGACATTTTATCACTTGACGTTCAACAATAAGAATTTCAGTGGTACATTATCGAGTCCTTCACAGATCTTAGCAATCTGTCGAGAACATTTATGAGAGGTTCACATCTGTGATCCTCAGTGATTGAATGGAAACTCTTGCCAGGGTCAACATCAAACAGCCCTGACAGCAGGTCACTTCGGTAACTCCTTGTGGATTACGCGGAGTGTGTCTCAAACGGTCTACAGACGTAAGGTGATGCTTTGGTGTACCTCAGCGACTCATCTGAACTGTAGATGTACTTCGGTACATCGCGTTATCTCACTTGTGGGACTCCAGTTCAGGAACGGCCTTTGTGAGAATTAGAGTTGTGTTTTCACACTATGCTGTTAACACTCTCGAAGTTCAAACTTGTAAGTGCCGGAAACCGCTTATTACTAACCGTTTGAAATGTTTTCTTCTTATGGAAGCTCCGGAGCGGGATGATCGTGCAGATTCTTCTCATGCTCACGCCAACATCATCACTAATGAAAGTTCTATTCAGAAGCAACACAACAGTCAGAATGATTCTTCGTCAAACCAAAGAATCTACAAAGTTACAGACTTAAAGAACTTCATCAGTATTGTATTCCAACGTCAAAGAGCGTGTGAGCATGTTGAAGAATGACGTGGAGACACTGGAGCAGCGAAGCAGACCTGAGGCAGATTTGATGCAGACAACAACATACTATCACTTTCACCACAAAGAACAATAATCAAAGAACAAAGTTAATGATGACGTCAAAGCATAACTGCTCAAGGAAAACTATCTCTCTACACTGGGGAGATTGTTCGAATCAAGGCAATTCTTCTCACAAGAAAGAAGAATGTCAGAAGACGTCAGAGCATCTATTACATCAACGCCTTCACCGTTCATCACCAACACTTGAGGGGGAGATTGTTTGAATCACTCCTAAACCATAATCAAGTGTTAGTAATTAATATGTAATAGTTAGCTTTATTATGGTCTTTATTTTTGTAATTAGCCTTAGGCTTGTGTAGAAGGCCCATGAGCCTAGGCCTTAGTCCATTAAGGAAAGGATGGAAACTAGGAGTGTTGCCCTAGCTTTCCTCCTATAAATACTCTTGTAAACCTTCATTTGAAGGTTGATTGTTCAAGTTATTCTCTCTTTCACATACCTACGCATAACCGTCCTTAATATTGTGTGTGTGTGTTTGGTTTGCTTGTTCAATCGCCTTATCTCTTTCTATATTACTAGTGTTTGTAAAACTAGTGACCTAACAAATACTTCAAACTGAAATGGTCTGTTTTGATTTTGAAATGCCTGTCCAAAAGATACCCTCTCCATTTACCCAAAGCTTGTATAACTTCCAACAATTCCTTCTCATAAGTGGACAATGATTGATGTTTAGGAGCTAGAGTTTTACTGTAATAAGCTACTGGATGACCACCCTGTTGCAACACTGCTCCAATTCCTCTTTGGGAAGCATCTGTCTCAATAACAAATAACTCATTAAAATTTGGCAACTTAAGAACTGGAGCTTGAGACATTGCTGATTTCAACTTATCAAATGCCACTTGTGCTGCTTCTGACCAAACAAACCCATTCTTCTTAAGTAGTTGAGTCAGAGGATGACTGATAACTGCATAGTTCTTCACAAATCTTCTGTAGTATCCAGTCAAACCCAAAAATCCCCTTAATTGCTTGAGGTTAACAGGCACTGGCCAACTTTTCATAGCTTCAATTTTAGAACTGTCAGTAGCCACTCCTTCTCTAGTGATCACATGACCCAAGTATTCCACTTTTTGTGCACCAAAAACACACTTAGATTGCTTGGCATAGAGTGTGTTGTTTCTTAGAATTTGCAAAACCAATCTTACCTGTTGTACATGATCTTCCAAAGTAGGACTATTCACAAGTATGTCATCAAAGAAAACCAACACAAACTTTCTCAAATATTCTTTGAAGACATAATTCATTAAAGCTTGAAAAATAGAAGGAGCATTTGTGAGACCAAAAGGCATTACCAGAAATTCATAGTGTCCTTCATGTGTTTTGAATGTTGTTTTCTCTATGTCAGGAGGGTACATCCTGATTTGATGATAGCCAGACCTTAAATCCAACTTGGTGAAGTACATGGAGCCCTGCAACTCATCAATCAATTCCTCTATGACTGGTATTGGGAACTTGTCTTTGATGGTAGCACTATTCAACTGTCTATAGTCCACACACATCCTCCAATTTCCATCTTTCTTTTTAACCATAACCACTGGAGAAGAAAATGGACTTTGGCTATCTCTAATTGCTCCAGTGTCAAGTAACTCCTTCACCATGATTTCAATTGCATCCTTCTGTGTGGGTGGGTGTCTGTAAGGTCTAACATTAATGGGTAGAGTTCCTTCTTTGAGTGGAATTTTGTGGTCAAAAGGTCTAATGGGTGGAAGGTTATTAGGTACTGCAAAAACATCAGTGAATTCCTTAACCAACTCAGTTACTTCTTTTGGTGATTCCTCTGACCCATTGTTGGTTGCTGCAATCATATTCAGTGAGGTGGTTGGGTAAACACATAACATCATAGAGGACAATTCAGCTTGGGGTGTTTGAATTTGCATTTTCTTTCCTTGTTTCCATTGCACTCCAGTCTTTTGTGTTCCCCTTAACAACACAGTTTTGCCTTTATGCTTAAACTTCATTCTTAATTCCTTGAAATTAGCTAGTATGTTACCTAATGTAGATAACCACTGAATTCCAAGTACCATTTCACATCCTCCTAAAGGCAAAAGCATCACATCAGTTTCAAACTCCTCACCTTGCAACTTTCATTTAAACTCTTTGCAGACCCATTGACTAGTCAATTTGCCACCACCAGCTATGTCAACTTGAAATGGACAAGTACTGCTACGTTTGCAGCCTATTCTCTTAGTAGTATTGACATCCATGAAATTGTGAGTACTGCCACAATCAATCAAAATATGAAGCTTATGATTCCCTACATTACCATAAACTCTCTAAGTCTTGTAAGCAGTGGTACCATTGATAGCATTTAGAGAAATTTGTGGCACATAGTCAATCAATTCCCCTGTTTCAACTTCTATTTCACCACCATTACCAACTTCTTCCAATACCTCTTCATTGTTCTCCCCTAAAACTTTAAGAGAAAACACTTGTCCCCCACATTTGTGCCCTGGAGTGTATCTTTGATCACAATAAAAACATTGGTTCTTTTGCCTTTTCTCATCTAACTCTTTCTGTGTCAATTGTTTCCTGAATGGGGTGTTTGGCACAGTCACAACCTTATTTCTCCAATTTGGATTTGGTGCAGGTAAAGATAAAGGTTTGGGGCCAGTATTTGGAATTGAATTTTGGAATCTTGGTGTTGGTAAAAGTGATGGCCTATGCTTCTGTTTTAACACATTCAACTTAGCTTCTTCCAGTTTACACAACCCATACAAATCTGCAAGAGATCTTGGCCTAAACATTCTCACAGCCCACTCAATTTCACTTTGTAACCCAGCCATAAAGAAACTCATACATTGTTCTTCAGGAAAATCTACTCTACACAAAAATCTGTCATAAGCATCAATGTAATCTTGAATATTGCCT